>KZ505708.1:784655-798680 GCA_002844005.1 Limosa lapponica baueri | reverse complement strand
ACAATGAAGGGAAAAAAACTTTATCTAATTATAAAACCTATGAAAATTAAGTTATTTATTTTGCAGATATTTGCTGTGATTCTTTGCAAAGCTTTAAATATTTAATCTAAGAAAATATTTTTTACTGGAAAATGACTGAGATGACTGGTGATAAGAAATGAAAATTAATTATATAGAGGCAAATGTATAATATCATTTGATGCAGTTCAGCTACTGAAATTGCCTTAGTATTGTTAGCAGTTACAAAAAACTTTTCTCAAGGGATCAACATCTATTCCCAGAATTATTTTGAGTAATAAGCACCGTTAAGAATGACACTGAAATTCGTCTGTGAAGCAGTTCAGGAAAAGATATTCAGATATTCATTTGTTAAGTGTCAGCTAGGATCTTGGCAGGTTAGAAGGCCACATGCTGCAAAAATTTTACTGTACATAAACTAACCTAAACAGGGCTCTAATTCCCAGAAAATGTAACCAAAGAACCAAATTCTGCATTGGTTTCCATGCAGTAGGATGGAGAAACATAGGAGAGAATATGTATATGCAATACACTAAATATATCTATTACAAGTTTCTTGTCTTTTGTTCTTTCCTTTTATACCGCTTTTCAATAATGACCACTTTTGAAGCAACATTTAGCTCATGAAGAACACAACTGTGTAACAGTGATGCCACTGATTTCAAATGGGTTTGAATCAAACTTGTGAGATAACCCTATTTCAACCTTGAACTGGCCCTGCTCCTGTTCATTGTATACTCTTCTTTGGATTAACCCTATCTGCTTTTGTATTTGATTCATGAAAGTTCATCCATGTCAACAAGGCAAATGCAAAAGTTTAGTTCTTTTGCTTTACATATCATACTACAAAAAAAAAATAATAAAAAAAATGTTAAATTCTCTGTACCTATTCTCTTTCTCTTGTTGTTATTATCATGTAATGGAACTGCTAAAAAAGCCATCTTTTTCATTTTTCAGTGAAAACTTGATATAAAATCTTGAGCAAAACCCATGGGTAGTATGGGAAAAAAATTCCTATATTTTTATTAAGGAAAAAAATGTTGTGTTCAATGTTATTTGTAGTTTATTCTATCCCCTAAAAAAAGGGTTTAAGCTGGCTTTCTAGGCTAGTCCCTCACTTTGACATAGATCATAGAAGGGTCTTAGCATAATAGAAATTAAGATACAGCTGTTCGTTTTTGATGAGTCTCCTACACACACTAAGAAAGAGCAGTCATTCTCTCTATATATATTTGGTTCATATACCCTAGCATTTTCTGACCAGACTTCTCAGTCGTAAAAGAGATGTTGGTTAAACAAAATTTTACTACTCATAAATACATATTTTAACTCGTACAAGGGAGCCATTAAAAGTTTTGCTACACAACAGCATCCACAGAACTAAATAAATTTCTGATTTTAACATTAAGAGACATTTCTATTATTTTGAGCACAGTGTAGTGAATACCGTAGTTACGAGAGTGCCCATTGTGCCATGTGGCTGGCACATTTGGTGTGCTCCATGCTACATATCCTATATAACAACTATCAATCACATCTCTCAAGTCAGTCTGTTACCTTCTGCTGGAAATAGCTAGCATATTCTGATCTTTTTAAACACTGATATAAGTCCTACTTCTCCATACATCTTATGCATATAAATTCCCGTGAATCAGAATGAGAATATCATACAGAAAGGCATATGCATACATATATCTACACATATACATGTAATCTCTGTAAAAGCAGTAGTGTAGGTGCCTTTCATTCAGTTTTAAGCAGAAATTCAGTAATTTAGTTGCAGATATACTGTGTATTGCTCTTGGCAGTGCTAAAAATAACTCATTTGGATTAAACATTTTCAAGTAGAACATTTTATAACTTAAATAATATTATTTTTATTCAAGATCCCATTTGGTTTAATGCAATTTATCTGAGAGCATGTACTAATTTCTGTTCTCAGCATAGCCTTGGGAGGATAAAAATGTTGAGTACAATTCTTCATGGGTTTTAAGATACCGTCTTGCCTTATTTAGAGTAGATTATCACTACCCAGTGCACCTTATGTACTGATAGCATTTATGATTATATGTATAAGAAAAATACTGAAAGTATCATGTAACATACTTGGCCATATTCTATTTAAGTAGCTATTGAATTGTAGCCAGTATCATAAAATAGTGGAAGCTTCTCATTTTATAAGTTGAAGCCTTTTGGTCAAACAAACAGATTTTCTTACATCTAATAAAATTTATCGCAGTAAGTTGTTAAATTGAAAGTTTAATTTAAATTGTTAAATTGAAAAGCTCTGCCAATTGAAAGTGGAAAATATAAAACAGTCCAAAAGTATGAATGAGGAGTACATTCCAGATAAAAGGACTGACAAGAAAGGAACTCATATGGATAGTATGATGTTTACAAACTGAGTCTCAATATAATTTGTAATTTTACCTTCATTTTCCCTCTTCAATGTCTTCATGTGAAAATAGTGTCTGTGTTCTCACTGTTAGAAATGAAAGACAAATATAGTCTGCAGAAATTATTTCTGTAAAACTAAAACAAAGCATGCTGAAAAACTGTCTCAAATTTTCACCTTCTGTTTAACCTTCCCTTTAACATTTATAGCTCTCTAGTGAAGCTTAACAACAGAAAGAGTATCGGTAATTCCTTCTCTGCCAGTTTATCAAAATCTTGGGCTTCCTCTATAGAACAAAAATACTAGACTTTTTGCACAGTTTATAAATATATTAGACTGACTCCGCATCTTTTATGAATTACGTGTTTGCTTCTGACTGGTAAAAAGCTAAAACAAACTGACTTTTAATTGTAGCCTTGAAACTTAGAAATGAAAAGTATAAAAACAGGTGAAACCAATCATCTGTTGCAGAAAGCTGAGGGCAGTTCTAAAGTTCAAGAAGCTTTTCAAAAAGGTAAAATGAATGTAATCTTTATGAGAAATGTCAATTTTATTCTGGGCAACTGCAGTCAAGACATGAGGGTTTTAGCTGGTACAGTTAAGAACCATACGTTCAGAAAACTAAAAGAAGAAAATAATAATATGGGGAAAGGTTAACATCTTGACATTAAATTATGGGCTTTAATAAAAATTATGATATGTTTTTATATGATCAGGTGTAAGTGACTACTATGGCAGGTAATAAAACAAAAATGAAAAGACTCGTTTCATCTGTCAGTCTCTGGTTGCAGTGGAGCTCTGCATGAAACCTAAATGTATGGGTCTTTGAACTGAGCTAAATCTCTGTGTGAAATAAACCATTTTTATTTTCAAAGCCTTCATGCTAGAGATAAAAGTATCATATTCAGACTGGTTTGTTTTGTTCAATAGCATAGAAAACTTTAGTCCAAGTTTCAGAGACTAGCCCCCACCTTTTATGACTTCATTCTGTAGGTTTTTCTAATTGCATGTTTTCATTAGTTAAATTATTAAATGCATGTATGAACCATATAAATCTTTTATGAACTGTAGCTTACATCACTACTACTTTAGAAAAATATTATTCTAGAAAAAATACGGCATTAGAGTAGTAATTAACAGCATTTTTATACATTTTTTTGTGAAGTCTTTAAAACAAATAACAATCACTAACTGTAAACAAGGTAAATACTCAATGAGTGTCTAAGCAGCTAAACCTGCTCAGAACAGTCTAATAGGTGTTTTTTTCCCCCCCAAAGTGACTAAATAGATAGAGCCAATGGGAGATAAGTACCTAACTTGCTAAAGATCCTTGAAAATCTCAGCTGGTGTTCATCAGAATCATTAGATACTTAAATTCCTTAGGGAATCTGAATAATTCTTTCTACAGACATCCGTACAAGGCTAATTTGATATATAAGAAAAGTCCCAGTGCAGTTTCTACATAAAGTTGTTCCTTTCATAAGCATGTGTGGCAAAAGCTATGCCTTTCAAATCTCCTGTATCATTAAAATGGTTCCTCAGCTTTGTTATTGCTGCAAAATTGTTACAAAGAAGCTTGTACTAGTAAAGACCATTTCCACACTGGCAGGGAAATACTTATACTGGTATCAATCATATTCATAATGATACAACTTTACCCACAAATGTGGTACCAGTAACCTAGTGGTTTAAAAAAACACCTGACAATCTTATGTACAAAACCTTTCCTTTTTTGTACTTTAAAACTGTTCATACTTCATCATTAAGCAGCATTAATTCCACCTGTGATTAACTAACTGTAATTTTAGGCTCACAGAGTTTCAAGCATGTAAGTCAGAAGTTCAGCTCTGAGATAAGGCTCTGAGATAAACTTGTCTTAAACTGACACATACTTTACATACTTTGGGATTCACTTGCTCAGAAAAAGGTTTATATGAAGTCAAAGCTACACACAGAACCTTCAGATTTTTTTAAAGTAATTCTGTTACTGTTGAGTGTGGCTATCAATGGCTGCAGGCTGTTCAGAAGGGACAAGAGCGGAAGGAAGGATGGAGGGGTTCCCCTCTACATCAATAAATGGATAGAGTGCGAAGAGCTGTCTCTGAAGAATAGCCATGAGCAGGTTGAAAGCTTATGGGTAACAGTTAGAGACCGAGGCAACAAACGAACCTTGTGGTTGGTGTTTGCTACAGGCCACCCAATCAAGGGGAGCCTATCGATGAAGACTTCTTACTCTAGGTACAGGAAACATCATACTCACAGGCTCTCATCCTGCTGGGGGGCTTCTATTACCCTGACATCTGCTGGAAATATGGCACAGAAAGCTGTAGGCAATCCAGCAGACTCCTGGAGTGCATCGAGGATAACTTCTTAAGCCAGATAAGTGACAACCCTACCAGAGGAGATGTTTTACTGGACCTGTTGGTCACCAACACAAGTGAGCTAAACAGTGACGTCGAGATTGGAGGCAGCCTGGGCTGCAGTGATCATGCACTGGTGGAGTTCAGAGTCTTGAGGGATAAGGGTCAGGCTAAGAGTAAAGTCAGGACCCTAAATTTTAGGAAAGCAAACTTCCAGCTCTTCAAGGAGTTAGTCAATAGGACCCCCTGGGAAACAGCCCTCAGAGATAAGGGAGCAGAACAGAGCTGCCAGATCTTTAAGGATGCTTTCCTTAGATTGCAAGAGATCTCAATCCCCAGGTGTAAGAAATCAGGAAAGGAAGGCAGGAGACTGGCATGGTTGACTCAAGACCTGCTGGTCAAACTAAAGGGCAAGTAGGAGAAGTACAGGCAGTAGAAGCAGGGACAGGTATCCTGGGAAGAGTATAGGGATGCTGCCTGGATGTGTAGGGATGGGCCAAGGAAGCAGCTGGAGCTGAACTTGGCAAGGGATGCAAAGGGTTTCTACAGCTATGTCAACCAGAAAAGTAAGGTCAAAGGAAGCATAGCTCCCCGATGAACATAACTGGCAAACCAGTAACAACAGACAAGGGGGAGGCTGAGGTACTCAACAACATTTTTGGCTCAGTCTTCACTGACAATCTCTCTTCCCACACCTCTCAAGTAGATGGACCTCGAGGCAGGGACAGGAGGTGAAGGTTCCTTCAAATGGAAGAGAAGATCAGGTTTGAGATGACCTGAGGAACCTAAATATACCTACGGGACTTGACGAGATACATCCCAGAGTCCTGAAGGAATTGGCTGAGGTAGCTTCTAAGTCCCTCTCCATGATAACTCCTATGACTGGAGTGTTGGAATGGGAGGATACAGGCTCTTTAGGAAGGACAGGCAGGGGAGATGAGAAAGGGGTGTCACCTTCTATGTCAACGACCAGCTGGAGTGCATGGGGTTCCACCTGTGGATGGATGAAGAGCCAACTGAAAGCTTATGGGTCAGGATTAAAGGGAAGGGCAGGGACAAATGACATTATAGTGGGGGACTGCTATAGGCCATTCAACCAGGAAGACAGAGTGGATGAGGCCCCCTGTAGACAGATAGGAACAGCCTCATGTTCACAAGCCATGTTCACAAGTCCCCCCCCTCATGGGGGACTTCAACACCCTGATCTCCTTTGGACGGCATAAGCAGTCCAGGAGGTTCCTGTAATTCGCTGATGATAACTTACTTCTCCAAGTGATAGAAGAGCCGATGAGGAGAGGTACCATGCTGGACCTTGCTCTGACCAGCAAGGAGGGACTGGTGGGGAATGTCAATTCCTTAGGGAATCTGAATAATTCTTTCTACAGATACCTATACAAGGCTAATTTCATATATAAGAAAAGCCCCAGTGCAGTGGGGTTGGACTAGATGACCTTTAAGGGTCCCTTCTAATGCAAACCATTCTAGGATTCTATTGCACGCATGTGACAGAATATTCCACAATTACAGATGATAAAAGCTAAATAGTATTCTGATTACAAGGAATGTGTTATTTTTATAAACATTTCTAAAGTATTCAGAAAAAATATTAAATAAATATTTTCCTCTGTCAGAGAGGTAAATTTTTCTTGTTATTGTTACAAAGTATACTGAAACTATAAAAAGGACAACTGTCCATTAAAAAAAATATTTCTCAGTGTACATTCCACTGAGCAGGGTTCCTATTTATGTTACTGAAGTCATAGTCAAGATTCTTGCTTTTTAATAAACCCTTAGAAAACTAGAATTCATACATATTATTTTTTCCTGTGTATCGTATATATAAAATACACCTTATATAAAAATATATATATACTTTTCCTTTTCATTCCAGATCAGTGAACCAAATTCTGTTTTGTACCTTTCTTAGATCCTGATATCACGAAGACTTTCACACAGAGGAAAAAAATTGGAGCTATTTGACTTTACAGGTATATTTGTGACCTATTGAACCAGGTTTGCCTATTCATTCCTAACTGCCCAATATTACCTTATCAAATGCAGTTAGTATATTTGAAGTGTTGACAATGGTATTATTACAATAAAAACTATGCATTAGCCATAAATACTTTATAGTACCATGTCACAACTATAGTAGGAATTAATTATGAAATTGCAAAATATTTTCTAAAAGGACTAGTATCTGTAAGTTTTCAATATTTTGCTTAAATGGTACTAGTGTGGGCTTCTATGAAAATTACTAGTAAATCCTGTTCTTTCCAGCATTGACTTGCATTTTACAATTGGACTTTACTTGCTTAAGGTTTGAAAGTACTATCTTTTTCGTAGCTACAAAAATTGAAGCTAAGGTATAAAGAGAAAAAAATCGAGGAAAGGTTAAGAGGAAAGTAGAGCTAGAAGTCAGCTGAATCTTTTTTTCCCAGATATATCCAGACATAGAAGGAGCTGTGTGAAACACCTCCAAACAAAATTTATCTTAATGTCTATTTCCAAGTATCAAGTAATGCATTCTGTTCTTACCTGCAATGCTCTGAAAATACAAAAAATTAAGCATTAGAGGTGATGACAAGTACCTCTGTGAATAAGTTGCTCTCACAGTGTTCTGCCAAGATACAAAAATGGCCAGATTGTGAAAGCTGCGGGCTGTCTGCTTTGTAGATGACAGGTATCCTGAAGAGAACAAAGTCAAACACTGCAGTACATGTAGGCCAGAGGTATGACATTGCTGAAGATATTGTATGCATTTTGTGACTGACAATTGAAGCGATAGCAGACTGGAGAACATAAATTACAGATCTATATGCAAATCTATATGCAGATGTTTTGGAGAAAATTTCTAGCAGTATTCACTTATACTTAATAAGGTGATAATTCCACTTATTGTAGTGGTCTCCATTTTACAAGTATCTAATAATTTTGTGTCTGTAAAATTTTTCTTTCCAACTATATGATACGTTAATGTGGATTATTTGTTTGTACATTTTTGTTCAGTAAAACAACAATAATTTGAGTTTAACAGGTAGGAAAAATACACCCCTGCGCCCCCCCCCGATACATATTAAATCTTTTTATAAACTGTAAAATAATAAATAATTTTTATGACAGAAGGTATTGCCATCCAAAAAATCTTTTGAGAAATAGCTTTTGGAAAAAAAACCGACCAAACGGTACTAGGAAGTACTAGGACAACATAATCAAAATGCTCCAAGTCCTTTATGATCATGCTGATTTTACAGAGGTGCTCATCAGGACCCAAAAATTAGCAGAGGAAGCTAAAGAGTAAAGCAAGGTTGTTTTTTTTTTTTCCCCTGCTATTGTTTGCATTATTTATTGTCTGAATCAAGAGGAAGATAATGGCAACCAGACATTTTTCTGGCAAAACCCATTTGAATGACCTTCATTTTTCTGATGGCATTAATCAGCAACAGAAATATATGGTTTTGTTAAAAAATTCAAAATAAATGCGTGCCTGTTAATATTCCAGGAGTATTGTTAGAAACATCAAGTCTTTTTACTTATCTGGAAAATGATAGGTGCCATAATAGTGACATCAGGCATAAGACGACTGTTAACAAACATCCTTCACAAACTTGTAACATTTTTGGCCACAGAAGTATGACCAGCACTGACACAATAACAGCAATTTCCAACACCTCATCATCTTCTTTAGAAATATTTCTGGAACACTGCAGCAATGACGAACTTTTCCAGAATGCATTGTTCTTATCAGGAAGGTCCTTAAAATAAATTGGAAAGAATGTACTCTGTCTTCTGGAAGTCTGAGGAGTGCTGACAAACTGAACACATCAGATGTGAAACATGAACACAGTTAGATGGCAACTTCCACAACAGCTTCAGCCTAAAAAGAAAATAACAGGGAAGCTTACCGAATAGTAAGGAAAACCCCTTCATCATCACCAGGAGGATCAAAAGTCTAATTAATCCAAGCCCAGGATACCCAGTGACATGTGGCGGATAATTTTGAGGGAGCACAAGATAAAGACAGAGATATTGAAGGCACTGCATACATTTCTGTTTTCAACAGGATAAAAAGATGGATAAAAAGAGATCACTCCAGTGTGGATTACATTTTTACTTCTGAATGTTGATCTCCCCTCACATTGTGAACAAGAACAGAGATTAAAAAATAACACCACCTCTAATATCACAAATAATGGGTGATAGTTTGTTAATTACTGAACAATGTAAATGAATGAATGTAATAAGAACTACAGACTAAAATGGTTTATTTTGCAGTCTGAAATTGTCAACAGGATTTTGGAGGCTATTTGCTAAGTAATCAATAACAAACCAAATGTTACCATGACAACTATCATATTATAGATGCAGTACTTTGTATAACCTTTGGGTTAAATGAACTTTTTAAAAACACACTTGGTTCAGAAATCTCTTCATTACTTTGTCCTCTCTCAAAAAAAACTTTAAAACAAGAAGTAAAAATGTCAATTCTATTAATTTTTTTATGCAGCTAAGGCACCCAACTTGCTAGGATATATGTCTACAAATCCAAATTCTAATGCTTGCCTGATTATTTGGGTTGAAGAGTCAGAATTGAGCAGGACACAGCAGTAGTCTCACAACACTTTTCCAGGCCACTGGCTATAAAACCTAACAGTCTTCAAAAACTAGTGAAGCTTAGCCACTCTAACTCGTTACAGAACCTAAGCTCAGGATGGTCCTTTGGTACACTCTGATCTTGTACGATCACTGTATCTCTCACGACATGAGTGAATCTGGAGACCATTCTGGCCGTTTTGAAGGTGGACCCATCTCATCTTCAATATGAATGGTTCCTTAGTGTCAACACACTCTAACACCACCATCCTTGTCACTAGAGTTGCAGCCAGGAAAATATCTTTGATTGAGTCATCTCCATGTCTCAGCCTAGATGTTATTTTCCTGCTTTACATTTTCAGCTACATCACTCCCTCCAAGCTGACTCTCTAGAAACTACAGGTGGAGGCCAGACAGAATACCTATGGCATCTCAATTGGGTATCCAAGATTCAACAATTAAATCTCATGGATAGTTTTGAAGAAATGACCAAGTATCATTTTGACCAGTATCACTTCATTGTTCCTACTTCAGTATCATTAATTTACTGTTTCATGTCTTGCATAAGAGTTTCCTGACTTACCTTTTTTTCTATATCACAACTGTGCTGTGAATGTCACCTGCTGTAGCAGCATGAGACTATGAACATATATGCCACCTACTTGGTTCAGGTATCAGCTTCTAGTAAAATAGGGTAAGTTTCTCAGGAAGGGATCATTCCAGTGTCATGTCTGCATACAAACTTAACGTCAGATGGATGTTGGTGCATGATGAACAACTTCCAATACTTTATATATAAACTATAAGAGGAAAGCACAACTTGAAAAGATAATGGAATGGCTAACATGCAGGTTTAAAGCCATTCATGAAGAATCAGTGGATGCTTGATATTAGAGTTCTAACTGCATCCCATCTAAACCAGCAGGAGAACTGTAATTGGCATCTAAATGAAAGAGAAAGAGTTTTAAGAATTATTAAAGTGAAAGAAAGCAAAAGAGAAAAAATATAGTGTTAAAAATTTTATTTTAATGAGAATGTGCAAAGTTCTGGAAGCAGAATTGGGCTTTTGGCAGGGCAGTCAGCAGGCTGAATTTAAATGTTAATTTTGATCTGTAGTGGAGAATGCATTTGGTAATAAAGGTTAGATACAATTTTTTTGTAGTAAGTATCCTTTCACATAGTGTGATATAGATCCTAATTAGTTTACAACCCTGTGCCGGTCCATCTTACAAACTGATGAGATTTTCTTAGCCTAGACATGAGTGCAATAAGTTCTAGCTTTCTTTTCTTCCTCCTGCCCTCTTCATTTCTTCCCCCTCCTGTTAACAGCTTAAGAGCAAAACCTAAAGGGTAAAAACATCCCAAGTTCTTAGATGACACTAAAGAACACATCTTACCAAGTAGTATAGTAGCCTTTCTCTAAAACAATTCAGCACTATTATTTCTCAGGTTAGAACATCTGTGATTTATATACATTATATAAGAACATTTTGTGCAGATATCGGTATAGAGTTTATAGTGCTAATAATGGAAAAATCTGATTCAGTACTTTGTGTGAGTCTGAGAGACATGAAGAATAGCATTATATTCTTTGAGTGATATAAATTAATCACTTCCACTGTTCTGTCATCAATTGTCCATTGATAGTTCAAAATCACAGAGCCTACATTTTAAAGGTGTTGTACTGTATGTGTTGTACAGCAGCTGTTTGGCGTTATTTAAAAAGGGAAACATTTCTGCAAACACTTATAAGGCATCATGACATAAACTTCCAGAGGCAATTGCTTTAGGTTGAAACCTGACACAAGGAAATGAAGTAATCCATAGTAAAACAAATTTAATAGGCATTTCATTCAGGATAAATTTGGCCTTTTATCTTACCATGAGAGCAAAATTACTTTAACTAAATTAAATACAGCTCTTGACAGAATATACCAAGTGAGATTGGTTCATATGTGCTGTAACACAGAGTTTGAGCCAAATTCTACCCAAGACCTACATGTGTCTTCTTCAGAAAAGAAGTGAATAACCATACAGCTGTGAATGATCAATACAGAAGCGTGAGGGGTATAATCTCACTTTTTGGTACTTCTTTGACACATATGCATTAAAAGAGACAGCTGGGACCAATCTGGGGCTAGTTAGGAACAATAGGTGGCCTTCTTGAGCTATGGTACCTAGAATAGCTATGTTCGTCTAAAAATGGCACATAGCAACCAGTGCTCCTAAGGGTATTGATATGTGTACATCCAATGGGAGCTGTGTTGAAGTCTTCAGTGGAGCTGACTAAACATACAGAGGGCTGTCCAATTGGTTAATGGATGCAAAGGGGAACCTCTGGTTTCTGCTTGATCCTGTCCTGGTTAGAATTAAACAACTCAAAGAACAGAAAAAGGAGGGAGATAGTAACTGCTTCTCTCACACAGGTTGGACGTAATTTGTCTCATGTCTTGAATAAGAGTACATCTCTGTGTGATTATGATATTTAGTCATGTGGTTAAGTATCAGCCAAATCTTGAAGGGCCTCTTTTGCCTCCTCCTACCTGCCCTCCCTCCCCAGGATAAATGAAAGAAATATGCAGAAAGTTCAGAGCTTATTTTGTTATTTTTTATCATTCTTCAGACTTAGCATTGATTATCATTCACTTCCTTTTCAGGTGCAAACCCAATGAGAACATGCTTTGTCTTCAGCAGAATGTAATCCCAGAAAACCGAACACTTAAAGTGAAAGAATTCTATGCTATAAATGAGGCTTGTCAAGCTGGAACTCAGATGATCTCCCGTCTGGCGAAAGGGTCATATTTATATAGTCCATAGCGTATAAATAAGTGGAAGCATGAAGAGAATTATTTGTAGGTAAGGGGAGAATTCTTATTCCCATTCTACTTACCTAAGTCAGAACATATGGGTTCCAACAGTATGACCTTTCCTTACTTAAACTAGTGCAAAAATACTAAGTTATGCCATTTAACACAATGAATGTATCAATATAAATCATGCTGTGGAGAAAAATCGGGGCCTGTAACTCTAGTTCTGCTCCTATTTGGCCCAAATATGCTCTCTTTTTTTGGCTTTGTTCAAATGTGCACTGGCAAGTGCTCATCTACTACATACTGAAAATCAAAAAGACTATTTCTACCCTGAACTAAAAATAAATCATATATTGTATTCCAGATTTGACAGCCTTGTCTATAAAGAGATATAGAAAATTGTTTAAACCACATCCCACGAATCATCTTGCATGCTCAAATGTCAAGCTGTATTTTAAATGAGTCACTGACTATCTGGATTTCTTTGGTGATGTTTTTCTCTGGCTGGATTTGTATCCAAAGTCCATGCACATTTTCTTCTACTACATGGAAAACCTTCACCCTCTCATGCAAACGATATGGGAAAAACTAGTTTAAAAATAAAATAAACAAAGAACTGAAAAAACCTACAGAAACACCATGAAGCAGCAAAGTTGAGAAAGAATTATGTCATTTATAATTACAGACACATGGTGGCTGCATGCTTAGTTGGATACTAGGTACCCCAGTGACACCATTCATACACAAAGATGGAAGACATCTGTTTTCCACAAATATGTGAGAAATACACAATCCAAGTGTGTACTATTTTTACATTTCCCTCTTCACTGAGTCTTTTGGCTGCTCTGATCCTTCTTACCACCTTGATATTGGCAAGACACCTATAGTCTGTGTACTTACTTCAGGCATTGAACAACATGAGCTAACATGAAGGCAGTCTTCACATTTCTTGGCCTAGTTCTGGAGTGATACAGGAGGGCTTAGCCCCAGACTGTCCCCTTTTGGGATCTTATCAGCTGGTGCAGTTTATAACAGTGGCTATGACAAGGCCAAAGCTGGTGTGTAGTCAGCCAGATAATTAAGCAGCTCCCTGGGAAGCCCACACTCCCTTCTTTTTCTGTTCCTGGAGGAACATGGGTGTAGCAGAAAATGTAGGCTCTGTTTTCCATACCTTTTGAATATAATCATTGGCAACACTTAAAATCTGTGACTATTTCTAGCTCATCAGTAAAGCCTAAAAAAATGATCTAGCCACCTCAGGAGAATACTTTTATTATGCTATCTCCTGAACCAAGCAGTTTCAGCTCATTGGGATTCAAGTAATTAAATGCTCGAGCAACCCCTGCAACTCTAGATGAGAATGCATGGACACACAGTCAAGTACAAAGTGAGCAAAGCAAATACTGTTCCAACTTCTGCTCTTTCCCATCTGATAGTCAGTTTGGTCATTCTTTACTGCCCACTTGAAATAGTTGCTATTAGAGAAGGAACACTGATGAATCTTCTTTACATCTGGTGATATTGTTGAAATAGATCAAACAGATCGGCATTTTTTTGCTTCAGCAAACTTAATCCTCAGTCCAGGAAAATACTGCATGAGACACTAGCATAAGACAAAGCTTCTGGATTCTCCAAGTAGTTGGAATCTGTAAATTATTTGCCACAGAAGGATATATCTTGGCAGCATGACTTGATCTAAACTTTGAAAAGCAACATTGAAAGTACACTTTCACAAGGTAGAGACACTTGTCCTTTAAATGTTGAGATGTGTTTCTGAGACAGAAAGAGAGAGAGAGGAAGAGGACATGACAATTTTACAAATGAGATTTTTCAGAAAAAAGTAAACTTT
>KZ505708.1:764655-783689 GCA_002844005.1 Limosa lapponica baueri | reverse complement strand
AGTTAAAAAGAAAGAAATAATTAATATGGAAAGGCTAAATTTCTCCATCATGCCAGGGACTGTAAGATGACAGATTAGGAAGAAATGTTTAGGTAATATAAATTTAAATTGATCTTTCTGATCCTTATGCTGATATATTTACTCCGGTCTGGCAGACTACAACATACAGATTTTCTAAGACAACAGGTAAATGCAGACCCCCAAAGTTTAATATTCTTCAGTCCCCATGACCTTTTCAAACTCATTTGTATGCAAACATCCATAAAAAAATGTAGCAATTTTCACCACAATTTATGCTTAGTGAAAAATAATTTCACTTGCTTTAATCTTATTTTCCAAAAATTTCAATGTGTGTCCCTTACTTCTTGAGTACCAACTAGTTATTGCTACCTATGCCCTTTTTATGACTTTTTAGGACATAATCCCACTTCAGCCACTTGTTTTCCATGATAAAGAATTACACTCTTTTTAATCTCTTCTCATATGGAAGCCATATTAGCCTTATTGCTCTCTACGTCCTGTTTTGAGATCTAATGCTCCCGTTCTGAGATGGGGTAAGTGCAATGTCACAGTACTCAAAGTCTTGGTCCACTAAAAATATGTGTAGTGGTGTAACTGGGGGCTTTTTGACTCCTCAGAAAACTGTTTCATAGTAACCTAAGGTCTCTCCTGCATGGTATCTTATTTAGATTTCATCAGGGCTGCAAATGTATGCACATAGGCATACATATAAAGAAACATAAACGAAACTGGGAATATAAGCTTAGCATGTATTTATACTGTTTCTTGCCATTGTATTATTTAATTGCTCAGAACAGAATGCATCTTTGCAGCCAGCTTCGTATCATCATCTTTAACTTCACAATTCATTCCTTTCTCCAAGTTCAAAATATGCTTGTGTATTAAGTCGCAAACACAGGATCTAGGTCTCATTGATAATGAATTTCTATTATAAAACCTAACCTCTTAATTATTTATCAGCCAACAAAGAAACTTCCTAATGATAATTTCCCGTTTTTCAGGAAGCCCTATCTTTCAGGACTTTTTTACATAATTAGGTAAATGACATTGACTGTATCACTTGTATCTGTCACATAGAGGGAGAAATGGCTTCCTCTTACAAAAAACCCTATTGACTTTCATTTGCTGCATCATATTTATTCATGGGTCTGCTAATTAATTCTCTTTATTTCATAGCTCCTACCAATTTTATTCTCATGGAAATCCGATTTACTTGTTTATATTAACCAGGATTGCTCTGGAGCCCTTTTTTAAAGTTTTTGTCATACTTGCCACTTTTCTTTCCTTGGGCATTGAGGATGATACAAAGAATTTATTGCAAACCACAGTTAGCAGTTCAACAGTTTCATATTCATGGGTGAATGACATCTGGCCCTGGCAATTTATTCCTATTCATTTTTTAAATTTGTTTTAAAACCTTTTTAGTCAGGTTTCATCTCAAGACAGTTTCTCTCCCCCTCCTCTGTAATGAGAGGTTCCTTCTGCTGTGGAGCTCCTGATCTGTGACACAAGCTGCCTTGAGCTGTGACAAGTATATTATCTATACATGAAGCAGAGGTTTCTAACTCAGCAGAATCTGGGAGCTGCTCTCTTCCTGGGGCTACCTGTTTGGCAAGATCCTGACTTTTTGTGGTGGATTGACCCTGGATGGCAGCTAAACCCCTTATCAGTCACTCACTCATTCCTACCCCTCCAGTGGGATGCGGGAAAGAATCAAAAAACAAAAGCTGAAAAGTTGTAGGTCGAGATAAAGACAGTTTCATAAGTAAAACACCATACAGGCTACTATGGAGAAAATTAACTCCATCCCAATCAGGCACAGTACAGTTTTGTAAAAGACAGAAAATCTCAGGTGCCAGAAGAGGTTGGGGCTGTCCTGTGCAGGACACAGCCAGCACCACAATAGACTACCACAAGACACAGCTAAGCCCATTAGCCAAGCTGGTAGTGTGTCAAGGAAAACATAGTTAAGGAAGGGCAGAAAACCACAGAGGGAACAGAAGAAGTGTGAGAAACAACTCTGTGAGGACCAAGGCGAGAGAAAAAGGAAGGGGAGGAGGTGCTCTAGGTGCTGGAGCAGAGCTTCCTCTGCAGCCCGTGGAGAGATCATGCTGGAACAGAAATTCATGCTACAGCCCATGGAAGACTCCATGCTAGACTGATGGATATTTCCCGAAGGAACTGTGGCCCATGGAGAGACCATACAGGAGCAGGTTTATCCTGAAGAACTGCAGGCCATGGGAAGGATCCGAATTGGAGCAGGAGAGAATTGTTAAGAGGAAGGAGTAGAGAGTAGCTGTTATGGATCAGCCACAAATCCTCAGCCACCTAAACTGCTTGGAAGGGGGAAGAGATAGAATAGTGGGAAACCACAGTTGTACATCTTTTTGAGGATATTTCAGCATGAAGAAGGTTCATACTTCAATCCTGCACCAAAAGGCTAAAACCAGGGATACCTTTGTACCAGATTTGACTCACAATAGCCGATGCAGAGTCCTCCAAGATATTCCAGGAGGTTTAGTATTAGCCTCGTTATTTCCTCCTTCCTTTAACCATCTTCATTATAACCCAGGCACAAAGTTGCACAACAGAGAGCTACGTACCATGATGTATGAATGACCTGCGGACAGAACTACTGCCTGGACTATAAAAGCCCAACCTAGGTCAGACTGAGAACTCCACTGGGAATTATCACTCACAAATCATGAAGAAGGAAAGCTTGGCTACAGTACAATTCAACACAAAACATCAAATAAACACTCTCTTCATTGTCACTGTTGATCACGTGAGGCTTGGAGGTCTGTTGATGAGACCTTGTCCACCACAGCAGGCACAGCACTCAGGGCTGACTGAGCCAAAACAAAGGCTGCTATCAATAGTGACATAGAGTAGGCAGACCCCAGACAAGAAAACCATGGTTATCTCCTCTTCTCCTTCCCTTTTGTTTTCCTCACTAACTAGGAAAAACTAGAAAGAAAAAAAAAGTATAGTCCTTTTCCTCTTAGCTTGCCTGGCCTTAAACATGTGGGAGACCCAGGAGTAAGGGTTCCTGAAGCTGTTCCTGAAGCACATGGGCTGCAACAGACATGTTGAGCTGTGTGGGGTAGCTCACTTGTAGAAAGGCCTCCAAAGGACATTGTGGCCACAACTGGTTCCTATCAGTGGGGTGCTGAAGCTTGCAGAAGGAATCAAATGTTACTCCATTGGTAGCTTCACGAACTGGAGTCCTTGTTTGGGCATTGCTCCCAAGGACAACAGGAATAAGCAGCAAGAACTCTGAGCTCCTACCTTGCACAGAGACAATGCACATCTTTGTTCCGATGAAAGCAGCTCATTTCATGTCTGTGGGAACTTGGGTAGAGAAGGAACTGGCATCCTTTCCAGAAGCATGTCACTGCAAAGAGGACAAGCATGCGATCAGCAGCAAGATACCAACTTCAGCTTTCATTGTGTTCAGTAGCATATTCTCACTCCACATATCCATGGACTGGCAAGGTCTAGCTCTTTATCGCTATTCTTTGGTCATTTATCACCCCCATCACAAAAACAAAAGCAGAATCCAAGCACTATTGCAACAAATATGATAAGAAATATAATACATTTCTTGCACAGCTATCAGTAAGCGTCTCCCCTTGTAGTAGGGAAAAATCTAGCTTTCAAAACTGTGATGCATGTATGTTGCCAGTATAATGATCTTCTAACATGCAAAAAAGAGGCCAGGAAATGATTTAAAATGCCATAAACTTCCTCAGAACAGGTTTTCTGCTGATATGCCTTTCTCCCTGAAGTGCTCCCCATGCTCTTTCTGAAATATTCATTGCCCTAATGATTTCTTCAGGCACTGCTCCTGTACATAAAGATTAGTTCCTCATATCAGGAAAGAAGCAATTCCAAGGGAACTGTTATGGGAGAAACCCACAGGGTCCAAAAATGTATGTAAAAAACATTTGCTTTTCTTCCTCTGCACCTAAGAATTTAATTTTAACCTTTACTTTCAGATGTGGAACTGTTATTGTTATCCATACATTTACAATTAGAAAAACAAATCTCTGATTTCATATTTTCCTAGAGCTACTATACTTCTCTATTTTAGCCATTATCTTCCTTATTTCATGTGCTTGTATTGTGCCCTTGCAACACTGCAGAGCTAGATGCACTAGAATTCACATGATCATCCATTCTCTAGACACTCCTGCAGCTCTCAAGGCAATTAAAAAAATGTTTCACCTGTCATTTAATCTGAACCCTTGTCTCCCACATTTGCTTGCAAGCTTATTGTGTTTTTAGGAAGTCATTCCTTAACTCCTGACACCTTTAATACATGGTAGCTGCTTTTTAGTATAGCTTGCTAAAACAGAGAATTTTTTGGTAACTCCAGCAATGGAAATCTCAGAGTGAAAGTGTCCAGTCTTTGCAACCATGCTGTTCTGCAAGGAAGCTTGGTGCTGCAAGATGGTGAACCATGGCTCAAATGTACCATGTTTAGTTGAGCACCTTGAAGACCATTTCTACAGCTGAAACATTTAAAGAAAATGTGCATCTGCACATCTATGTGCATCTGTTTAGACATCTGCACACTAAATTTAATGAAATGTAAAGAAATAAGTGGCCTTTATTAAGATATACTTCAAACAATGATGTACTCAGGCCTGCACTGCACTGCATCATCTGGTAGTGTAAAGGGTGCGAAAGCTCATTCGTGTGATGAACAGCTGAATGCAGCAGAAAGCATGAAGAGTATAAGAATACTCCGGGGTGGTCTGGGATGAATTTGAACTAGAAATTAGAGGTGAAGAGTACTATTATATTTACCTGGAAGACAAAAAATTGTGAGCTGAAGGAAAGCTACAAACACCAGTACCAGATGTCTTGCTCACAAGTTTCAGTGGTGGAGTAGCAAAGCCAGGAGTTAATCTGCTCCATGCATTTCACAAACACTTCAAATAGCTTATGATGAGAGGAAAACAAGCCATATCTCTAATTCCAGGAGCCAGGTTGCAAGCAGGCATATCTAAATAATCTTGTTTTCCATATGTTCATTGAAACAAGGGAATAGATATTCACCTGTTCCCACCATTTCTCCATGGTTATGCTGTATCATTAGTAATCTTTAGAGCACCTGCTAAAAACCCACAAATCATGGAAGTTACATACAGCACCAAGGACTTAATTTAATATTTCAAGTTATTCTCAATAAATAGAAATATGAAGAATAAATAAAAGCTAAACAAACATGGATTTCATATCAAATGATGATGCCATATGTAAAATAATCTGAAAATATTATAAAGAAAAATAACAGGCAGGTATAAGCCAGTAAGAAAAAAGAAATCTAATTTTGAGAGAGAAACTATTTTCCCACACTAAAAAAACCACCGAAAATGTGGAAATGACTAACACCTTCCCCCACCCCAAACTGGACAGAATAATTCCATTAAAATTGTTATCAGTTAAAGCCTTGTGTTCCCACTGAAAATATAGATATTAAATATTTGATCAGCCTTCATATTTGATAAAATTATATTGGCTACATATGAATCAATTCATTTGAAAATATATTTCACATTTTTTCCTATTGTAACATAAAGTTAATTTAAAAACATTAATTTTAGAGTAAGAAAATAACCAAGATTACTGCCTCGGTAATAAAAAATAACACAAACCCCAAACCTGTAACCAGCATGAAAGAAAGAAAAAGATATATATTTTATATATTAGGAAGAGAAAAGAACATCAGATGAGGAAGGAGGCCATTATTAACCAGGCCATTATTAACCATAGATAGAAAAATCAGAAGTACTTATAAATAAACATTCATCTGACAATTACAATCTTAATTGGTACAAAGCAAGAGAAGGTTTCCACATGTAATCAAATGTTATGGAAAGAATAGCAAGTTTAATACAGGGATTGAAAAAAATTAATTACCACTAACATAATGGTAGAATATGGTGCAGCAACAGAATCTGTAACTCTTTAAAAATAATGTTTTGACCTGACTGGAGTGGATGTTTTCAAGGAAATAGCTGAAGAAATCATCTTTGCAAACAGGGAATCTTGCCTTGAGTCAAAAGCCTGAATCAATTTGAGAACGTTTTCAAGGATTTAAGAAGTCAAGATCAAGTTTTGATATTAGAAAATGATTCTGATAAAGAGATTGGTGGGGTACTAAACAAACATTTTCTTGGTTCAAACCTTACACAAAAATAAAAATCAGTTCACTTAAGATTCTATAACATCAACAGAAATTCAAGTTAAAAATATAATTGATATTAGTCATGAGTAGTGGGTCCTGTTAAAAGATACAGTTCTGTTATCTCTTTCTGGGCATGATTACATGCCTAGTTCATATGGCAATGCCATCAATGGAATATACTAGCATTTCCTAAAAGTGTTTAACTTCTTTCTACTTTCATCTTGGCAAGATTTTTAACACAAATTAACAAGACACAATAGATGGAATAAGAGTTGAATCACTGACATCTCTAAAAATCATGTTTGGTTATAGGGGTAAAGGCATTATTAGGAAATTCCAATAGGGAACAATCTGTCATCCAAAATTATTTAGTAATTTTATCAGCAGTCTAGGTGATGCCTAGTGATGTCTGCAGATAGCATGAAGGTATAGTAAGTAACAATGAAAACAATTTTCTGCTACAGAAAGATGTGAATTGACTGGTTAGGATGTTGTCAAATCAACAGTGTGTACTAGTATGGCAAAAGATATGGAAATGTCTTGGTAATAAAGAATGAAGATTCTACCCTCCGGGGTAGTAGAGTTTGCTCCAGAAAGCATCAATCAAAGAAAGTCCATTGAGTCCTTGCAGGGAACACCTTGGACATGAGCTCTGGTGTTAATGGTGCAGTTAAATGGATTAGTTGTTCCTCGGTTATATAAAATGGGAATACACATATTATGTTAATTTGGAATTTCCTGGAAAACTGCAACGCCTGTGTATTGTTTGGGAATTGTCTAATGCATGCGCAGTGAGCTCAGCACTTTTTGGAAACTTCATAGTATACTACTATTTACAAGTGTGGTTTGTATCTTTGTAGTCTATATGCATAATTCATATATACTCAGAAAGCAATGGTGTTACTTTGCATCTTTTTTTCCATCCACAGCAGGTTCATGCTGCATACTCCTCAGATTTGTTTGAACATGTGGTAGCTCTTACGGCTTTCTGCATGTACCTTAACACCTGTTTGCAGTATGGCTGAAACCCTCCATTTAGAATAGGGCTGACACATGCCTAGAAATCCTGGCCAAAGAACGGGTTCTCAAAATTTTCCAGGACAAGATTTCCAGGTGGGAAAAGAGTTTATGACTGGAGAAACAAAATAAAAATCAATACCTAGCCTCCTCGCATGCAGTAAACTGTGGACCTAGGAGGGATAAGAAAATGAAACAAAATTAGGCAAAGCCTTTTGCTTCTAAGGCCAAGATTTCTACAGGTGGTTAGAAGGATACCGTATCTCACCATTTGGTGTCTGTGCTCCAAGGACAGATTTTACTAGACTTATAAGAAAGGTCCTCAAAGTGACTGAGACAGGCATGCCATAAATTCAATCTGTTTAGTTTACTATGGAGAAGAATAAAGATAAATCTTCCCAGTGTATGCAGAGTACCTATATTTTAAAGTAACTTGAATATCTGCAGTATCAGAATTCACCCACAATACATGAGCTGAAACCACTAAAAATTCAACGTCCAAATAAGGTGCAGTTTCCATGTATTGTGAGCTAATAACAATTTAGCCTGGAAGATGGCAGACTCGCTCTTGCTTGGAGTATTTAAAATAGTATTCAATATAATTTAATGTATATTTTGAAGATGGCTGTGTGGTATGCATATAAGAAAGCTTGGACTGGCAGCAACTTTATTGGATTAAATAATTCAACCAGCATGTAATGTGAACCGTGCAGTATCATAGGGCCAAATTCAGAACTTCCCTGATACAAGCTGTACTTTCAGTAATAAATTCTTTGTTGTGTCCTTAATATTTGAAGTATTCTGTGACAGAGGGGAATCTAAGCCAACCCTGAATTTAGTGGTGAGGGCACATTTCAATTACTCCAGTAGATATGGAAGCATCAAGAGTTGTTAACCATTCTCATTTTCGTGACCATGGTGCTACAAATACCGTGGGAAGGAAATCAAACCTCCTCATACCTGACAAGTAGAAAGAGTGACTGGTTATAAAGCACGGCACTGCTCAAAATGATGAGCTGGTTCTTCCATTGCAATAAATCAACATTACTTCATTGGTGATGAAGTCTTTTGGATTTATGCCAGGTAAGGGTCTGACCAGCACGTAGCATTTTGAAACCTGGAGAAACCATTTTTCTTGGCTACAATACATCTCATTCATCATAAAACTACAGTAAAACATTCAGAAAGGTTACTTAATAGATTGTCAAAGTAAATGCATCTCTGTAAATCAGAGTCAACATGGCTACGTCTTGGATGATACTAGTGTTGCTAAGGTAACTACTAATTTCCACCCTAGAGTAAATAGTTACATAAAGCTGACAGCTTATTCAATTTTATGTGTTAGACTCTGGGGCAGAGCATGTCTTTTATTTCCTCCTGTGATATTGACCCTAGTTCAGGTTTTGCACCCCTTTGGCTGCTTAAAATCAGAGGTCACCTTTATCGCCTGCCAAAAAAGCTGTCAAGGTAACAGCCAGCAAATCTGATTCCTCTGGTCTGCCACTTTCTCATACCCTTTGCTTTTTATTTTTTGTCAGGTTATGAGTCAAATTTCTTGACTCACACACTGAATCTTAGAAACATCATCTCTAAAATATCACGTAGCTGGTTTCTAAGTAAAGGCACACAGCTATCAAAACAGTTTTCCCACTTAATTTGAATCTCCAATAAGTAAGCCTGGTATCTTTTCCTATTATGTTTGTTGGAATATTTGGTGGGCAGCTCTTAGTTTCTGGTTGAAAACACACAACAGTACTTACATGTTTATTGGAACTCCTTTAAAACTATCATTTCAAGTGCAAAGTGTTTAGTGACAAAGCAGCTTAAACTATTCCTTCCCCTGTCTCATGGTGCACTTTGTTTTCTACTGTGCTAGCACAATCATTTGCTAGCCTGTGCTACAGTTCTGATTAGGATTCTATCTTAAAAATGAAAAAGGCCTTCCCTGACTGCCTTTTTATTAGCCCAAATCAATTCCTTTATTGGGTTGAAAGAATGGCCCTATAAACCGGCATCCTGACAGAACTGAGGATGTTTGTGTGCATGGCAACAAAAAATGGGAAAGTTAGAGGAGAAGGGCAAGGAAAATCAAATACCTAATTCAGATTTACTACACTCACTTTTACTACACATCACACTATCCCAAAAACCACAATACATATTTTTAAATTCTGCATTTACCGTTTCCTTCCTCAGTCAAGAAGATGCTAGACTGTAGCTTTCATATTTAATTCTTGTCTCAGCTTTTTATTACGTGGTCTGAATATGCCTAGAATGCATACTCGGAATGCATTATTCTAATCTAGTGCATCTGTAGCTAAATTCAAACATACCCTTTGAATTTCACAGAGCGACATCGGTTTATGCCAGCAGAAAAACTAACTTAAGAAGATGCAACTTAGTAGGGCAACAAACATCTGTACACATGTCAGAATTGTTGAAATAAATGCTGAATAGTCATCGGCCTGTAGCTGCTACATGAAATGACTTTTGAATACAATCAATTCATGTTATAAGAGGTTTAATCTCACTTGGGAATGTAGTGAAAAGCTAAAAAAAAAAGGAAAAAAAGTAAAATCTGAGTTCATAATTTACAATACAATATTTACTTTATGAAATGTCCATACATTTGCACACAATATGATTGATAGGAAAAAACCCAAAAGCAAATTTTTTTGTTTAATTTCATTTTCCTCTAATATAAAGAAGATACTTCTCCAGTAATGGAATTAAAGTTATCTGACTTAAATTCCTGAATTTCATACCTATTTTTAACATAGGTATGAAGTCTCTTGAATGAAAGAGTGCAACAGTGGAAATGTGGGATTGAAAGACTTTCTCATCAGATTCAGAAGACGTTTAAACTCTAGATCAGAAAATTATTACTTTTAGGAGAGACTGATCCCCATTCCAACTCCACATATGGCATCAGTGATTGAATGCAACATCTTTCTATTGGAAAGAAAGCATAGATTCTCTCAAGGAAAACAGCCAAGCAAACTCCTTTCAGTTTGCTCAGTGTCAAGAGCAGCTGAGGTCTGTGAATCAATTAAGGATTCCAGAAAGCTCCCAGGAGGCACAAGGGCAGTGAGTGTTTATTTGCACAAGCCCACTGCACTCTTGGGTCTTTTCTTGAATGGTTGTTTTCTATTCCTGTTTATTCTTTGAAATCTAAACCAATAGTGGAGATGATTTTATTAAGAGAACAGATGCCCTTAAAAACCAGACTGGAATCATCATTCCCTTTGACATAAATTTATGGAGCAGTTGTCAGATGGTAATGACTTTCAGTCATCACCGTGTCTGAATCTGAGGCAGTGAATTGTGTAATAATAGGCTCAGTGTTGCATTACCAGTTTCCTGAACCATATAGTGTCCCGCATCCATCTTGGAAAGAATAGATCTTGATGTACCTAACAAATTGTTAGAAAATTAAGATTCTCCTTTCAATGCCCATCTAACGTGTACAGACTGAACAATCAATTCAGTTTCCTGCAGTCAGGATTGACTTTGAAAAAGAAACTTTGAACATTAATCCTCCTTCTTTAGTAATATTTGTGATTATCACAGTTAAAGCATCCCTTCCAAACAAAAAACAACCCCAAAAGTTTAGAGCAGTGGTTTCCATTTATGCAAAGTGAATATAATGAAGGCCAGACATGGCAGAAACAAATTTTATAAAAAAGGGACTTGCGAATTCTTCAGGTTTATGGCCATACTGCCAGCAAGAAAATGGACACAGATGTTTGCATTATAAGCTGAATTTTCTGGAAAACTAGTCAGAGAAATAGTTTTCTATTTCTTGAAGGGAAGAAATTAAAAAGAGTATATTTAACTCTAACCTCACTTTATAGTGCAAGTTAGTGTGTGGGCAGCCAATGATTTTATGCAATAATATATAGTATTGGCATAAACAAGAACATTTTATTAATATAATGTCTTTTAAATTGACTTATTTTGCAAGTGCACTTTAATATTCACATCTTATGGCATACTTCAAAGAATGATGCTGAAGGATAAGTCAGGATAAATACTCATTACTGTAAAATTATCTATTAGATTCCAGTCTGTTTTTGCTTCAGAGTCTGTTAAAAGCTACATGTGTTTACCCCAAATGGACAACAGTATTGTGTTTTTTAATATACAGACTTATATAAAAACAGCTGCATAGTGTCAAGTGCACACTACCATTAATGAGCAGGGGAGTTTCATCCTTCAGGAAGTCAAGGATCTGAATGACCACATTAAGATCAGGAGGTAACATCTGGTCTGTCAAACTGACATTTGCACGTCCACAGGATTACAGAATTACAGAATACAGGAAGTAAGGATGATAGCAAAATAAACAATATACTAAACCACAAATCAGACCTTAGCATGGGATGAGGTGAATCTATACTAGGATATTTGAGCTCCTGAAGATGAGCTCATCTGACAGAACATTCTCCTAAGTATGTACATATACATTTCAGCTACATGCATTGGTTTGAGAACTGGTATCACAAGGGTTAAAAGTGGAAGAAATGTGTTTTGGTGTCTCTGATAACCATAAGCAGTCTTTCACATACAGTAAGGTATTGGGAAGCATGCCAAAATCACAATGATCCTCAGGGATTATGTCCCAGTATAAAACAAAACTATCAGCGTACTCACAAATACATCCTAAATTCTTTGAAATGACTGAAGTATTTCCTCTTTCCTTAGGATGACTATAGTTTCACTAACCCCTCAAATAAGTTTTAAAACTCTGACTTTCCTATGCCTGTCTATGACAACAAAATGTTCTGCATTAATCATATGAATAGGATACAGGAGATCCACATTAAACTATTCAAAAAACCACCAGAATAGACTTAGTCAAATGTAAGAAATTAGCTACATCTGATCTAAGTCAGTATGACCACATATTGGTTAACTACTACATAGAACAAGAATTGCTCCAGTCTATCTTTAGGGATAACAGCAACCCTTAAAAGAAAGTATTTGTAAACATTTGATAATATTCCAGGACAGAAGATTTGGGAGGTTTCTAGGACGGAAGTCAGTCATGAACTTGTGTACTTTTCAGCCAGTTAATGAGTGACCAATACTTCCTACCCAAGTCCTTTCAAAGTTCCAGATTCTATTTTATGAGTAGGATGATAAAACAGAGTAGGATGAACTCTGTTCTCAGTTTTGTTGCATATAAAGCTAAGCTATGTGTGTGGTATGCTGCTTTGCTACAATTTGTCTTTCAAATATCAAAAGACTCTCTACAATGCTTTGTGGAGGACAGTAGCAGTGGTAGCTCCTGGCCTACATTCGCACAAACAGGAAAGTCACTCTAACAACTCCTCTATGTATCTATCAAGCCATAATCTCTTTTTCTTCTTGGGAAATGATAGACTTGACCATCTAACACGCCTTTTCTGACATTGTAAACCTGGGTCTTCGAATTCTGTGATCATCAGTTTCTTCACAATATCACTAAATACGTCAGGAGTGTCTGTATCCAACTCTCATTTCAATGCAAGGCTAATTTCAAATCTAGCTCCCCCTGGAAATGAAGAATCCAAAATGCGCTGGGTAATCTTGTCCAGTGTTTGACCATCCTCATGGTGAAGAATTTTTTTTCTTAGATCTAATTCAAATTTCCCTTTCTGCAGCCTCTGCTCATTACTTCTTGCCCTTTTGCTGTGAACCTCTGACAAAAGTCTAGCTCCATCTTTTCTATAAATCCCTTTTAAGAAGTTGAAAGTGACATTTAGATCTCCCCCTAGCCTCATGTTCTTCAGTCTGCCACTATTGAGCTCCATGACATTTCTGTCAGCCCATTTCTCTAGCTTACTGAAATATCTCTGAATGACACTTCTACCCTCCAATGCATTGATTATTCCCCCATGGTGTGGTGTTATCTGCAAACTTGATGAGGATTTATTATCATTCTCACCACTCAGCTCATTAATAGAGACATTAATCAGTATTTGCCCCTGTATCAAATGCTGAGGAATGCCACTAATAGTCACCTGCCACTTGGACTTCACACCACTGATCATAATCTTTTGGCAGCCTAGCAAGTTTTCCAGCTGTCCAGCCTATTTTTACCATTTTGGCTGCAAAAATACTACCATGGAAGACCACATCCAAGGTTCTGTTACAGTCAGAGTAAACAATATCCTCCGCTCACCCCTCATCCGCCAAACCAGTCATCTCATCCTCAAAGGCAATTAGGTTGGTCAGACACAATTCTTCAGTGAATGCAAAGTAGCTGTTAACAGTCACCATGGGTTTTGTGTCCCTGGAAATGGCAAATCAGTAGAATTTGCTCCATAACCTTCTTCAGGGCCAAAGGTGGAATGACTGGCCTATAGTTCTCTGAATTCTTCTCCTTGCCTTTCATGAATGTAGAATGATTTGCCTTTTTCTAGTCATCAGGGACATTCTTGAATTACTTGACTTCCAAAATCCACAACCTCTCAAAGATGCCAGAAAGCAGCCTTGCAGTGACTTCAGACTGTTCCCTTAGTATCCTTGAACACATCCAGTCCCATAGGCTTATGCTTCTCCAGTTTGCTTAAGTGGTCCCTTGCCTGCCTGGTCATCCTCTACCCTTAGTAGCATTCATTCCCAGAACTCTGCTGCTGGACACAGGATACATCAAGGGCCTAAAAGCCAACCTTGCCACAATAAAGACTGAGCCAAAGAAGGCACCAAGTCTTTCCATATCCTTTGTCATTACAATGCTTATCCCAGGTAATTTGTTCCTTTTTTATCTTCTTACAGTTTCAGAGAAAAAAAAAATAATCATATTCTTTGTTAATATATTTAACCAAATAAACATTTTTATCATATTTACACAACAGCTGGGAATGAAGCTGGATCGCTGTGGTAAACAAATTCATTGTGCAATTTTCATTAACTTAGTATTTCAACATATATAAGAAAATACTTTTTCAGTATCTCTCTTTTATTGGTTGTGACTTTACTAGATAACCTCTGGCCTCCTATAATTTAGGAAATAAAGCCAACTTTGATCCACCCTGATATTTCAAATGTTTAGTTTCTCTGCACAAATATTTTACCCTGTACATTTACTGTTAAGCCTTAGCTAGAAACAAGATAAATTGCTCTAAGAGTACTTAAACAAGATAAAGAGATCTATCTTGCCAGCAAATCAACCAGTGTTAAAATATTAATTTCTGATTCAAGCAGGTCAGTAATTTTTTGTGTACTGTGTAGCTGGGAATAACAGCTTCATACACCAGGCATTAACCTTAGGTTCTTTACCAAGAGAGTTTTCTTCAAAGATCTGGAAGGTGAGCTGTTATCATCAGATATGTGTACTTACAAATCAGCATAGATCCAATTATACAGAGTGAAAACAAAAATCTCCTGATTAGAGAATATTAATGTTTCAAAATAAAGCTTTCAAAAAACCTAGGAAAACACCATTTGCAGTTGTCCCAGAAACTTTAAATCCGCAGGCTGTGCCTAAACTTACAGGCTGGCTTTAATCTTATGGTTTTCCTTTTCCCTACAATAGTCGTGCCATTCAAAGTACACAATAGACACTTTACTCTTCATAACAACTCATCAATACTTTCTTTACTTCTCCTCAGGATGTGTCCCTTTCTTCAGGTTTTATTTACTATGCACAGTCTAAATCTGCTCTGATTAGCATCACACAAGGACTCTGTGAGAGAGGGAGAAAGAGAAGTGCATTCTCCCTGGCACCATTCAATTGCTTCAGAATATGAGTCCTGCAGGTACAGACCTTTTCACAATACATGTACCAAATTATCTACATAAACAACACTGGAATACATAATCCTCTCTCTCTATAACCTTCCCTTCAAAAACTAGCTTATTCCCAGAACAAAAATTCCACATTTTTAATCTCTGAAAGAGGAAGGGCGAGTGGTGGGAAGTGAACAACAACACAATCGGTTGTGCAAGGAAAAGATGGAAAATGGCAAAACAAATTGTCAAGTGGGTCCTGAGCACAGTTACTTTGTTCACCTGAACCCGGGTCTCGTGTCATGCCATATCCATTTACCACTTGAAGTACAGGTCAAAAACAATTTCCCATTGCTCTGTCTCTGACCTGCTGTTGGTGTCCCCATCATTTCCTATTCCTGCTGGTAGCATTAGTTTTCCCACCTATAGGATCTGTAGTCTCCCTCACACCCTCAAGTTTTGCTTTTCTCTCTGGTCAGTTTCCCAAAATCTTGGTCTTCTGTCTCCATTTCAGCTGTTACCCTTACGGCATTCAGATCAGCCATCATCTCTCCTTGGAGCTGTCAGTACTGTATAAAGTTAAGGGAGGTATTTAGAGATCAGGAAGGACAGTTTTCTTCCTCGCCTTGATGTCCTGCTCTGGCCGGACACCTATCAACAACCCAGAGCTGGAGCTGCAGAGAAAAATGAGGAAAGCAAGGTACTAGCTCTTCACCTAACTGTGGCTTCAAAATCTGGAAACAGAGCTTCAAAAGATCATTAATTTTGCTGAATTTTGTTTGTTGCAACTGTTTTGCAGATGGTTTTCCAGCTATTTAGAAGTCAACCTGATTTTCCAGAGTCAACAAACACTGCACATCAGGTGTAAACCATCAAATTCTCCTCACCAGCAAAGTTGGGTCTTGTGTGTCAAAGCATGGAAGTTATTCACTTGCTCAAATCATAAAGTGAGAAAAGGAACGTGACATTTTTTTACAACCTCATGCTCAAAAAGGCTAAACTCTCCATATTTCCTTACTTCCAAAATCCTCAACCTGAAGATGACACACTGTAAGGTTACATTTGTATTGCATGAGGAGATAGGAGTGAACAATATGCTAAAGCTCTTGCCTTAGTCTCACTGGGTAGAAGGCACATACCACGTTACATTTTGGTGTAACGATTGCATGTGCATTTCAGCTCCAGTCAGGATGGAAAATTTCAACCTGAACACATAGAAGTAGAAAATAAGGTTACATAAATATTGATAGGAAAAAAAAAAAGCACTTGCGTAATATTTCATGTAATATTTCATTAGGAGGACGGGCAAGAACGGTCTCTGGACTACAAACCTAATGTTCATGGCAATGGAGAAGCTTATACCATTTTTAAGCCAAAGGACCATACATGATGAAATCCACAATGGTCTATGAGTTACTTGCTGTTTAGCCATTTCATTTATTTTCATGTTTGCTACTCTGATCAACAGGATCAAACCCTGATCTTGCTGAAGTGGGAGTTTTCCCACTGACATGAACGAATAAGAGAATTTCCCTAATTTGAGGCACAGAAGATGTGGAATTATCAGGAAAGGAATTTGACCCTGTGTCTGTGTTTATATATTATGTAACACATTGTCCTGGTTTGAGCGACACGGTACTAACTTTTCTCCTAATGCTGGGGAAAACTGCAATTTTAGAAGACTCTAGTGTCTGAATTAGTGAAAATATTTACTTTATAGCCAGTTAGGCTATGTGGGATTCAAGGTCTCAGTGTTTTTGAGCCTTGTCAGGTGCAGAGATGAGGAGAAGCAAGGCCTGGGCATGTTACGTAGGCTGGGCAACAGGATTATTTCGTACCATGAATGTCTCATTCAATATAAATTCGAAAAGTTTGCTAAGGAGTTCTCTCCCTTGATGGTGGTGGTCCAGAGAACTCCTTGGACTGGGTCCCGGTGCCGGACCCCTGAGGCCTTCCCTTCCTCTCAAAGAGGTTGCGCTTGCAGTGTCCGACATTTGTTCTGTGCTACTGGAAGTGCACAGATACCTACTGATAGAATTGACTGAGTATAATTCTTGTATATCTTATATTAGTATCAGGATTAATACTGGTTCTTTAGTATTAATGCTATTAATTTAGTCGTATCCTATTAAATCCATTTATATTTCAACCCTCATGTTTCCTTGCTTTCCCTGATTCCCCTTTCTGGGTGCAGAGGGATCATCAGGTAATAGAATAATTGTCTAAAAGACAATAAATTGTTATGGGTTTTCTCAAACCATAACACACATTTTGAGTGTCACTTTGGCATAGAGTGGTAAGTATCACAAGAAATAAAATATTAATTCTACAGCATATAGCCTTTATTTCTTAATATATACACAACTATATGTAACTATATATAACATATCATACAGCTGATCTATATACATTGAAATTATTTTATATAGTGTGTGTATTTATATATGTATGTACTTACATTGCACATGCTAGATGTATATAACCATATGTACACAGTTACAGTCTCCAGGAATAAGAAAGCACTTTTTATATATTAAAGTGCTTTCTCTGTTGGTTCTGGTCATGAATTTCTCACTCCTTCCTAATCTTTATATACAAGGTAGTTTCTGAGCAATCTGAGAGATGGCAATTTCTGTCATCTTCTTCAAGAATTCAGAGAGAGGGAGAAGGGGATGGGGGGGAAAGAAAAATTAATTTTTGTTTCTTCAGCCCAAACCTTTTATGGGAAGAAGTTGTCTTAAATGTTTATAACACAAGGCTTCCTTAGATAGTCTTATTTTTGGGGGAGACGGAATCACTCACTGTTATATGCAGTGAAAAGTATTCCATTCCCAGGGCAAGAAAGTCAAGATGCCTTCATGCTGTCCAGGAGGAAACTCACAAATGAAATTTCCCTGTGGTCAGCATCACAGTTTGTAACAAAAGTTAAAATTTGAGCCACATATTCCTCAAGTATAGTCTGGCATTTGACCAACGAATTGCACTGAGAAGGTCTGAATATTCTAAAACTAGAGACACCTGCTTTCACACTGCAAGTACAATGGGTGGTACTGAATAAATTCCTTTTCTACCTCCTCTGTGTCGCTTGGTCTTTGGCAACTGTATAAATTCAAATAGGGTCCTTTTCCCTTCTGCCTATCCATCATAAATGAAGACTGGCCAGTAGAACGATATTGACTGATCGAGGAATATAAGGTCAGAGGGCTACCAAAAGATGAGAAAGAGTGACTTAGTCATTGGAGGAAAGTCAGAAAGGTTGTAAAATACTGCAGACTAACTCAGCCATTCTGTTATAAAATAGTTCAAAACAGAGAGAGAAAAAGGGGTAATACAGCACTGGTCACACATACTACCACCCCCTACACCCTAGAGCATCACATGAAAACTGATTTTCCTCAGTTTGGTTCTTCTATTTTTATCAGAATTATCCAATTATTACAGGTGAGTTCACCAGGACATTGGTGTATGAAGGTCGAAGAAAGTGTATACCCCACCAATGAACATGACTGGCAAACTGGCAACAAAAAACGAGGAAAAGGCTGAGGTACTCAACAACATTTTTGCCTCAGTCTTCACCTGCAAACTCTCTTCCTACACATCTCAAAAGGATGGACTGCAAGGCAGGGCCTAGAGGGGCAAAGCCCCTCTCACTGTAAGAGAAGATTGGGTTCAATACTACCTGAGGAACCTAAACACACAGAAGTCTATGGGATCTGACGAGAGGCATCCCAGAGTCCTGGGGAATTGGATGATGTATTTACCAAGCCACTCTCCATTATATCTGAAAAGTCATGGCAGTCAGGTGAAGACCCTGGTGACTGGAAAAAGGGAAACACTGCACAGAGACAGAGACTCCACCACCTCCCTGGCAGCCTGTTCCAGGACTCTGCCACCCTCAAAGTAAAGAAGTTCCTCCTCATGTTTAGATGGAACTTCCTATGTTCAAGTTTGTGTCTGTTTCCTCTTGTCCTGTCACTAGGCACCACTGAAAAAAGACCGGCCCCATCCTCTTGACACACTCCCTTTAAGTATTTATATGTGTTGATCAGATCTCCCCCTCAGTCTTCTCCAGACTAAAAAGACC
>KZ505708.1:737156-763573 GCA_002844005.1 Limosa lapponica baueri | reverse complement strand
TTACAATATTGAAACAACTGAACTAATTTCTAAAAAAACCAAACCACAAAACCTCCACAAAGAATCAAACCCAAATCAGTTTTATACTAAAAAAGAGATATTGTAAGGAAAAATTGTTTAAGTAAGCCCAGCTTGTTTCCAAACTCATTCAGGATCAAAATGAAGGAGTGTTTCCTTTGATCCAAATATTGAGACATTTATCTCCGCAGACCTGTTTATAGAAGGTGGTTATTAACTCCATTTGCTTATGTAGTGCAATTTTCACAGGAGTTTCTCACTTAGAACTATAATGCGTGTCTGACATTTCCTTTCTGCTCTGGACTTTAGGAAAAACTTAAACATAATTCCTTACCATTCTTCCCTAAAAGTTCTGGATTGTTGGAATTAACAGTAGACTTAACATTACAGATTTCAGGAATTGTGTCTCTCTGAACTGCTCCTGTTTCATGAACTGTTTTTAATTAATTTTTTTTTAGAAGGTACCATAAAACACATTACAGGATATTTTTTTGTGGACTACAGGGTTTATTTTATTTGTCTAATGGTGGATCGCATAAATTAACATCAATTTTTTTTATTCCTTATATAGATTAAAAAGTATATTGAAAGATCAACATAAATTTAATAACTATTTATAATGTAATAGAATTGTTGCCTTTAATTAAATGAAGTGTTTTCAGGTCTGGACTATCACCTATATTTTTAATAATATCAAAGTCAATTTACTGATGGATGGAAAAATCAAAATCTATCATATTTGGAGAACTAAATTGTTAGTGATTAGTAAATATTAGCTCCCTGAGCATTTTGTTAGGTTATTGACAATGGTAATTAAATTTCCCTCCCTCACAATCAGGATACATTTGAGCTTCCAAAATTTAAAAATTCTCCTTTGTCATAACTGTGTTATATTCAATAAATGTTAATCCTGTATTTTGATATCATAGATGCTTTTTCTTCTTCACCAGCTACAGGAAATAGAGCCCTTAAGCAATGAACTGCAAGAACATTAAAACTGTAGACACTATCAGCAGATGAACTGCTACTTAGATAAAAGAATTATGAACTAAAATAACTGGATTCGGATGTGACATATATATTGGACACCCTTGAATAAGTACCTGATAGAAGCTTTTATGAAGTAAGTGTTACCTTAAGGAGCAAAAAGAATAGGGAATTCAGGCAACCTAGACATTACTGGAGAAGAGGGTGAAGATCAGATGAAATGTCGCACTGTCTGCCATAAATAAGGTCCACAAACTGACCAGAGGCTACAAAGAATCCAATGGGAATGAGTCCACTGATGATTTTTTTATATTTAGATAAAGGATGATTTTTTGTTGGTGTGACTTGAAGATGGCTATGCCAGGGGAAGGACTAAAATACATTCTAGTGAACACATAATGTTAAGTGGTATTTTTATGTTTATAGATGAAGATCAAGACAATCAACACAAAAATAATTTGGAATATTTTGGAAAGTTCCACCAGCAGAAGTCACACACAGATTATTTAAAAGAGGGACTCACTTGAGTACGTAGGTACTGTACTAGCGTAAGTATCAAGATTAAACTAAGCCTGAGGATGAATTATTTAAAGCACACGCAGATCGGATTCTGAAAAGAGGTGCACTACAATTTGAGCTAAAATATTCTGAAGTTAAAAAATAAATAGTAGAACTGATGAAAATGAAATCTAAGATGCTTCTGAGGTCCTGTAAGAGATCTGAAATACAGTATGAGAAACAAAGGCTATTTTTATAAATAATGCACAGTCACCTAATTCTGCTCCTCTTCTTTGCAGTTCACATGGGGATGGTCAGTTCTCTTCTGACTTCATTAATTTAAATAAACCTCTGATGTGGGGAAAAATATGCAGTGACACATCTGCAAATCTGATACAGCAAGCAAGATTCTTCCATAATCTGCATTTTGCTTCACTGTTTCTGGGTCACACTCCCAACACTAGTTCTTAGTTCCCTCTGATTTCCTCCCTGCTCACACTTAATCTACAGATCACTACATTACTCCTTTACATCATCCTTCTCCCCTGCTGAAAGGCCCGAGAATTACTTCTTTGATAGACCACTCACTTTTTCCTCAAGTGATTTTAGTTCCTATTTTTCTTCCTTCCATTTTGTTTTTCTGTGGCTACTCACTAAGCAGGCCCTTCCAACCTGTACTCCCTTCACAGCTGTCTCCTAGGTTTCTGTCCTAAACTCACCATCCAGGTAGCTTCACTTGTCCACCTCCCGGTTTTCTGCCTTCATGTCCTCTTATGCTGTGCTAATTCCGGTACCACTCCACACACATGGTGTTTAAACTACTAGTAGTAATTCTTTACTCTGTTATTATGAGACTGCCTAGGAGCCATTCGCCAGGGGAGTAAGGCAGATTGCGGGTTGCTAATGTTTCAGATGCAGTTATGAAGAAAAAGTTGCATATCCTCAACCGGTTGCATTAGCACACATTGTTCATTCCTGACTGCCAGTTTGCACCCAGAAGGACACAGAATCTCAATCAGAAAAGGTTACATGCCTCCAGCTCCCTGATTGAGATGATGCCTTCTGTTATTATTCTGCCTGTATCACCCTGCACTGACTGTATAGGAAACAAAATACTCTTACCTGTGTCCAGTGCAATTCTGAACATTGCCAATGCACGTCAGTTCCCAAGGCCATGGCATTTATGTGTCCCCTCTTACCCACTTCTATGCTTCAGAATGTGTTGTCAAACTTGAAAAGTCAGTGGGTTTCTGCTTATCTTTCCTCCGTCCATTTGCTTCTTCTCACTTATGCACACAGGCTTGTAAATCTAAAAGAGATATATGGCTCCACGTAAGATTTTGGAAACATCTTCCTTGGTTTATAACTATTCTCATTACAAGGTACACAAAGGTAGCAACAAAGCTCACAGAGGAGAAGGAAAGTAATTGTAATTCTATCAAGGCTTCTAATTTAAGCAAACTGCTTCAAATGTTAATAGATTTCCAACGCAATACCATCTAATCCTACACTGTCAATTTATATAGTGGCAGAATCACCTGCACTGACATGTTTAATGTGCTTTTTGTAGCCAACCACCTTGAGCCGCGGTCTCGTCAGTTCTTGTTAGGCAAATGAAGCAGAGGCGGGTCAGTCTGTGGACGGGAGACCTCTGGGGACAGCTGGATGCTGTAGCATGCTCCCGCCAGGAAATGTGTTCAGTCATTAAGGAAGTCACACCGCAGCAGCCCCTGCCATCCCGCCCAGCCCCGTGTCCTGCCACAGACTTCCCCTGTGGCAGTCAGCAAATCTCTGCACCTCCCTCTCGCCTCCGCTTCACCCTCCTCTGAGCAGGCAGCAGACATGGTGATGGCGACTTGCTGCAGGAGGTGACACTCTTCCCTATGGGTCCATATTAAACGAACGTTGCAGCAAGTGACAGGAGGCACTCTGCTAATAGAAGTTTTGTCCTCAGGATGAGAAATAAAACATTATCTGACTTGCGGTCATTAAAAATCCCACAGCGCTTTTTACCAGACTGGGGTTTAATGCTGGTATCCTGATCATATTCCAACGTGGGTAATTGCATTTCACCTACTTAAATTCCCCTGATGCACCAGCTGAATTCTCCAATTCACCTCTTGAGCTGAAATAGGTAGCACCAGTAATGCAAAGGTTGCTACTACATGCTGCCCTGCTGATGGCTGTGTTTTAGCAAAGTGCATTGCTTCCTACATACAGAGCATTTAAAATTCTTCGTAGAGCAACTTGGTGCATGTGAATGGTGCTATATATACACACAAAATAATCAGTCAATAACAGGAAATTGTGCAGCATAAAAGGATTTAAAAATAAATTAGTTTACCCTCCGCACAAATCATTAACTTAAAAAATATAATCAGACAATACAGCATATACAAATTAATATCTTGGTCAGGCAAAGAAGTAAACATTTCTCTAATATAACTGAGAGCATAGATATTGATTTTTGAGCAGATAGGGTACTGCAGCCTGTAGCAATCCTATGATTAAATCACTAGCTTCAGCTCTGGCATCAGTGTTTCCTTCAGTTAAAAAGAATTAAAAATATATATGCAGAGGATATCTCCAGATCCCTAGAGCCGTTCCTCTGAGTAAACTGGCAAAATGTAAATATTTCCCTGAGGGGTTTTGATCTAGTGCTAGATTATTTGACTGAAATTGATCATTTCAGTACTTCTTTGAACAGGAAGTAGTTTCTGCCTTTCAGACTTGATTTGTTAAAGCTTTGAATGGAAATAAATTAAAGTGTAACCAGACTCTATGACAGCACTTTCTGAGCATTCTGTGGGCAAACAGATTTGCTGGTCTCACAGGTTTTGACCCAAGTCTCCAGAAAGTTAACACCATTCTTTCCTTTGATTTTATTGGACTTAAACCAAGGCTTCCCACTTGGAGGCAGCAGGCACTGTGAAGATACAGTACTGCCACTGTCAGAAACGGAGGATAACTCAACAGCATCAGCAACAGCTATGGAATGCAAAGACCTTTTAAACTCTGTGACCTGCCACCAGAGCAACCTGTGCCATAAAATACGCAAGCAGATTTGGAGATCTGATAACAAAATCCACTGAAATCAGTGGGCTGGGTTAATTCAGAGAAAATCAAAACCTAGAAATGCCTTGGTAAAATAAAGTTTGTTTATTATTGATCATTACACTTCTAATAGATTGAACATTCAATTCAAGAAAGTTTATCATTTTACCTGTGTTGCCCGCTTTATCTTAAGGAACAACACAAAAATAAAGTTCTACAAAATGATTTCTTTAAAACTGCCTTAAATGGCTCATATATTTTGGAATACAAAGGGACACATTTTCCATTTTAATTAAAACAATGAGAAACTAGAACATTAAACCTATTGAATTTTTTATATATGAATTAAATGAGGAATGTAAATGATAAGGGCAAGAATGGAGCACTATTGAAACAGCAGCCCCAAGCAGAATGATCTGTTAAAAAGGATTAAAAAAGAAATTCTCTAAATATTAATAAAAAAAGAGAAGTTACTGGAAATTATACTTCTTAATTTAACACCATTTATTCGTTATAAATATTTTCTATTTAAGGCCTAATATGCATTAAATATTGATAAAATCTTTATTAAAATACTTCCACAGTAACACAATAATTTTTGAATTCCTGAAACAATAGGGAAAAGAAGTCCTAAACTAGAAGATTTGATTACTAGGAAATTAACAGCCCACAGGGAGTTCCTCCCAAACCTACAGACCCACCAAAGGAATTTCTGCCCCATGGCCTGGTTACTCCTGGCCAGTGGAGGGCTGTGCCCTGGGAACATGGAAAGGGTCACAGGTGGTGCCACCTGAACACTCTCGCCTGCCTGAGTCCTGCCAAGACATCTCTGTTCACCCCAGGAAACAAAAATCTATTAGTGCAATTATTACAAACACAGTGCTATAGTAAACAGACTGTAGAATAAAAAACGTTCACTACAGGGAGCTTGTGCTACATGGAGACTTTTTCTGGTAATAATCTTTCATCAAGAAAAATTTGTTCATACCAGCTCTCAGTCATTACTTCACTGGAGGAGGTAACCATAGTTTTCAAATGTGTAAATGTACTTTTATTTTACATATCTTTTTCTTTGTTCATTCCACCTTCCCTTCCTTCCCAACATGTATTTATATATTTTCATAGCAGTGATGCTATCCCAAAAGGACTATGTTTTGCTTGTGTTTGTTACTATTGCTATCAACACTTTCAGCCAATCATTTAATGTAAATTCCTTTTATTCAACTCGAGAGTAATTTATTTTGAAAACAATGAAAAAATATATCCAATTGTTCTTATACAAGTGCTAAAGTAATACAATTTAGCAATCATCATTGGCTATTACTGTCATTTTTCCGAGCTCTAGTAATCTACATTTTATTCTGTTTCAAAACTGTGCTGAGTTTGGCTGGGATAGAGTTAATTTTCTTCAGAGAAGCTGATAAAGGACTATAGTTTGGATTTGTGCTGAAAACAGTGTTGATTATACAGGGATGTTTTTGTTATTGGTGAGCAGTTCTTAGAGTCAAGGCCTTTTCTGCTCCTCACACCGCCCCACCTGTGAGTGGGCTGGGGTGCACAAGAAGTTGGGAGGGGACACAGCTGTGACAGCTGATTCCAACTGACCAAAGGTATATTCCATATCATATGGTGGTGTGCTTGGCAATAAAACTATGGGGGAGGTTGGCAGGGGGGCGCTGCTTTGGGACTGGCTGGGCATCAGTCAGTAGATGAAGAGCAAGTGTTTTCATTTGCATCACTTGTCTTTCTTGGGTTTTATTTACCTTTCTTTGTTATTTCATTATAATTTATTATTATTATTATTTTATTTCCATTTTATTTCAGTTATTAAACTCTTTTTATCTCAACCCATGAATATTCTCACTTTTACCCTTCTGATTCTCTTCCCCCATCCTGCTGAGGGGGAGCGACCATATGGCTGCATGGTGTTTAGCTGTCAGCTGGGATTAAACCATGACACAAAACTAATAGTCAGAATAGTTTGGTGACTAATAAATAACTGCAAGTACATCTTAAGCACCTTTCAAGCAAATATGAAATCATAGCCAACTGACATCACGGCAGGAATCTTGAATTTGGCATTTCTAGAAAAGTTTAGATTTTTTTATGAACAGACACACATAAGCGGAAGAATCTGGCTCAGCATTCATTAGCTTTAATGTGTTCTTGCCTTGCAAATTTTACAGTGGAATAATACAACAGATCTTAACAAATGCTTAAATCAGTTCTACTATTGACCTTGTCCTGCTATCATTCATCATAGGGAGAGTTTTCTTCTGATGTACATTTCATAAGCTTGTCTTCAATTTTGAGTAATATATTAGGAAGATGAAGGAAACAGACAAGTAATAGCAAATGCAACAGCATTGTTTTTCTCCTTTTGAAATTTCCTGAACTGCATTCTGCTTTCAAAGCAATAAGCTTTCTGGGCATATTGTAGAAAACAGCAGAGGATTCATACTCATAGTTTCAGAAACAGGTTTTCCCACTTTGTGTTAGTCATACAAATGTGATGTCTGCATTTTATAATTGCTCAGCAGTACTCTTTATTCCACCCCTCACAGCCACACGATGAGCAGGATTATATAATTTGCACACAAGGGGAATAGATCCACATGGATGAGGGAGCATTTTGATTTAGTCGTTAGACTGAAGAGCGTTTTATCCTACTCAGTTTGCATTGCTCCATGTGCCAGAGAATTTCAGCTTGAGAAAAGAAGGCAAACCTCACCCAATTTATCTCCCATTTCAGATTATTTCTCCACTAGGGAAGAAGTAAAGAAGATACTCCCTGAATTTAGCTGCTTATAGCTACTAGTGAAAAAACTTTTCCTGTCACTGCCAAACTCTTTCTCAGAGCAAAGACTGCTCTTCTTTTGACCCAAAGAGTCTCCATACTGAAGGCAAGAACCATGTTTAGTTTTACAGAGTAGAATTTTAAATTTAAACAAACGGTTTTTTAGTCCTTAGGCTCTCATCTCCATGACAACCAGGGACATTTGGGAAAATCTTGCAACTATGGAGTAGACACACATTTATATATTATTAATGTAATATTTCCTAAGGAAAGTCCAGATGACTCTGAATTCCTTCTTTTTTCTATACCTATCTTGGCTTTATTTTCTAAGGTTTTCTTGTTGTTGCCCAGCTGTCCTCCAATCTCAGCACAGTTAAAACAATCCTCCTTCTTCTCCTTTCTTAAGCCTCGTTCCCTTAGCCTAGTCTCAGATTCAGGACAACCCTAACTTTCCTCCCACTCTGTTACACAACTTGTAATCATTTTTGAGTTATCCATCCGTGTAATCCCCCACAACACTATATAGATCTTGAGGGTTCCTCAGGCACAAGATATTTAAGCACTTGAGCTGTCTGGAATGAGAGGAGAAACAGGTTTTCATCCAAGTCTTCATTCTGCAGTGTCTCAGCTACTGCAGTTTCCACTCCTCTGGCCTAAATACCACGTCTTCACTTCTATCTATTATAATTTTTCTGCCAAAATAACTGTTCTGGCTTGTACATTTCTGGCACCATCTCCCTCATTCATCTCTATGAATTCCTTCCTGAGTATAAGACATTTTATCAGTTAGCCATTTTATACCTACTATCATCAGTGCTACTGCTGCTGAAGGTAGGATGGTAAAAGAGACTATTTGAATAATACCAAGGAGAAAAATTTGTAATGTATACAATTGTATTCAGAATTCCTGCTTCTGTTTTGCTCAGAAGACCTATGAAAACCTCACAGGTATAAGGCAGTTTGTATGTTATCATCATGGACAAAAATGTTTTTCCAGAATTATTTCATTCCCACCTTATTCTTCCTTCCTTACTTTGATGTATCAATTATCTCTCATTATATTTAGATTGGAAGCTCTGCAGGACAGAATTTATTTTCCTTCCATACTTTAGTATGACGATTATACGGAACATGGTGCAGCTGTAACGCTTGAATCCTTGCATTTTACTACAAGATAAATAGGCATGTCTGTAGGTTTTTAACGAATGTTGTAATTGTTTGTTGTTTTTTTTTTTTTTTTTCCCCCCTGCATATTTGATTTCCTTGCTGAGGACAAGGAATCATGGCTGGGAAGATCTATCGTCCTTTTTAACCTACTTATAGTACAAAGGTTAGAAAAAAGGGAAAGAAAAAAAAAGAAAAAATACTTAGAGGGAAAGAAGATTACAGGAACAGTAGATTATAAATATTCTATTTTTTCATAATATATTACATTCAAACTTACACTGTAGCTCTGCAATACTGCTTGGGGCTTTCAGTATTAAGTGATGTTTTATGTGATTGCATTAGTTATCTCCTTTTTTTAAAAAAGTTTAATAAATTCTTGTTAGTGCACCGTCAGATAGCTAATAAGGTATAAAAAAAGTCATTAGCTTAACCTCAGAAAGATATCTTAACTAGTGAACTATAAAATTCTGAGCTCTTTTAAGCGTCACCTGGAGCACTGGGAGGCATCTTCCATCTCTAATTCAGAAATCTGAAATTGAATATCCTGCTATACTTGAATAAGCAAATAATGAGTGCTGCTTATGCAGTTAGCTCACAGATGTGGTCACTGGAAGAAAGGGCCAGAAAGAAGCAGCATATGTGACCAAAAAATTGAAAAGATATTAATGAGATTTCAAATGCAAAGTGAAAATCTGAAGTCGTCAGACACTTAGAAGAGACTGAAACTAAAGAGTTGGGGTTTTTTATTTCTTGTTTTTATCTTAAGTAATCTAAATATTAATTTATATAAAAAACTGTGTCATTTCGTTAAATAACCCCAGTAAAGCAATTTGATCTGCACAGATGAACACGTATATCCAAAGGGAATTCCAAGAAAGTCCATGGAATTCCACATAGATTTCAAGAAGAAAGTTAAGTGATGATTTCATAATTTTTTTAAAATATTCTCTAAAACTTTATAATTAACATTGTTTACATATCTATAACCCTCTCTCTCTATATATACACACACGGGTAAAGGCTGATCGTTTGCAATGACCCATTGTTAAATATTCAAAAATCAAATTTTAACAGGAAGCACAGAGTTATAGGTCATTGAATGTGGCCCATTTTAAACAGAAGAAACTTCCTCAGAAAACTCCATAATAGATTCAAATCAACATTCCATGTTTTGCAGACCAACTTAGTCTCCTTTGTTTAGTCTGTGAAGCTACCAAGCATACAGACTAGCAAGGGATAGCCAGTGAACAATATACAACAAGTTAACATACCTTTAAATATAGTTGGCATTAAAATATAGAGTAACAACGAAATTTTAAGACTGTTGAACAGAGATCTAGTAGATCACAACTGTAAATTCATTAAAAGATGTGGGTTAAATTGTTCCAGATATGGATTAATATTTGTTTGAATTTGAACCCATGATTACTCAAACCCTTCCTCATATTCCATCTCTACTATTTACAACAATTCTTTCTTCATTACCAAGGTAAAGATATATCAGAAATAGGGGGAAAAATACACCAAGTCTTTTCACACCTTTACTACAGCAAACCTTTATCATATTTTACAGTCCTTACATAAAAATAGACAGGTATTTTCTACTTATCTTCTTAAACATAGGGTAGAAATAAGGCCAACTATTTTACTTCCTCTGTTCTTAAATACTCTGCTGCTTTCTTGTCCATTTTACCATTACATCTCAGATGAAATCTCAATTTATGCTTCATGGTCCTAACCCATTTTTTGCCATTGCAATTATCTCTGTAAGTACATTTTATGTATAAATAAAGCATCTGGGGAGTGAATTCTTATGAGAAGATGATACAAGAAAAGAGCATGCTTTAGAATGTGAGCCAGATTGTCTACAGCTACCTTACAACAAAACATAGAATTAAGTAGTAGCAACGCTGTACAACTGGCAGCATAGTTTGATCTCATGTAAAAACAGGATTTTTTTTCCCCCCTCTCCTTCTGTTTTCTTTAATAGAACCATCAGCAAGGACAAAATAATATATCCAATTTTTTATGCAAATTTTAAAAAAATCCCTACATAATTCATTAAACTAAGCTACTCTTTCTTAAAAAAACCTGTCTCTCTGTGAACAAATACAGTTAAACAGGAGTTGCTCCTACTCCTGCCTGTGGATGTATTCATACACGCTATGCATTCCTTGCTGCCTGGTCATAGGTACAAAGTTACTTCAAAAGAAGCATGTGTTTTAATTCTGTGACTTCAGAACACTAGGATACATATCAGAATATATGCAGACAGCCCCAGTCCCCTAGTTGTTGCCTTTTCTGCGTTGTAAAGGTTTACATCAGTTGACCAACACAGCTTAACAGATGCATTTCAGTTTCTTGAATCTCAGACCAGTAGGGACTATCTTTCTTATTTCTGGAAGCTGAACTTAGTATTTTAATAGCTTAAGATCAATGCATTTAGTGCTGACAGCTGTTTATCACACCCAGCTAAGAATAAGTTCAGCTGAAAAAACCCTTTTGCCATAAGAAGAGCTGTTATGTATCCCAATTGGTACACAAAACTAAATACCTCTACTCTGTAGCAGGGACTAGCAAGTTGCCACATCTACGAGGTGGAAAAAAAGCAATAAAAGCCCGCTGTTTGGAAAAGATTGTGGGACTCCACTCTTCAGTCTTTGACAAAAGTACCCTGGAGTGAGTTTGTTGTGCTTGGATGATGAAAACTTGGCCACGCCATCTGTTTTAGAACAGAATTTAGTTAAATACAGACCCATGCAGGTTCTGAATATAAGCAACCTGATCCATCCAGCTACAGTAAGCTGAGCAGCAAAGACTTCTGTTGGAGTTCTGCTGAAGATCTAGATGTCTGCACCTACCATATGATTTTTCCTCATGGGGAAAGCATCACCTTTCTTGACTTATTGGGGATGCTCTGTCTAATGCAGTCCAGGAAGCTGTTGGCCTTCTTCGCAGCAAGAGTGCGTTGTCAGACTGTGGTCAGCTTGGTGCCCACCAGAGTCTCCAGGTCCTTTTCTGACCAGCTGTTTTTCAGCCAGTCAGCCCTCAGCCCCTGCCAGTGCATGAGGTTACTCTTTTCCAGATGCAGGACTCTGCATTTCCTTTTGTTTGATTTTTTTCTCCAACCTGCTTCACCTGCAGTAAACTATAAAATTAGTTTGTACAACAAAGACACGTGCACAAAGGATGAACTGAGTCTAAGAAACAACACCCCAGCAAATGTAGTTACAGGGGAGGATAAAAGAAAAAAAAAGAAAAAAAAAAATCAGAATGACCTTGTGAAATGACAGTAAGGATAAGAAGTTGTTAATGGTACTCCAAAAGAGTGATAGCATATTCTTCATTCAGCCTGTAAACTTCTACCATAAAACTATGCATGTGCCAAAGGAATTGCAGGACACATGCCTGAAATATTCCTTTTCCTTTGCAAATTTCATCCTAGAAGTATGCTCTGGTCATCAAGTGCTTATAAAATGTTCACCTTCACTAACTAAGTTTTCATTCAAATACTCCATATATTATAAACAGTGCTGACAACAACAGCTATAAGTAGAACCACTTTCCATGGTATGACTCTCTCTTCAGTTGATTATAGTTAAATCCCTTGATGTCCCAAGGCTGATTTTTTTATTTTTTTTTTTATTTATTTTTAATGTCATTTAGCATATTTCTGTTTTCTTCCAAACTAATTTTACTGAAGAGATCATCCTGACATGAAAATATTCAAAGTGTGTTCTCCCAACTGAGTATCCTCCTATTCCACTAAGTCAAAAGCTTCCAAGAATCTCACTTCACATGTATAGAGTAGCAACTTGTTAGAATTTGAATAGTCTCCAACAGTAGATACCACTCAAAGATGTTCCCTGAAGTTAATCCTCTTAGATATGAGGCGACCTTTGCTACAGAGTCTCAGAAGCAAGAACAGGGACACTGACAACACAGAAGAGAGAATGATACAATTTTCTAGTGTATAGCAGAGCAAAACCATACATTCAAACACCATTCCTCCCTACATCATCCCTTAAAATAATCTTGCAAACTTAGAGTCCCCTTCTATTTATATCGGAAGTAAGCTGATGAAAGTGTCTGCAGTCATTGAAGAAGTATTTTTGCACATTCCCATTGAAAAATCATTTTACACCTTCGGGCATTTAAGTGTATGCTGGGATAAATCAAAATGAATTTTGATTGAGACCTAGCTCTACAGACTAAGGTCCATTGCAGCAGAAACAGAATCACGTATTGACTTCAGATGCAAAAGTAGAACCATCAATTTGTTGCAGCTCATATATAACAAAGGTATCCAGAAATTCAGTATAGAAGCGCCAAAGCACGAAGTCAACAAGCAAATGTAATGTGTAAACATACACATAAGGGATATAAAAAAAATGAAACAGAAATAACCAAGAAATTGCAGATTCTCTTCTGAATGCCTGCAAAACATTTACCCCTAAGGATGTTTCAGTCCTAAGCACTTAAAGATTTTGGCCTGTGTTGGGTTCTAGCTAGCACTGAATTCCTTAATAGACCAAAGCTAGCAACGGATTCCAATTCAGCAGTTGATCCCACTGAGAAGCTATAAGGAGGCAAAGAACTACAGCAAATTCAGTACTTTTGCTTTTGGAAACAAGTCCACTAATTTCCTTTGCAATTACGAGGCAATACAATAAATGAGATAAATTATAGTTGGATGCATATGAGTTTGCAGATTTAGTACCACCTGGATTAAAAATAAAAATATTAGTTACAAAATTCCACAAAAATTATATTAAAATTCTAATGTGTGCGACTGAAAGAAAAGCAAGTAGTAACTATGTATGGGAACATTCAATTTCCCATTACCACAACTATCTGAAGGTGAGTTCAAATTACAAGCTTCTACCTAAAAAGCAGAACTTGCTCTCTAAATCACTTTGAGTTTTGCATGACACACAGTGACATAGTTGAAATACCTAAATATATTTACTGGAGAGGATTTGAAAGAGACTGCAGGATGTATTTCAGGGGGCAAAAAAAAAAAAAATAAAAAAGAGAACAGATCTAAAGTAAAGTGCTCTGACCAGTAGCCTCCCTACACTTCTCAAAAAACTATGTGTTGCTATACATATTAAATATTTAGGATCAGAGCATCTGGAGAAATGAAGGCATATGTCTTAATCTGTAAAATTATCCATCAACTAAAGCAAAAGACAAAGTTATCAGATACAAAATATAATTCCATAGGGATGAAGCCATATATTTAAATACTGGCATATTGGCATTAAGATTTTTAAAGAAACAGGAGAGTACTATAATGAAAAACAACCAGACCCAAAGAATAAGTCAGTTGATTTTTGTCATTTATTTTGCTGGTTTTTTTTTCCATCTTCTTCGTGTTAGTTTTCCTATCAATTTCCTATCAATTGTTTTGTCAATCAGTCATAATGAATGATTCCATATGGCACAAATTAAATAATTTTTCACCTAGAAGAAGTCATAGCACCCTATGGAATGCACATAGGTTTTCCAGGAATACTTCTACTACGTTCAGTGAATCCATTCCCTATGTTTTCTTTTCTCTCTTTCTAATTTATTTTCAGTCTAAGATTTTCCAGGGCAATGTAATCTTGAAGTTTAATGAATTAACACAGAAAAAAGTTTCTTGTTAGAACCCTTCTCAAGTACTACAGTTGTGAAGAACAAAACACCATCTAAATTGAGACAAGATATGCAGCTGAAAGCAGTTTCCAGCCTCAGGAAGAAAAAGCACAGTAAACAGTGAAATGTAAGAAATAGAATAAAAATAATAATAACAATAAAAAAATACTTCTCACTTTCGTGTATATCCAGCTGCTGTCTCCATATAAAAGCATCTGGATAGCTAATGTGACTGAGGAAACTGGAAAAAAGTTTTTCTCTGAGAAGGCAAACAGATTTTCTGGTAAGAATCTCTCAAATAATGGACAGAAACAGTATATCTTCAGAAACAGTTAATGCAACAGAGAAATATTTGATCGATGCTAAAACTTGAGTTAGGACTTCTCTAATGTGAATATCCTAAGGACAAGCAAAGGCAAGGATCTGATCTTGGAAGAGACTGGTTGACAAGGCCCTTGAGGTGCATTATGTTGTATAGCTGACCATCAGCATGATGGGATAAGGAGAATAAGGCAAGAGACTAACTCCTTGTTGGTACCTGGCAGTGGGAATTAAGGGGAGCCAAGCATTGCAGACCATGGTAGAGACAGCAAAACGAATATGGCTACATATAGGCATTCACTCCAATGCCCTAATGACTTATTTACACAAATAAGTTCTGCAACACCAAAAACCTAATGGACTACAGCAGCACAGAAAATTAATATTTCCAAATTCATGGGAATGGTCTTAAATCCCACATTTTCAGAATTGACCGCTGAAAAACTGTAAATACACATACGGCAGATGAGAGGAACTTTTTTTAATGGTGATCTTTCCCCACAAAGATCAAAATCTAAGAAAGATACAAGTATGAATGAGTTAAAAGATTAATCCACTATATATACACACACCCCTATATTTTCTTGCTTTCAACAATGGATTTATAAGTTACAGTCTTTGCTACATTAAAGGTATTATCTCTGCTTAGTGGGATAGAAATTATATAGGATAAAGTCCTCAGATCCCACTGAAATCAAGGAGAGCTTTACTCTGGTTAATTTGTGGCCATAATTTCACTCACAGGGTCTTGTAAGGAGAAATTTCCAGCATATACAGATGTAGTGTATCTAAGTCAGGCAACCACACCTTTTTAGTCTCCCGCCTCTCTTATTTCTTACATTATCACTGATATTTCCACTAAAAGTTTTGCTAAATCAAAATTTCCTCTAATATCATGACCCTCCTTCAGTATGAAACACATCTAAATAAGATGACATATTTAGATGGTAGGTAAATCCTTAATGCCAACACAAACAGCTTCGAAGGAGGGAAAATGTCGTTTCGATCTTAAAAGGAGAGAAAAATACCAACTGATAAAATGGTCAAACAGGGCTTGATCACAATTTATTTCTGACCTTTTAATGTCTTCTGTTCTCAATGATTTTCTGTCATTTCTGCCTAGCTTGGACTCGAGACCTGTCCCAGAGGTATTTAGCTTTATGTTGCTACTTAACTTTCAACCTCTGTTTTCAGGATTGAAAGATAAGTAACTAATTGTCACTGAGATATCCAAGGGTTTATCAGCTGTCCAGACCTACCAAATTGGAAAAAGCCCTACACTTGGAAACCTTTTCTTACTCATTCTGCATGAGAGTTTTATATTATAACTTTGTTACAGCCTATTTCTGTCAGTGCCACTATCTAAGACCATGATGATTAACTGCCTGCTGTTCTGCTAGGCAGCAATTTCTTTCATTGTAAACTTACCACTTCAAGATAGAAGTGAAACAGAATAGACTCTTAAAAATCCCCTAAATATAAACAAACACACACCAGTATATTATTACTTTCCTCTTTAAGTGTGACTGGTTGTTATCCAAAGAAACATATTCTATTTCTGTTTATGTGTGCCTACTAACTACACAAAATACTGGTAGCGTATGGAAAATTTCTCCACTGGTGTTTATGCTGTCATGTGTTTTATCTTGTATCACTGCGTTTTTTATTTTTGCATATAACATCTGAGTGGCTGACAAAGCACAGATGTTGTAGGAAGGTAAAAAGAATGGTTTGAAACACAATTCTGCATTTTGCCGTGCTTTAAAACAGGCATTTACGGGGAAGTATTACACACCATTGGAAAAATGACTCTTCAGAAGACAGACACTAGTCCATACAGGTACACATGTGTACACAGATTACATCAAGATAACAGCAAAATGCTTAAGCTCTATGCTCATATTTCAGAAAAAAAAAAAAAAAAGCCACACATCCGTCAAGTCTGTTGTTTATCCAGAGCAGTTATTGCCCTTGAGTTACATTTCTAGACCTTATTGAAGAACAAGCGATACATTGTTAACGTTTAGATCAATAAACAATTATTGTTCTTTGTGAGATGCTGAAAGGGGATTTAGAGAGTTTACAGGTAAGAGGCATAATTTACCAGCGGCTGTCAAACAACTGCAACACATTCTTTCTCTGCACCCCCCTCCCTTTTCTATTTGTGCAGACTTCAGCAGGGACCATAACTGATATTAACCAGCCCGTTGCCCCATAGCGCAACACAGACTCACCATGGCTCCCTCAGTTCCTTTCAATGGCAATCTGGCTCTGGCAGGGGTTTTGAATGCTGCTTATCTCAGGCTCCCCAACAGCTGTTATTCACCAGAACTATTGCTTCATCAACTTGTAATGATTTTAGCTTTTAAATGAAATAAGGAGATCAACTGACAAGTTCATGTCCTCACAAACACATAAATAATGCTGTGATGTAAAGAGCTTTTTCTAAACTGAAAAACAAAACAACACCTCCACTTTCTTTAGAAGTCAAGTAATTAACGTCACCAGCCACAAGCATTTTGTAAATAATGAATGGCCTGAAATCCCAAACATCATCTCTGTTTCCCTTATGCATACCACAAGCTCCAGTTTTTACACTTGCTCACTTATAATGGTGTTTGTACAAAAAACTCACGGAGTGGGAAATTTTAGCCTTCTCTAATAATAAGGTTATTGATCAGCTGGGTTTACTAACACCAATACAGTGTCATCCTGTTTTTTTCTCCTCATTTTTCTCACTTGCTTCTTTCTTCTAAAAAGCATCCTCCTCTTCTGCCTTGTTACTGCCTTCACAAGGCTTAGTTTGATCAATTGCATCAAGAATGAAGCTTAGATCCACGAGCGTGGTAGGATCTATAAAACAGATCATAAATTGTTTCTGAAATAGTTTAGTAATGATAATTCGCTAACACCTGCTACTACTAAACACTCCCTCTTCTGATTTTTAGGACCACAAGAACAACTAAATCCCAGAAAATCTTAATAACAACATGTCACCAAAAACAGTTGTTGTGAAGTGAGTAGAATAGGAGCCCAATTGATGTTCTCTGCAGGTCACTGGTGTTATTAAAACAGCAGCTAGTGCCCTCAGACCAAATTCTGCTTTCCCTTGTTCTGGTACATCTCTATAGTTGTACTCAGGTGCCCCAGAGCCATTTCATGGAAACAAATCAGTATCTTGTAAACATGCAGCAACTTTCTCTCAAAACACTGATCTCAAAGTGCTATACAAGCATTAAAAGTCCAGTTAATATTATTATGTTTTCTGGGTAAAGGAACTCATGTTTTGTTATTGAAAAGGATTTTGGAAAAGCTCTGGGTAAAAGCCCAGGAACTCTAACTATTCAGACCCCAGCCTCTGAACATGGAGTTGACAGCAGTTTCATACCTAGCTAGCTAACAGTTGTTCACTTTGCACCAGTCTAAATACACTAATGCATTACACCTTGTACCTCATCTTGTGACATGACATTTTGTACATGTTGCATATGTGTGTGTAACCTTGTGTTCTTCTCAGTTCATTTTGTGGCAGCAAAGTGTGGACCTACCAGATGATCTGTCATATCAATCTACGCAGAAATTTACATGAAACTGTAAAGAGCAGAACACTCCTTACTGTACACACTATAAACTTGTGATAGGAATTATCTCACCTTAATAAATAAATAAGGAACAGTACATCAGCAGAATTTCCCACCATATATATTTTTAAAGTAGGTTAGCATCATCTTCCTCATCTCTTTATCACTGCCCCCCAACAATCAATTAGATTAATAAGATTAAAAAAAAATAATTAGAGAGGGAGGCAATTTTACATTGTGATTGTGGAACCCTTCCTTGGATCATTTCAGAGGTTCTGAAAAACAAGGAGAATTCAAACTATGTAATTTCTCAAATGGTCATGAGGGTTCCTCATGCAGTCATTTAATGTGACAAGTGAGGTTTTAAGAAAAAACTAAAAATATTTTTAGATTTGATAAGAAATCTCAAGTGTTATTAATGCTACACCAGAGAGTTCCAGCTGAGCAGGCTATGACCGTTATCACATTACTGTAGATAAGAAATTATATCAATGATGCATAGACTGTGAGAACTGATTCAACCTTATTCCCTAGGTAAGACACACATCAGAGAGGGAACAATATCTCTAGAAAAATCTGAAGAAATAGAGAAATAATGTTCTCCCCCGGGCCAGGGTGACGTGCTGACAATGAGACATTGCTTCCGCTATCTGCTGGTTGTTCCAGGGGAACAAGTATGTTCCTTTCCCATTTTCTCCACTCCCCAGAGGGGTTCTAGTGAAAAAAGAACAGGGCCACATCACCTGCAGCGTTTCTACTAACTTGGGAATGCTAATTCAGCTGTAGGGAAAGTGGTCCTCTTTGGTGCTGCTGCACACTCCGTGTCCCTTACTTTACATAATAAAATGTACCACAGGTAACCTTATTGCTTGTTCTCACCCCTCTTCCCCACCTTAGTTTCTCTTATTCTGTCATGTAGCTTTCTTGCAGGTGGATTTGGGGAACTGAAGGACAATGGACATTTTCTCAAGACTACTGGTTGTTTGCTAGCTGTGTTCTTTATGAATTGATACAACATTATTTTGAATATCTGTTGTACTGAGGGTGTGTACACACTGTAACACATTGTCACCAAGCAATGCTGTACATCCAGGCATCTCAGATGACCTCACTGTTGAACACCTTGACTGGATGTTTCAGTCTCATACAACTGAATGTTTGTAGGTTTCCCATGCATGCACCCCTGGGAACATGCTAGACACCTGATGGGAGTGATTGAGGAAACCATCTGCAGCAGTGGACCTGAAAAAGTGCAGACTATGAGCACATTGTGTAGTGGCTGTGCAGCCTGGATGTTCAGACAGAGACGGCATCTGGTTGAGGAAATCAGTGCTAGCACCTTACAGTGCAATAGCTCATTCCCATCCCTCAGCAGTTTTCTGCTTTGACTCTTGGTTCACTAACCATTTTTCTCTGTTGGTTCATTTTCTTGCTAGTGTTCTTTACTCTCCTTAGGCTACAGATGTTGCTGAATGTACATTGTGTACATCCCTCCGTTCTTACACCAAGCTTCTGTAGGAATGTCTGTGTCAAAAGAAACGTGGCTGACAGGTCAGGGGATGGGTTTCTGCCCCGCTCCTCTGCCCTGGTGAGACCCCACCTGGAGTACTGCATCCAGCTCTGGAGCCCCCCACATAAGAAACATGTGGACCTGTTGGAGTAGGTCCAGGGGAAGGCCACAAAAATGATCAGAGTGCTGGAACACCTCTCCTATGAAGAGAGGCTGAGAGAGTTGGGGTGGTTCAGCCTGGAGAAGAGAAGACTCTGGGCAGACCCTGTTGCAGCATTTCAGTACTTCAAGGGGGCTTATAAGAAAGATGGGGACAGACTTTTTAGCAGGGCCTGTAACAAGAAGACAAGGGGTAATGGTCTTAAATTAACGAGGGTAGTCTATAGACTAGATATAAGAAAGAAATTTTTTACAATGAGGGTGGTGAAACACTGGAACATGTTGCCCAGAGAGGTGGTAGTTGCCTAATCCCCGTAAACATTCAAGGTCAGGTTGGACGGTGTTCTGGGCAACCTGATCTAGTTGAAGATGTCCCTGTTCATTGCAGGACTAGAAGACCTTCAAAGGTCCCTTCCAACACAAAATATTCTATGATTCTATGTATTACTAATATGTTCCAAGAGTCTTTTTGAAGTACAAAAATAACACAAATCAGCAAATGATCACTGAATAAGATTCAGCTGCATAGGATATCAGGTAGGATCTATTTTTCAAGTCACAGAGAAATTATTTCCAAACTGTACTTAAGTCTGAGTCTTGTAACTTCTCCTGTAAGTATTTATATCAATAGGTCTCATAGAACATATACCTCACACTTCTTACATTCTTTTAGTATTGACACTGTAACACCAGAACGGTCATATTGACTGCATGAAGGTGACTTATATTCAAAAGAGCGTTCTGCATAATTATTTTACATTTCAATAGTTGTGACATGCAGTTGCATTTATTTGGGAAAAAACTGTCAATGTAGTTATGTTTCCATGAGCTCATCAAACAGTAGGATGTTCCTTTCCCTTAGAACTGGAAGTCCTTGGCATTAGCACCCTGTACTTCCCAGCCATTTACAGTTGTCCATACCACCAAAATAATTTAGAAAAGAACCGAATTAAAAGACAGAATTTAGTCTGGGGAAGATTAAAGATTACCCTTTCAAATTTTGGTGTTAATTTCACATATGTTGTCTGTGTGTCTCAGGACAGATTTGGAAGAATATTTATGCTTCTACCAGGTAATTCTTTAAAGCCTTAACAGCAACATCTACAGCTGTGACTGTTGTCAAGTATTTGGTTTTCTGTCAGCTAAGCAGTGCATCAAGTCATGTTTCCTTGCTTCAAAATGCTCTGTATCATTTTTACTGTGGTTAATTTCTTTTCTACTTGTCGATATGATAAGTGGGACAAGAGTGAATGCATGAGGGTGTGTGTCTGATGTTTTTTTGCAATGGATAATTCAGAGCGTCTTAAACATTTTAGGTGCATCAAGTATAGCTTGACACACTGTAACATAGCTTGCTTAACAAAAGAAATATCAGCAACTCAAAGATGTTTCACTAGTGTAAAAAATATCTAAGACTTCTAAGTGGTAAACTTTGTATTTTGGTATGCATTATTTTTGGAAGCATATTCTCCATCCTTTTCTTTTTTCACTTTTAAACAAGCTTAGGAAAGCATGACTGGTTTATTATATTTTCTTCACTGCAGGCATAACTGAACATAACATTTCCTCCTGTCTAAACAGAATTCCTTTGTTACCAATCTCCTATTACCATTTTTGAAAAAAACCCAACTATTTCAAAACTGAGACTCTGAATTTATGATTTTCTTCGTTGCTATGCTATCTCATATAATATTAAACTCTTGAATGTTAAAAAAATAATCACAAAATGTTTTTTATATGTGGCTTTGACATGCAACATTTACTGCAAGTGTTTTTTTAATTAACTTATTTCCTGACTTTGGATGACTAACTCTTTTCAAGCTTCTTTTGCCTGTGATGTGTAACCAGTAGAGGACACTGGAGACAGAGAGAGAAATGCCAGCTCTGATGAAATCACTGCTAAAACTTCCATCAGCTTTAACAAGGATATGACATAAGAATCTCAAACAGCTGTCACAGGTGCCCTCCTTCCACTCACAGACATGTGTGAGGGCATGAATAGTCCTGAAAAAAAAAAAAAAAAATCTATTTCCAATGAGAGCGGGAATATAAGTTTCTATTGTATGATCCAAGAAACTCAGTTTGGAGAGGTCTTTGGTTTGCTATTTGTCTTTTTAATCCTTGTTTCTCTCACTTCTTTCCTCATAACACGACTCATCACAACAAAAACCTGACACTATTACTGCTGCTGCTAAGAGGTTTCTGACATTTCCTTGTCTCTATTGCACTGAGTTAGGAAAGCTTCAAGGTCATTTTCAAGACAAAACTGATCTTCCTCTACTTGCAGGAATGCAAATAGATAACAGGGATGATAATAGGTTGTGACAGTAAAGTGTCTGTAATAACCCATTGCAAAATAAAATGTCTACTATGTATCTCCTGACAGTATGACATCACAAAGATATACCTACAATGAAATATGCATTATTAAATTTACTTAATATCTAACTCTGTCTATCCAGATCAATGCCACAAATTTGAACAATGTCAGTAGAGGTAGGATACCGAACAGGAATACTTATAATTATACTTGTAGCACATGAGGGTTTTTCTTCTGTATTAATGTTTCTCATTTTGAAAGGAAACATATTTCCTTATGGTCATACAAATATCTACTATAATTCCTATATTCTATGAGAGGACAATTTTTCATGACTCTGAAAATTCTGCCTTTGTGGTTGTTTTCATTGTATGTGTATAATTGGGCATTCATCCGTAGAATCATCATACTCTGCTCTTATTTCATAGAGCAGTGGAGACACACTTCCTTGACCTTCAGCTTAAAGAAATGGTGCATTTTCCCTCATGAACTAAGATTAGGCAAAAAGATAAGTGAAAAGCATCAAAATGTCCATCAATACAGGGAGCAAAATACTGAAACAAGATTGAGTTCCCAAGGTTCGGGCCTGTTCTTGTTGCACCACAAATTGATACAAGGTTTTAAAAGAAAGAAAAACTGTTGCTAGAAAAAGTATTTTTCTCTTTAAGAGCATAGATAAGGAGCATAGATAAGGATTCAGACAGATGCTTTGGCATTTTCTTACAAATCGATAGTAGCCTCCTAGATTGTTTTTGGGTTTTTTTTTTTTTTTTTTTTTTTTTTTTTCAGTTACACATTGGCTGATGTTTTCTGAATGGTAGAAATCTAAATCAAGTGACAATATGTCCTATGATAACTAATAGAATGTAATGACAGCCTATGCCACAAGTAAGATATTTAAGATCTCTTTCTACAGATGAATAAAAAGTTCACTTTTCCCAGCCTTTGGATATCTGTATTTGAGCTCTTCATCTGGAATTTCTTTAAAGAAAATTGTGAGAACAAGGGACATGATTGACCTTGACTTAGGGTAGGCATCTAAAATAAATCAGACTTATCACAGTCTACTTCTCTCTAGCATCCAAATAGGCAATCAAAACAACCAGCTAACAAAATTAACAGATATATTTCAAGCAACTTAAAAGAAAAAGTCATTTCACTGAGCCTTGGGAATGCAGTCTTTTCAACTCAGTAGTTGTATTGGTTTGGGAAGATATCCAAACAACTTCCTGAACTACTGATGCCTGGACACTCAAGCCTCTCCTCTACAATATTGCTGTACCTCAAAAAGCGTTGAGATTGATATTGTACTCTGGCTTGAGTCCTTCCTAGCAGAATGTGGGCAAAGTGTGCTGAGTGATAAACTGAATCTCTGGCACAAAACACAGAATTGGTTTTTGTCTGTGAAAAGTTCACAGTTAATCCTAATTTGACATTATTTTTCAACATCTGCAGACAATCACTAGGCAAAACAGCCATCAGACATACAATAGCTCACGATATGCAAAGGTTAGGTGTGTTCTCCCTGACAAATGATGGCTTGCTTTCCATGGGGACAGCAGAGAGGCTGGAAAAACGAGACCACAGGTGCCTGGTAGGTGGCTAAGGTTAAAACTGAATTTCAGCAGACAAAGATGACTTTTTGGCAAGCGGAGGGTGGAGCTCTGAAGAGCTTGTAGCAGGAAACAGGCTCAGATGATGGATGTTATGCAACACTTACTCAGTTTATCATATACTTAGGGAACAAATCTGGATCTCTCACTGAAACTAAGTTCTTAGAATAGTGATGCTTTATTACCTACTATTTCCTTCCGTACAGTAGCCTAGATCTCACTTTGACAAAAGAAAAAGAGTATCTGACCTCTGTTTCGTTTAATCACAAATTTTTGGTTACATTACAACAATGTATGGGTGGGTTTGTTTTTTTTTTATTTTAAAAATCACTTCTTTGCAAGCTCTAACAGCTGCTGAACACTGTAGTTTATCTTCTCAGTAACACAAACTAATGAATACACATACTACAAATCTGTCTTCCACATGAGAAGTAACTGTGATGAGGAGAAGGATAACAGCTCTGAACATTTAATGGCCTAAAGTGTGAAAAGTTACCTCCAGTTCCAGGATGGAAACCAATGGTTGAAAGTCAGGCTCTACTGGATGAGCCAACCTGACCTACACTGAAAACAGCTTTCTTGGGTCCTGAGACAAGAACTTCTGTATGAAGAAAGGACTACTTTCCCCTTGAAGCACAAAGTACATTTTTATGACCTAGCACACACTAATGTAAATACTGAACAGTGTTGCTTAATTTAAAGAAACCTAAATCCCTATCAAAATATAACACTTCACTGTCCATACTTCTTCCTCTGAGGAGACAATGAGAGAACGAACAGCATCTGACACATATTTAGTCACATTGGTTAGCGTGTAAATTCCAGCAACAGAAGAGTACAGCAGTAAGGGTGGTGTAAAAAGAACCAGGCATATATTTCCAGCTTGTTCCCTGAATTGAAGATCCAGGGGGAAAAGTGAGGAGAGGGAAAGAAACTACTTGCAGTGAAAAGCTTTGTAAAATTACCTATTTTCTAACAAAAGAGAGAATAATAATGCATTTTGACCTGCAGTTAACAATGAGCATATGATTAAATAGCTTTGAAAATTATATACTTTTGTTTAGAGGTCATTCTAACATGAAAGACATTTTGTAACAGTGAAAGGAAAAAAAAAATTGAAACAACTCTACAGTCCACTTCCAAAATTACTTCACCTTAAATAAAACTTCAGAACTAAAATGCTTTAAAACTTCTACAAGACTTTTTCTCTTGCATTTTTGCTTCCCCGTAACTGGAGAACTGGACGTAAGTTTTTGCTTCTCCACAACTGGATTTTTCCCTAAATTACAGTTCATTAAATACACTCAGTTCTGTAAGATGGAAAAAAAGACAATAATAAATAAGTCTTTGCTTGGAATGATTTTTTATATTTCTGCCTTACTTCTAATTTCATAGTCAAGAAACACCTAGCCAGTTGCAGGCACTGTTATTTAAAGTATACACAATATTTATCGCAAAGAAAAGAACTGACAAGAGAACAGTGTTCTGAGTAATGCACAAACCTGGAAGCAGAAAATCATTACTACTCTTCTAAAGACACCAAAACTTGGCAAGGTATCCGGCAGGGTTTTGGATTATTTTTTTTTTCTGGATTTTGTACCACAGAGGTAGAGTTACTTACTACTTTGTCAATAAGAAATAATTAATGTTGAAACCTTCCAAAGCAACTCACTTTTGACCAACATTAGAATTTTTGACTGAAATTTAGTTTCTGGTCTATTTATTCCTCAGCAAACCTCAGAATTTCCTATGGGGAACAAACATACACCCAAAATTCAATATTTTTCTTTTTTAGTTGGAGCATAAAATATCCTTACTCTTTACTACCTCTGCAGCATATTTTGGGAATAATAGCATTGGTGCATGGTTTTCCTCTCTAGTTTGCATTTTCCTTAAATGGATAACTCCTCCATTGCAGACTGTGGGCAGCTGACTTCCCTGATGCGCAGCTTGCTCACAGGCAGCACCTCCTAGGCTGTCCTCCCCTTCTCAGCCAACTGGGCTGCTCTGTGGGTGCTGCTCCCAGTGCAGAGCAATTGAATCCTCTGGTTAAATCACATCAAAGATTAGCTCTGACATATTTTTAAAAAGAACTGACAAAATTTTTGCTCTTTCAGGGTTCCAGACTCTGATCCCTTCTGGACTTGGCAGACTACCTAAAAACTAAATGCTATTGCCTCATATAAGACTGATCTGACCAGACAAGCAGGCAGGGATCTTTGGACAGATGTGAGTTTTTGTAAGGAAAGGTCCATTAGAGCCCAGCCTTCCTTCACCCTTGCAATCAGCGTGGCTGCTCCCTGCTTGTGGCTGCAAGGGAACAGGATGCTCTCCCAAAGGACGAGTGCTTTGACTGGATACACATTTAAGCAGTGGGTGGATGGAGGCAGGAGGATATAAAGTGAGAGTGATTTGCTTCCCTCTCCTTCCTCATGGCCATCAGCAAGAAAGGATTCCTGACAAGAAGATCTAGGCTCTATGTTATCTGCTCTTACTGGGGAATTTTCCACACGAAACTTTGTAATGCTGATGAGATGAGTAAAATACACTGTTTGCAAAGAGATTCCTTTTCCAGGTAAAATAATCTCATTTTTATTGCTAATTGCGAGAGTCGTGGTCAACATCATGCAATTGCCCATCAATACCGAGTTTTCCTCCCACATGTTTTATTTTAGTACTACTGTGCTGTAGTTTTATTAGCATAATTCTTATAACACTGGACATATCATTGTCACAACATTTTAAGTCTGCA
>KZ505708.1:691529-729606 GCA_002844005.1 Limosa lapponica baueri | reverse complement strand
TTGTCGACAAACCATTTACAGTAACTTAAATACCCCAAAGTATAGTATTATTAATGCCAGAGCCCTCTTATAGGTGATTCAATACTCATCCAGTCTGATTCCTCTCAGAAAGTTATGGTTTCTGTTCACCATAAAATTGTCACGATTTCATTAGCAGATTTAACATTCATGATTCCAAATACTCTTTTTTATATGTTGTTCTTTGTCTTACAGTATTTTTAAAAATGCCTATAGCAACACATGCTTAAAAAAACCTCACTATTTTTTCCTACCCAATAGTATGATTCCCAGAATGCAGTCATTTGTCTCATGCATTAAATTTGAAGATGAAGGAGAAAGTGTTTGGTGGTCACCACATTGTTTACCTTCCCATTTGGATTATTGTTTGGAAAGCCTGAGCTTTCTGCAGTGTTACTAAGACTGTGAAGTAATTGACAAAACTCAAAGAAGCTGTAAGCTTTTCTATTTTCCACGTAGCCAAAAATACTTGATAAGCCATTTATGCCTATATGGTTGTCATTATACCCAGGAAGAACTTGTACAGATCTAATTAATAACACAGCTTCCAAATAGTGATGCTTAAGCAGAGATTAAAATTGCTTAAAGATGAGAATGAACACTATTTCACACATGGGGGGAAAAATGATTTGATGAATTGGTTTGCATAAGACTTCAAAGAGAAGGAAAGAGCAAATTTCTGATTCAGATCCCAGTTATTTTTATATTACTATCATATTCTTGCCTATAAATATATCTATACATATGTATTATACACACATATCTATAAGGATCATTTAAGTTAAAAATGTGTTCTGGAAAAACATTGTTTTTAAAGGAACTAATATTCATGTATATATCTTGTGCGTCAAACTGTGGGAATAACAAGTGTTATTTTTGGCTTCTAAATATAAAGTGAAATGTTGTCGTTTGAGCAAGTAACATGCTCCCCACACTCCCCTTTCTGTCAGCCCTGGCTTCCTGTCATGCACCATATATTCAGACTATTTTCCAATACAGGTGCAGGAAAGAGAAGAGGCACTGCCCAGGGCTACCTTTTCCAAGTGGGAAAACTGAAGGGCATTCTCAGGACAGTGATAAATTCCTCCAGAAGGCAGGAAGATAGAGCATGTGGTTTTGTACACACAAACACATGTTTCTGCAAACATATGGAGTGATAGAGGAGCCAGTTCAGTCATATTGGTATGTCCGTATTTGTAGTAGGAATCGCCTACTAATTATTTTCATGCTTTATATAACGTTAGAAGAGTAGCAGTGTTCCATGTATCCCACATTGTTGCAAAAAACTTAAAGAAAACAAACTAAATCACCAACACATTTTGGGATCTTCTCTAATCCAACCAGAAGACAGGGACGGGCATAGTTCATGCAAATCTCTGATCCAGTCCAAGAATCTTTGCATTTAGAAAGAATTCAAAAATCTAAGAAAGACAGAAGCAAAACAAACAAACATCCTGAGTTGCTCCAGAGAATGGATTTAATTTCCCATCTATGTGATTGCTGAACTGATGTATCCTTTATTCTCACATAAATATTTGTTTGCCCATAGCTCCCAAATGCTACTTCATTTATTGAGTCAATTTGTCAACTTGGGTCAGGTTCAGATATAATCTGTGTCCTATATCCACACTGCTAATATGCTTAAAAGAAAGTAACGAATGCTGCACTTCCAGGTAAGTACAATGAATATCAAACCTCACAAAACAGCTGGATATATGTGTACTTGATGAGAAAAAACAATGCTCTGAGACACAACAATCTTTCCTGTTAGTAAATTATTCCATGTCTACCTAATTTTGAGTTGTATTTATATTTCAATATCTTCTCATGTGTATTGCACAAAAACTTGAATTCCAGATGGACATCCAAATCATCTGATATTTTTAAGCCATAATTTTGCATTTCTTAAACAAACTGGTCCTCATTATGAATCTTCTTACAACGTTACTCAGAGCCTTGCAATATACTCCAGGCCATATTTTCTAAATTTAGAATTTAAGTTGATCTCACAGAACATCCCTGTAAAACTTCGCATATGCAAAGTGATTTTGTGCATAAAATAGACAAATGTACAATTTGTAAGTGTACATTTGTAAATACAAATGCATATATTGTACACATAGAAAAATAATTTGTGCACATTTTGCAGGGGAATTTTCAGATACCAAGTTAAAAATTTACTAGTTTACTTGATGGCAACCTGTTCTTCAGTTAGTGAATCATAACCTCTCTTATTCCTGCCCATTAAAAGAAGTCAATATTGCCTTGAAGGCACACATGAAGCATACTGGCATAACCCCATGCACCAATACAGGTTGGAGACTGACCTGCTGGAGAGCACCTCTGAGGAGAAAGACCTAGGAGTCCTGGTGGACAATAGGATGATCGTGAGCCAACACTGTGCCCTTGTGTCCAAGAAGGCCAATGGCACCCTGGGGTGCATCAGGAAGAGTGTGGCCAGCAGGATGAGGGAGGTCATCCTGCCCGTCTACTCTGCCCTGGTGAGGCCCCATCGGGAGTACTGTGTCCAGTTCTGGGCTCCCCAGTTCAAGAAGGACAGGCAACTGCTGGAGAGGGTACAGCAGAGGGCTACAGAGAGGATTAGGGGCCTGCAGCATCTCTCTTATGAGGAAAGGCTGGGGGACTTGGGTCTTTTTAGTCTAGAGAAGAGAAGACTGACGGAGGATCTTATCAATGCTTATAAATACTTAAAGGGAGTGTGTCCAGAGGATGGGGCCGGTCTTTTTTCAGTGGTGCCCAGTGACAGGACAAGAGGAAACGGGCAAAAACTTGAATATAAGAAGTTCCACCTAAACATGAGGAGGAACTTCTTTACTTTGAGGGTGGCAGAGCACTGGAATAGGCTGCCCAGGGAGGTGCTGGAGTCTCCTTATCTGGAGACATTCAAAACCCACCTGGATATTTTCCTGTGCAACTTGCTCTAGGTGGGCCTGCTTTGACAGGGGGGTTGGACTAGATGTTCTCCAGAGGTCCCTTCCAACTCCATGTGACTCTGTGATAACTCAATGTATTAACATATTAGCAACATTATGTTGCAACATTACATTTCTGCCCTTTGTGCCCATCACAAAGCTTTCTGATTTAGGGCTCAAGCTGGACTATATGCTACTGGTATTTAATTCAAGCATCCTCTTCCCAGATTACACAGGCACCCATATCTTGGCAGTGCCAATTAGAAAACCATCAGAATAACACTGTTGAAGTGCAGTATCACAGTACTTGCAAGATGAACACAGAGCACTTAAGGGGGAAGTCTGCCTATAGTCTTTTGTCTAGTTTTAACAAAACAGTTTGATGCAGTGGAGTATTGAGCTAGAGGAATCATGACTTTTCAAATGCATGACCTTCTGCCTTAAGAAGAGAAGGCAGGGAAATGGGGGGTGGGTGGGAAATCTACCTCCTGCTAAGCAAAATAGGCCTTCAAGACACATCTGCAACATGTAGTCTGAAGTTCTAGTTTTCATGTTCCAAATTTGACATGAGAGAGGTTCAGATCGTCCTAAAGTCTGCCGCTTCTGCTGTCATCAGAACAACACAAGTTTTGCTCTTTGTGAAGAAGGAGTTCATTTTTGTCCCTATGGATCTTCAACCCCTTTGCACTGTGATAGCATATCTAGTGAACTGGAAGTTATACCAGTTTCAACAGATGCTGCAGAGCAACTGAGCAAGAAGAAAATATTTGCATCCACGAGGGAATTAGAGAGAAGACTATTACACTGGGCTGAGACTTTAGTTTTAACTAAAAAATATCAGAGACAAATTATGTTTTTGGGCCTTGAGAGCACAAATCGAACACCAAGGGACAAGATAAAAAAACCCATACATTTTTCTCCTCCAATTTTGTTTTAAATGGAAAAACAAGGAAGTCCTGATGTGGCATTTACTCCTTGCCCTAAGTCATAAATCATTTGGTTCTTAGACTGAAACAAAACCCTTTGCTACTCTTTGGAGTAAACATGTTTCCCAAAACGGAGCCCAGTAATTTGCTTCATGCATCTCTAGAATGCAAAAATTACTCAAGTCTTTACTTCATTCAGAATTACTTTTTCGGTCTTTTGCCTTAGCATTCTTTTCTAACACACACTCCCTTCATCTTTCAGTTAAATGCATCCCTTCCTAACAGGAATGCAAAGAAAAAACACAACTATAAAAATACTGTCAGGACTTAAACTCATTGTTCACTTTGCTCCTGTCTCTTTATCATTCCTCTCTCACCTAACCTGAAACTCCTTAGGACCATATCAGCCACTTACTCTGTATTTTTACTGTGCATGGCACAACTGGTTTCAATTGCTGCTTTTGCACTATTATAATCTTCTACTTGCTGGAAGATCTGTTAGCTCAGTCTCCATAACAGAAGTCAAAGATCCAACCACTAATCTTCTACATTGCAACACTTTGTATTTCTCCATCTAGAGACAGTGTAATGCCCTTATCCGCTTTATGAATCCTTCATCTTTTCAAGTATAGGACAGAAAGCCAATGTCACTGCTGCCTTGGTTTTTTGACATAACAGCATGCAGAAATTATTTCTGCTGCTGATATCTTCATATCCACAGCTGCTGAAGGATCTTGATAGGTCTCAGAGATAGCACATTTTGTATTTATGCCCTGAAATTACACTAGATCCATATATAAATTTCAGATAGAAGACTTGCATAATTGACATAATACACTTTTCAGAAAGGCATCCACAGGCTTTTCCTCCTTTGCCGCTTTACTATCTAGAATTTTGCTTCAAATACTACAATAAAATACTGAATGCTCTGTTAATTGCACAGAAGCCCACTAACATCAACTGACAGCAATAGCTGCATAATCACAAACCAAAGTGACATTGTGGGATACAGTCTTCATTTTGGTGACTATTTTGAAAAAGGCACTCATGTGAAAACTTTATATTGTATACAAAGGTTCTACAAAACAAAAATAAACCAAGTTCTTGGGCAGTAACATGCTGCTGAAGTCTTGCTGTGCACATCAGGTACAATTAGGAGGTCAGCTGGTTATCAGACTGATCTGTGAACTAGAATGAAAACTGCTCAATCTGATTACGTTCATGTCTTGTGTTGTTAAAAACATCTATTGCAAAGTGGCACTATAGAGTTTTCATACTCATGTTAAGGCTGCAGAGTATAAGGAAACTTTTCATTACAACACCTGTATGCATACAACAACATTCACAATCTGGCCATTATTCTATAATCCACAAGTTTTGCCTAATTAACTATGTATATACACTGCCATAGTTGTGCTTGGAGTTTCAAGGACAAATGTTACCATGTCTACCTAGATAATCTTGTGCAAAACAGCTGCAAAGCATTTTCAAAACAGAATGATACATAGCCAGCATTGCTATATGAAATGTTAAGATATAAAGCATTGGAACATCCAGCACAACTTTGTTTTTCTGCTCTGGAAAACACCAACAATTTCAAAGTCAGCAACATGCTGAGTGGCAACAGAAAAACTGGGCTGAAAGAGAGGGCTCATTGTATTTATTTGGATTATAACGCTAATTAGAATTCCATATTACACATTTACATTGATTAGTTATGCACATCTATTATAGGCAACAAATGTTTTCTAATTGTTTTGAGTAGCATGCAAACATTTACTGACTAAAGATAACTTTAAAAACACAGTTGAGTTTGACAAGAATTATTTTGCTGGGACAGGAGAAAAATGTGAAAGATGCCAAAGGCAGCAAGAAAAGCTGCAAGAAATATGTGACGAAGAGGAAACAGAAAAGCTGTGGCAGCTGGAAAGGAGCAGGAAGAAAACAGCAATCAGGATCAGAATGAGAGTGGGGTAAGGGAAGAGCAAGTACAGGAATTTCTCTCAGCGTTAGGAGGGCGATGGTGAAAGAAGGGGAGATCTGCTCATCTGAGCTAACCACTTCCACTCTGAAGCCTCTTTTTTCCTCAGTGGCTCTGGGAGCACCAGAGTCTTAAAAGCCGTTCCCAGAGGAGCTCTGGCACTAAATAGTAAAAATGGTCCACTGCTCAAGAGTAGGTGCCCTGCAAAACAAGCAACCACTTGGCTACAATAGTTCTGCTGAGTGAGCCAGTGCACCCAAATTAAAATAAAACAAAACTGCTGCTGCAAAAAGTATCTATGGATCTAAGAATATTTTATTTCCTTACATTCTCTTGTTAAGGTGAAGTATTACATTGTCTTAAATGTCACGACAGTGTTTCGTCCCTGAATGCTACTCTAATGTCACAAATTTTCTCTTCTTCTCTAGGTGCAGTGATGAGGCAGCATCCTGACTACCTTTTGTGTTTTTAAGGGGTATCCCCAAAACGACACCCCTGTTCACAGTTGGTTTAAACATCTTTGTGTGTCAAGTCCTAAAACAACCTCTTTTCTTTTTGGAGAAAAGTAGTAACAACATTTGTTGCATTCCACCTAATTATACTGATGATGCCATGCAAAACTAAATTGTCTCATTTTCCCTCCAAAGTTTCCCTTGCCTTTGGCTGATTTGGTCTCTGTTCAACTGGACCATTACAAAGATCTGTGCTCTGAGGCTCTCCAAAGCACAGTAAAACATTTCTGTCTTTATGACAGTTACCTCCCAAAGAATCAAGAGTCGCTAGAATCATGAGTTATACACTGATTTTCTCTCCCTACATATCGCAGATGAATCTAACTTGCCCCCCACTCCTTCCACCCCCCAGGTTGACATCCTCAGTTTGCTTATGTTGTGATTTTATTTTATAGATAGATACAGTACTTCTCTAAAGCAAGTTGTAGACTTGGTAGGAAGCATGCTGATTCTATTATCCTAGAAACTCAAACTAGCAGTAGATATTGCAAAAAGAGGGAAAAAAAAAATCGATTCTTATCAGACCAGTTCTGTCCTTCCTTTTCCCTTTCACTGGAAGGTTACCAGTTTATTCAAGTTCGCAATAAGAGTAGATGTACAATCAGCTGAATGTATCATTCTGTCACCAGAGAAGGCACTGTAACATACTAAGGACTACCTAAAGATTACAATCAGCTAGCTTGCATGGATGCCAACAAATATTTCACTGCAGCTGCCTAGAAGACAGGACAGTATAGCTTGCTTTGCTCTTTGGTAGGCTTGCAGAAGGGTGTGGATACAGTTAACTAAGCTAGCCTTTCAGTTATTTTTCTGCAGGTGACTGGTTCACATCAACCAGAGAGTAACCAAAATATGTGCACAAAGCAGTACAAGAACCAAAGAAATGTTCTCAGTGTGTTGTATATGTGTGACATCTCACCTCATGCACTTATACTCTTCATCCTAGTTTAAGAAAGAAAGGTAAAACTTTGCAAGCTGAGTTGCTGTCTAAGCTTCATTTCTCAAACAACAGAATATATTTGATATTTCTAAAGTCCAAGGTGAAGATAGTGTTATATTCTTGCAAATGTTTCTGTACCCCCGTACATGTTCTACAGATACATGAGCAGCTCCTCTCCTCTTAACATTATTTACACTTTTGTTTGCAAAGACCCAAGTCAAAGCAAAGCTGCTTGCTTCTGGGGCTGGAAGCTTCATGTGAGCTCTTGTGTCCCTTGGATTAGGTCACACTAAGGAGCAAAAATTTGCAGAGTGAGAGTTACAAAGGAAAGTCAGGAAAACAGGAGATGGATACAATAAATCAGGAAACAAACAACATGACAGAAAACCTGGAGACAGGATTACTAACAGCTTTCTCTTCACAGCCTTGAAAGCATCATCATGTTGCAAAAACACAGTCATGGTATATTATGTACTGATGCTTTGGAGATAAGAGAAAAGGAAGATCTATAAATACTATCCCCCAAATTTGTTTGTAGTTACAGAAACATCTGTAGAACATAACATGACAAAAATATTTCCCAGTAATACATACATTCATGACTCACGCTCACAATGCCTGTGTTTGTTTTCATATACTACTCTTACCACTGCCATCTTTGCTTTATTGGTAATTATCAGTAAGGTTGCCTGATATTTATTCTGGTGAGGTTGTCAGCTATTTATCCTTTTTTTTTTTTTTTTTTTTTTTTTTTTTTTTTTTTTTTTTTTTTTTGGAGTGTATCGGATGTATTAGCCTGGCTTGTCCCCCAGTCCTCCTTTCTGAGAATGAGCACATAAACTCATTCCATCTGATGCTGAGCAGCCATCCCAAAGTTACGTATTAGTTTTACAATACCTTACACATACTGATAACAGGAGGAAAAAAGCTATGCATAATTACTACTTAAGACCAAAATAGCCTGCTTGTTCCCCACCCCACATGTGATACATTTTTCTCTGTTATTTAAGGATCCATATTATTTGTTCCACCACCAGTGCTGTAGTCGCAGACCCCATCCCTCTGTTAGAGCAGCAGCACATATGCCTGGCCACTTTCTGCTCTGCCCTGCCAGCTGATAAATCCCTGACTGAGTCTCTTAGTACGAGCATTATTTTCACCCATATTGCCTCAGAAGAAACCTTTCCTTAAATATCCTCCCCATTGCTATCACTCTCCTATCACTGAGTATACTGACACACTTTGAGAGCAGATCAGTTACTCCTGACATTACTGAAAATATTAGGTATAGTACTGTTAGTAAGCTGGCTATGAGTTAGAGAGGCAGAAATAAACCCTTAATATTAACAATTCATTCACTGGTATTCCACCAGTCATCTCTTACACGCAACATCAGTATGTAGGGCCACTACATGGACAAGCTCATAGTCCCATTAAATACAGCAGTGGTTAAACATACACAGGGAACAGAAGAAATAAGAAAAGACTGTTTATTGTATAGAGGTGACTGTTTGGACCTTAATCTCTCAGGCTGCTCCACATGGGGAGATTTCTGCCTTTTTAAAGTCACATCACTCGTATGATTCCCCAAATATGAGTCCCTAACAGATGCAGTTTAACGTAATTATTTAACTAGTCCAGAGAGTATTTATTAATGGCTTTAGAGAACTGCAGGGGAAATTCTTTATTTCCCTCAAGGTCCATCATGCCAGTAAAGCAACACTTTCCAACTTAAACCACATGGTTACACAGCAAAAAAGGACAATACACTGCAAAATTTGTCACTGTTGTAGTAGATTAGTCTGTAAAGTATCCATTGCAAAATGTATAAAAGCCAACCACAATCTTCTCTTTTGTGGCTCTTAATCCATGTTTGAGTTCATTGCTGCTTTAGACTAATGGGGACTTATACAAATGAGCAGATTCTCTGAATTCAAGAGTAATTATGCTAATGGGACTACTAGCACTAGTTGTAGTGCAGTAGTAATACAAGAATTGCACATAAACCATACATTTTCACACCATTCCATGAGTTACTTGTTCCCAAATGAAAACTGTTGGTAGCCTGTATTTATTTATGTTTTGAAGTAGATCATATTTTGTTTCATTTCTGACAAAAGCTTCCATAGAAAACAAAACCATTTATTTATTTTAATTGACCCTGCCTTGAAATAATCATGGGATTTGTTTTCTGGCCAAAAACATACCAACAATGCTTGTGATTACAGAGCTAACTGAAAGCACAGATCTGGGAGCTTTTTCTCCAAGGAAACTTTTTATTTTTAAAAACAAGCTCCCCTCCCCGTCTTCCAAGGCAAAATTCTTTGAAAATCTAATTTGTCTTTGCCTACAATGGACCTGTTCAATTTGACCCCAAAATTGCAGATAAAAGCAAACTTTTTACTTCATGGTACAAGTAAGAGTTTGCTGATGTTAACAGTTATGCTGTTAATATGGGGAGTACATGTGTACTGCAGGGTGCAGGTGAGAAGGGAAAGAAACCAAACTACCCAACCCAAAAAACACATCTTGCCAACTCAAATAGACTCACCACTTATAATTGGCTCTGCTGTGCATATAGCAAGTAATGCAACTGTGTGCTATTGCTCTGTAAGGGATATTTATGTACTGTGACACACTGAAATACTCTGCTGGAAAAAGGAGTATTTGAGAACAGCAAAGCCCTGTCTCACAAGTAAGCTCTTGTCTGGCTTTGTTAGCATCAGGGAAGTCTAAGAAGGACCGACACCTTCATGTGATGCAGAGAATTAGGATCAAAGCAACCCTTCCGCGATCTGACATTGTTTTACACTCTGAAGTACATTGACCTTTTTAAATTTGTTTACTGTTTTGACCTTTCTAAACTGAACCTTTACTTTGTTTTTCCTATAGACAGTAAAACACAGACAAAATTGCGAACTAGGTGTAAACTGATCAAAGGTTCATTAAGAACAAGACAAATAGCATATCAGGTTAAATGTACTCCACCATTAGATGGTTTAAACAGTTACTTCAGTAAATTGAATCTCACACTGCAAAAGTAAGACTTAATAGATAGAACCACCTCCCTAACAACTCAGAGCAAGTCAGGTTTTGTACAGCTGATACTTCTACATTTGAGACTTTTCATACTAATATAATGCATTAATATCTAATACACACAATGCCACATTAAAGCTATGAGAACAGGAAAAAAAAGGTAAGGAATTGAAAGACACTTTAGAAGAGTCAATACAGGTCAAGATTTCAGAGGAATTTAATACTGCTACTAATCACCACATCATCCATGCAAAATACATAGAAGTAAAGTCACAGTTTGGCAATAATATAGCTGCAACACAGTCAGTGGAGATCAGAAAGAAAAGGTTGTTATATACCTTATTTCTCCTGTTCTAGCAAATAAGAAGCTGAATACCAGCATTAGCTTCCTGCAGTCAGTAGTTCCATACATGGAAGCAGGCAGGAATCACAGATGAGAATTCCTTACAATTAATTTAAGAAGCAAAAAACAAGAGTATAGGGCCCATGAAGAATTCCATCATCTGTATGCTGATGCAAAGCAGTAGTCCTATTCCATAGTAAATTCACCATCTCAATAACTTTGTTCCCAAACCCCTTTTCCAAGATTTAAATAGCAAGACTCTGATATGCCCAGTAAGTGGTAACTCCATCACACTAAGGAAAAAATCCCCAAGTAACCATTTATTGAAATATAGTCAAGGAGTTGCAAAATGCAGTGAGATAAATACATTTTGAGTACTGTTCCAGCCTCCCAAAGATTAAATCAGTTTAAGTTTGAGAATTTATAATGCATATATAGGGTCATGGTCAACCATGTATCTAAACCGGCTCTGCTTTAATGTGGGACTAGTCCAGATGAATTCCAAAGGTCCTTCTCATCTAAATTATTCTACATATCACCCATTTATGCCTTGCCCAACACTGCAAAGTAAACAAAGCATCAGTCCTCCTCCCTTCTCCTGTGACACATCTGAACTGAGCCAGCTGCATTTGCTCCCAGTACTGGTTTAAATATTAAGTGCATCTTTCATAATGTTTTCACTAGCTTCCCAGTTTCCCTTCCAAAACTCAAAATACAGTAAAGCAGCAGTTACCGCATGAAATTTTGACAGACACTTTGGAAAAAAAAAAAATTGTCTTCACGATACTTAAATCCTGAGCGTTTCTAATACAAGAAGTGATGGAGACAGCACTGCTTATTTATATGGACAGCAATGACTTCAAAGGGCTTTGCATCCATGAGGTGGTGATTACGGTATGTACTAGACTTCTGCAAAGTCAAGCAAATCTTCTCTGATCACTCTTACTTCTCTCAATACAACTTGTCCTCATGACTTTGTGCAGGAATGACTACAATTTGGAGACAAACAGGCTTAAAATAGGAGAATCATGCTGCTTCCGTCCCTGCTAATACAACCTCAAAAAGAATTTCACGCTTTGCCTATGCTGTGCTGTATCTGTCTGCAGAGAGGTTATGCTCCCTAGCATCTTCTGTCATCACCTTCTTTGGTTACCAACATGGTGACTGCCAGCATACCCTCATGATCATAACTTCCACAGTGTAGCACGTTTACAGAAGCAGCCTGGCCTTTTACATGCAGGATCCTCAGAACCCAAAGGCATAACCATGCCATAGTGCATAGACTGTGCACTTGGCCGGTCATACAGTACAGCATGATGTTGAAATTACCTGTGCCTCGGAAACTTTTGAGATGGGAAGCAGGAAGCCCTGGTCAGAGGTAGACCTTATTTGGGGTAGGTGCAATGCCATATTAACATGGTTACCATACTTCCTGGACTGGAGCAGGTATTGCCACTCACTCCCGTGTACTGACAGTACACATACATGTATATAAGCGTACTAGCCCAAGACTTTTGCAGTACTTTAGTACACACTATAAAAGCACTATAAACCACTTCATAAAAATGTGATTTTTCAAGGTGTTATCCTTTGATATTAAGTATAATTCAATCATAGCAAAATATCAGACTGCGTGATATAGTACTAGAATAAATGAAAATATTATGAAAAAAGGCACTGTTGTTTTAGGAAATGATTGACAGGAAAAAAACCAACAACTTGTAACAGGCATGTGACTGAGATTTCTTTGAATTAAGTGCTGTTAACTATATCGATACCAACATTCCTCTAACTAGTGAGTTAGGATTCACATTACAGAGACAGACAACACCACTGAAGACCACAGTCATCTTAGATTTACAAAGTTACAATATCAACACTGATGGAAGATAAAGGGCTTCTATGGTAACGTCACTCAGAGTGAGGCTTTCAGAAAAAAAATGTTCAGCAGGAGATAACAACTGAGAGAGAACAGAGGGAAGGATAAAAAAAAAACATGCAGAAGAAGCCTGATCAGAGTGAATAAGACAGGACATGAGAAGATATGTGGAGATATTTTTAAAAGAGAAGGATCTCTTACAGGTGCATAATCTACTTGCTCTTTTATGAGCAGTCACCAATAGAATCACTTCACTCACTTTTGGTGGACATGTAGGTAATCGGTGTCATAAGCACAAATGACAAGGTAGCCATGTGTAATTTTAAGAGGAGAACTGCAGAAATGTACTTTTTTTTCCTCAGGTGTGCATTCAAAAAATGCATATTGCTATTGCACTCACTCAGTACCCTTTAAAGTCTTTTTTAATACTTTATTAGGATTTTAAACCATTATTGTATTCTAGGAGACTGTTTTTTAGAAAGGTAGCACCAAACTTATAACCCCAGGTTGATAGTAGAATGGTGCGCTAGCAGATAGTCAAAAAATGAGGAATATTATTTATGTACAGATAAAACAATTTCGCTTTATCCAAATGGGCTTTTCAATGCACTTCATAGAAGCATTAGAAACTTTACCAAACCATGGGAAAAGAATGAACATCAGTTGCACCACTCTAAAGCTGTTGTGGAAAAAAAAATAAATTTATGAATGCTTATTTTCAGTTGGTTCAAAACTGTCTTCATTTTGTCACCTGATCAGATGTTGCTTATGCACTTTTAGTCAATGTGAAATATTTAACATGGCATGCATACATGTGTACTGCCTTACTTCAACAAGGTTTCTAAAAAAACCCCAAGTTAGTTCAAACATTACTATTTAAGGATTGAAAATATTAACAGTGCATTATTGAAAGAAATGAGGGAGAGAATAACAATTAAGAATGCTAAAGCAGTAAAAAAAAAAACAAACCCAAACTTTTCTTTCCTCTAATGGATACAAGGAAAATACAAAATGCACAAACTGATCAGATTGTGCCAAACTCTCCTTAGTTATAACAGCATGGATTCGGTGTACTTGGGTTGACATCTGTTGTGTGACACCCTATTTACTCCTACGGGGCTGAGAATTTGCAGCTTCTGCAGGAAGCTGCAGTTTGAGCCATCAGAAATGCAGACTTGGGGAAGATCACAAAGTCCTGGGAACATATTTTCTTCAGCTGGCTTATTTCTGCTTGGCAATGACCATTTAGAATGAAGCACCCAGAATGTCCCACACTTCTCCCTTATCCCAGTTCAGCATCTCTTTAGAGGTCAATCTCAAGAAAAAGGGAATTGTGTCTAGCTGACAACAAAATCCAGCTCCCCCAGATGAGTATGCAAACCTGATATGACTATCAAGTAGAAAATATGGCTTATATTAATTTTGCACTGAAAAAACACTAGTAAGGGAAAAACTTGCACACACTGCCATTTTCCATCCCTGACTGTCATGTGTGCTCTGACATATGGTACTTGCATGCCCTGTATTGTGATTATAACAGCACACCCCAACCATGTGTGGAGTCAAACAATATGTTGGGATGGAAATTCTTAAGAGTCAATATACCTGTAATTTTATTTGCAATGAGAAACTTCTATTCTTCATTGTGATGTTAGGGTTTTATCATTACATCAGGAGCAAATCCTCCATCCTTTTTCTGATTTTGATCCTTTTCAAATGCACCTGAAGGGAAACCTGGCCTTAGAATTGCAGTAGTTCCTATGTGCTAAACACTGCAAGAATCATAATGGTCCTGGCTCATATTTTGTTAGCAAGGGCAAATTTCCTTTTAAGAAAGAGCTAATTACTTTTGTTTCAGATCTCCAAACTCCTTCAAGGTTGCATTGTAATGAGATTCAAAAGACTTGCCAGAACTGAGTTGAAAGCACATTTGGCGTTTTTAAACATGCATTCAGATAAACTTGATAAATCTGTTGATATGTTGTTGTTATCTATCACTCTATATGATACCCTGACATGTTACTCTTTACACAAAATCTGCCATCAAACATACCGCACCTTCAGTGAAAATACGTAATGCATCATCAGGGACTAACAATATAAGAATGTGGAGAAGAAGAAAAAGACAGCAAATAAAAAGTCAAATGAAAATGCAAAAGAGGCAAGAAGTAATGACTTCCATCTTGCATGGATTGAAACCTCACCTGTTGTGCTATCAGAGCAGCATGACATAATTAAAAGCTAGGTTTAAGAGAGGATAAAAAGACAATCATTCTAAGAGAAGCAGTGAGGCTATCTTGATTGAACAAATACATACTTCTAGGCTGAAAGCTGTCTTTGTGGCAATGGCATCTTTATATTCAGCAAAATTGCATCACCATTCACATCACACAGAACGTTTTACTAGATTTTGTTCTCATTAGCTCTGTGCAAACTGAACTAAGAGTGAGGATGCTGAATCCTATTCTTTCTTGAGCATTGTTTACCAAATCCCTCACTAACTCCCAATCAGTTCCACCTCTGCAATTTTATTGAAGGCAATGAGTTTCCACAGGTATTGTCATATACCATAATTAGAAAGCGGTTTCAGTTCAGTGAGGCTTTATTGGCTTGACAAGCCATACAGGGCTTATAAGTGTCTAAGAAGAGAAAGAACATTGCCAGCTCTGTCAAAAATGAAGTAACATCCATCTAGGAGAAAGTGACTTTTTGAATCTGAGCTTTGATATCCTGTGCTGTCTGTCAGTATCTGCAGCATGGGGGAATTGGACAACCCCCCTTAGTATGTTTGTGAGCACTTCGCATGCTTCGTGTGCAAGGTCCCAGCTAGAAGAGCTGCAATATGAGTTCTGGTTTCATATTCCTTAAGCACACTGATTTCAGGTCTTGTTTTTTGTATGCAACAGTGTGCATTACGTTCTCTGTCACTCTTTTATTGCTTTGTAGTAACCCTTACGAGTAGTGATAACACACACAAACTGTTGTTCTCTTTGTATTTTGGTTAGCAGACTAGATCATCTCAGCAACCCGCCTGAATATTTGCTGTTGCACTCCAGTACTCTCCTAATGTCAATGACAAGCCTAGGGCTCTTGAAAGGAAAATTAACATCTCAGCTAGGCTGTCTGTAGGGATTTTCTAAGAGTAGCCTGTTTTTCATTACCAGATATCTCTTTCCTATGAATGGAAACCACGGATGGGCAAATGTGAAAGTTACCATGCTGTGTAAAATGCAGTCCTTCATGTATCAGTAAGGCCTTCAGGAAAATTACTGTACCTGATTGAACACAAGTCTTTACTCTCCAAGTTCTTAAAACCTGTTTTTCTTTCTCTGTTTTACACACAGATTTTAGAAAATATTTTTAAAGGTTACTAAAGTTATAATCCCCCCTTTTGCCTGTCTTATTCACTGTATCAATAAGTATGCTGAGTACTTGTTATGCTTCATAGGCCTGTGATACATCCAGTCACTTACTAAGAACTTTAAGAATTCAAATGCTCCAATAACCAAGTATGTTCAATATTGTTTCATTCGTATTAAGTAGCCACAAGTATGATATCCCTCAGAGTCAGATCTAACTGAAGTCCTGCCTTTACTATTTAAGCTGCCCCACATATTGTCACTTCTGGCTGATTTAGATCCTTCAGGAAATATGATTTTTCCCCAACAGTTCCTTGATGAGACTTGGCAATTGCATTGGTGTGAGTCAGGTTGCCACTTTAGTCCTCATTTTACTCTCTTTTGCTGATGACATATGTCCCCCGCTACCAACCTTCCATATTAAATTAACATAGATTTAAGTAATTCTAGTCCCATGTTTCTTAGCACATTGAATCAACCACATGTAATATTCTCTACACCATAATTAACATCATAGATTATTATCTTCTAGTTTTATGCTTTTTGTCCTACTGAAATCTTTGCTTCCTGGGCAGTCTTATAGATAGCTGCCTTCTAAATCCTTTAAGTAATCCAGTCACCCTTTCCCTTAGGTACTTCTGACCTTGCAATCAAATGCTACAACAATTATCTCCTTTCTCCTGGTTGCCCATTCAGCTGTCTCAGGTGAAGTTCTTTTGTAAATTTAGTCCTACAGGATAATTGCCTCAAAAAGTCTCTCTTCCCCCATACTTTCTTCTGTCTAAATGAATCTGTTATCAGTGTTTTCACCTTTGCCACCACCTTTACAGTTTCCTGATTTCTTTTTCTTTCCTTTTTTTTTTTTCCAGCTGCAATAACCTCCAGACCATTAGCTTTGTCTAAATCCCTTTCACAAGGTAGATCTTACTACTGTTACCTGCATTTATTACATTCATTTGCATTCAGTTAAAAATATTTAAATACATATGTATTTAAACTCTGAACTTGCTTTTGAGAAAGAAGGCTATGTCCATACCACAGACTCTATGGTTCTGCATCAAAATTTAGGCAGAGGGGCCTTTCTACGCTCTCACCTATGTTTCAGGGAGTGCTGAATTTCCTAGAGTCATATCCAGTTACATTACATCATTGTAATAAAAAGCCTTTGTCAATTGAGGAAAGGGACACTGACTTTCAGCAAGGTAAACTTTCTTTTTAGAGCTAGGTAGAGCTAGAACAGTCTCAGGTTCAGTGCTCATGAATTCAAATATGGATTCCAATAGTTACCTCTCTAAAGCCCTAGAAAATTTTACTGCTTATTTCTTTATGAGACTTCTACTGCATTTTTATACTGAAAGAATTAGGTGTTTTAAAACATACACCATCATTTTCTAGAATTAGTGTATTTCCACAGTAAAGGTAACCTCTCTCACCTTTTTCTTCTTTTCCCCTTCCCCCAAATCCCCAAGCCCCATATGCCATCAAAATGCAGGAGAAAAGGGAATGGGTGTACAGGGAGAGATTTGAAGTCTGTCAAAACAGAAGTCAAGAAGGAAATAGTTGAGCACATAAGTTACCCTTACAGTAAAAGGACCCACAAAAAATCACACTCATGAATAATTCAAGAAAAAAAAAAAAAATCAGACTCCCTTTCCATAGGGAATATATTCATGAGCATCTTTAAAAATCAAAGTTATTGGCTACAAGTGCACCTCTGCAGAGATAATAATCAGGAAAATAATAAAAAAAACCAAACCCACAAAAACCTCACTAATAACATAATTCAAGAAAACAAACCCAGACAACCTCACCTCCTTCCACTTGCAGGGTTACTGACCCAGCCACCTGCCAATCCACTCCAAATGTCCAGAGCTACAGGACCCTCCTATGTCCCAGGCAGCAGATGAAACTCAGCTGCTCTAAGGGAAGCATACTCTGGTACACCCTTTCCCACTTTAACAGCTGCTGCCAGTTATCTCATCACAAGCATGTGTGGAATGAAAATTATCAGCTCAATTTGCCCCTTAGAGACACAAAGAGTCTATAAAGTCCTCTGTAAGCAATTATTTTCTCAGTATTATTTTTCAGAAAATGTTAAAAATTTCTTCCAAATAAACAGCATACAGGGTTTAAAAAGAAGAAAATTTATAGTTGGTCAAATATATAAAAGAAATGAACAAAGCACTGGTGTTTCTTTCATGAACAGACAGAAAAATGATACTGTTTCTCTAGGTCTTTATTTTTTTTTCTTTAAAGTGGGGCTGAGATGCAAAAATAACAAAAATCATGTAAAAGGAGAAGAAAGGAGAAGCAAAGAAATTCTTCCCCCAAAGAGCTAACAATTTTCTACCATCTTCCCCATTAAGAACTTGAACATGTTTTATAGATGAATTTTATATCCTAAAAATACCATTTCCTCCTTACAAAAGTCGATCACTTCTCTAAAGTAAAATATGCTTATGTACACTAGATTATTGTGAAAAGTAGCACCAAGTAAACCAACATACTAAAATGCTTAGCTAGAGTTTTCTGTTGAATTTTAGAGAGCAAATATTATTGGCAACCTGCAAACCAAAGTCCCACACTTCAGAGTAATTCAGATCTAGGATTTTAAATTTTGATCCCTCATTAAGTTTCCTGTGTATTGAAAGATGACCTGTTATGCACCGATCCTGGAAATAATTATGCACATGCTAAATTTAATGTGCTGTAAGTAATCATTGTGATGATCCTCAGTGCAGATAAAATTAAGTGGGCATGTATATCCTAGCAAGTTCTAGGCCATAGTTTATTTTATCACACAATTTCTTTTTTACTCAGTTTGTTTAGCTTAGTAACCAAGAACAAAAAGGCAGGCTTTTGTGAAACTTAGAGAAATCAGAGACAAGGACAAATCATGTGAGTTGTCAGTTTTGGCCTGCCTTCTTCTACAATGTATGAGCAAATACTAATTATTAAAAGTTTTTCCATTTCTAAAAGAAACGGTCATCATGACTAAACAATGCACTAAATGTGTCTGGTCATCTATTTACCAAAAGAATTCTCTAGGCAAAGTCCCTTGAGCTTCAGCAGGAACCCACCAAATTTTGCTAGTCTCTGCAAACATAGGAATCTCCTTGTGTGAAACTCATTGCACATTTACAGCCTAAGCAGGACCTTTGGAAGTTAAATGCTTCTGTCTTTCCGTGTAATTTCACCAGAAAAAGACTTCAGGGTTGGAGTGAAGACCTGAAGGCTTGGCATGCATCCTGAGATAGATGGCAGGGAAGAGACCAGCTTGCAGCTTTCCAGTTTTGTGAGTATTTGGAAGCTTGGATCCTGCCAGACGGGAGAGCCATCATAGGGAAGTCTATGAAGTGAAGTAACACAAACACTTCAAGTGTCAGAACTTATCTGTCAGGAATGCAAATTAAAAAACATATTCTCTACAACAGCCCTTAGGTAACATGAAATAGTGTTATAAGGAAGAAATAAGTGACAAAGAAAAAAAAAAAAGACAAGCAAAATTTACCAGAAGCTTTTGGAAAGAAGAAATAAATATATTGTTTCCCACTCACTGAGGGATATCCCAATAAGTGAAGAGACAGAGTGAAACAATGAAGGACTAAAAGGAAGGGAAAGGAAGCAAAGCAAGGGGGTTAAAAACTTTGCTTTCCAGTTTTGCAAGGCGTGGCTGTTTTGCCTTTTGTATTCTTATTTGAAAAACATATAGCACAGAAAAAAAACACAGCGTGGAAGTCAGCTGTGACTCACTATGTATGTAGATTGTACAAGGACTTGTTCTTCTAGAAACAGCAAGGTAAAAAGTAACACTTCTATGAAAAGAGTTATGCATAGCTTTGCAACAATATCACTGAACTTAAGTATCCAAGTGTTTCATAAACTCATGAAAACAGGCTAGAGATTATAAAGACTAACAGACATCAGAATTGAGTGCCAATTCTTGAAATGAAAAGAATTTTCAAAATTATGGTTCATTAAAAGCAAGACTCTCAAAGCCTTCCTGAGGACTCAAGTATATATTCAGTATAGTCTAACCAGAAAAAACCAAAACAACAAACCAAAAAAACCCAACCAATCAAGTCTTCTCCATTTTCAGCTTACTTGCTTATACTTTAGAGCTAATGAAAACCACCTCTGTTTCTGCAAGGAAGAGGGTGGAGTTGTATTCCTTATTTTTGCACTACCAACGTATGGGGCTAAAATCTGCGGACTCCCCAACAACCCCCAGTGATAGAGGCACTCTAGATCACCCCCAGAGTTACTTCCCTGCCATGAACCTTTCTTGAGATGCCTACGTCTTGTCAATTAACAACCTGTGGTGCATAGAAAGCCTGGTCTCCTTATCTGAGGATTGTGGCCTTCCTGTCTTCTTCCTTTCCCCAAGGCAAGTCCCTCGCTACAGGAAGTAAATAATTAATGATACTTCCCTGTCCTCTCCTTATGGACTCCTTTTTCATCCAAAGGCTTAGAAGCATCCCCTACATGTGGTAGCAGTTAAACATGGTCTAATTTTGTTTGTGAATTTCAGCTCATTGTTTTTCAACACAGCATTCAAGCATATCTGGAAATTTCAGCTTGTACGTAAGTTCTCCTGAAGTCAATGGCTTGCAAACATATATTTTATGTTAAGCAAGTGCCTTGCTGGACTGCTTTTACTTCAGCATGATCTTCTTAATGCATGATCTTGGTGTGAGCAGCAGGACTCAGTTCAGTTCTGAGCAGCCACTACCCTGTTACTTTGAACAGGGGATTACGTATGTTACATGTGTATACACATGCACATATATATATATATTTGTATTTGGGATGCATATACATCCCACATGCATTGCTTCTGGCAAGGTATGAGCAATGTAGTTCTTCTTCCAAAGGCCCAGATAATTTTATTTTAAGATATCATCGGACTGACTTGAATGAACAGAATACCGACAGAAGCATTTCAGTCTAGCCTAATTCACCATGTTTGTTCCAAAGACTTTGGCCTCGTGCCTAACGCCTTGTTTTATATGAACACTGATAAAACATACACTTTCTCTACTTCACTGGCCAGATCTTCTCAAGTGAGGAGTTGTTGTAGTCCTTCAAGTAGCTCTACCATCTAAACTTTGCTCTCCTGTTACAGCCAGGAGCCCACCATCCTCAGACTTGGCTGGCAGCCTGCCTGCTGCTGCCTGGGAGCCATCGGGCAGCTCATGCTTGGCAGCTGCCTGTGCACCCTGCCAAAGCCTGTGAGGGATCTGTGTGCCACCAGCCACCTGGCGCGGGACCCCCCAGCTGCCTGCCACCCCTTGCACAAGCCCAGTGACCCTCCATGTGTCAGTGACGTGCCATAAGATCTGGCTTCCCAGAGCCTCCTCCCCCAAAACTTGCCCAAGCCCTGGTCTTGTTTCTGCCTGTCCCCAAGGCCTTGGACAACTCAAGTAGCCGTTGCTGCTCTAAACCCAGCAAATGCTGGTGGCTGCTGGATGCTATGGTGTGGCAGTCCTGGCCTCTTCCCAGCAGCTCTGATACTTGCCTCTTCTGAAAAGCCCACTGGTCTCCTGCAGTGGCTGCTCACCTCTCCCTCAGCTTTGTTTTCACCCTGTGAGCTGGGTTAGAGTGGAATGATCCCCAGGCGTCTACATACCTCTTTGCCCAGTCATTCTCCTCAGCTTCTCTTTCAAGGATACGTCAATGTCTAGTGCTGCTCACCTTTGCTGGGAATGATTAAAACCTCCCCCTCCCACCACTGTTGCATTCCCCTTCTGTTTTACTCCCCCAGAAGTGCCACGTATCTCAGGTGTTTAACCCATTCCTTTACATTGGACTGCTTTAGGCACTTCAAACATGAAGAGGGATTTTGACCAAGATGCCAAAGGGAGGGCAGTCACCGCTATGGCTCTGTGACACCCTTCATAGCTTCAGCTCTTGCCATCTTGCCAGATGTTGAAGAAATGTCCAAGCATCTTCTGTAACACTGACAAAGCATTTTTAAAGAATTTTAAATCTTTCCTTCATGACTACTCATGGCACTAGTGTTATTTATTCTAATAAGCTGGACTTGCACTTAATGTAAAGCAGAAATAAAAGTCTGCATTTTGAAACACTTTGGACAATCTCTTGTTTCCTAGTCAGTACAGGAAAGTGTTATGGCAATAGCAATAAAAATTCCTCCTTTCTAAAGAGAAGACATTTCTAACCCTAGAACCAGGTTCACCAGACTTACCTGTGCCCATGTTCCCTGGGACACAAGCATTTTCCACAGTTCCCAGGGTAAGAGCTGCATGGGCAGACTTCTGCAAACTTGCCCCTTGTGCCTCATCCCCGAGACCCTGCACTGGAGATCTAGGAAGAAGGATTTGCAGTCAGCTGTTAACATCACTTCCCACATTTTTAACCTGAAGTAAATGCTTAATGATAAATTAAAGGAATGCAAGAGAAACTGCAGATTAATGCAAAATTAATTTGTCTAAAGAGGATCAGAGATGTCAGGCTCAACTATGAGGTTAGCCATGAAAACGATAGTTCCAAAATAAGAAAAAAGTTAAGACAGAATAAAGAGGTATGTAGGAGAAGGAGGAAATCAGGTAAGAAAGAAAAAAGGGGGAGGCATATTTGTCCAGAGTAGTCTTTTCTCTATTTCTATGATTTCTCACACTCTTGTGTTCTAAGCCAAGATCAATTGGGATTAATCAGTTGTATAGAAACCATTGTGATCTCATTGGAGTCTTTAGAGTTTAAATTTGTTTATTGAGCACAATTTGGTTAGCATCAGGTGCTGAAGTTACAGACACCAACACTAGCATAGAAATTACTTTATTTAGCTCCCAGTTGTAAGTTTCTATAGCAACTGGGTCCTATAACAGGAAGTTGAGTTTCTGGTATGTGAATACTGCTGCTGCTGCTAGAGATTGTTAATACTGTATTTTTGGAGCACTCAGCTGTTCCTTAATTCTTTCTAAGCGCCAGCCCCCCCTTATTTTTTTCCTGAGGTCTTTCTTCAGTATAAATCTGTGCGCTTAGTCATACTTGCAATTGCACCCTTTGCTCTTATCCTTCCTTCCTTGGCTGTAACATACAATATCTATTTCAGTCAAGGTCCAATTTCCCTGGAACTGCTTGCAGGGTGCCCTGTGCTGCATTCTCGTATTGTGCAAAGTGGCAGAGCAGGAGGGAGAAGACCAGGGTGATGAAGCTGTCAGGAGTGTCCAGAATAAGATGCCTCTTGTGGACCCATTACTCCTTTTGACTTTAAACCTGGGGCTCAATCTGTGGATGTTACTTGTGTCCCAGAGGCAGAAGAGAATCATACCCCAAACTGAAATAAGATCATGTGCTTTTAGGCAAGGTCAAGAATAAAGCTGCGGCACTGTCTTGCAAACATTAGAGACCTCACTGCAGTTCCTAAATTTTTTTGGAAACTCATGGATGAATACTACCTTTAGACATTGAGTTTCACCAGTTAAAATCCTCAATGCACTTTCAGTCTTATCCCTACATTACTGAGCTCTGCTTAAAGGCTACAGGAGTACTCCATAAAGAGAGTCATATTATTGCAGAGTGAACAGATGTCTCTTTTACCTGTAAGACTTCTTTATTTGTATATCTTTCACAACTGTGAATCAATAGTCTTTCTTTGCAACTAGATTGGTGGGCACATTCAAATGCTTGTATGAGATGCGAGACTGAGGTGCAGATCATTGTTATGACAACAGAACAGTCATATAAGTAGGTGTTTGGGTGGCTCAGCTTTTAGTATGCATTTTGAGATTCCTTTGTTGGTGTTTTTTTTTGTTTTGTTTTAATTACTTTACATGTTGTCATTTTTGGGTAAAACAATGGTAGTTTGAATCATTAGATTTTTATACTCTCTAGTATGGTTTTTAACTTGTCTTGTTCAATTCCTTGTATGTTAAAGAGAAATGTGTTATTCTACTCAAAATCCTCTGGGGATGTCCCTTCTGCTGTCTTGGAGCCCTCTGTCCCTTGAGAAAGAGTACTGGCTATCTCAGAGACACAAAAAACAAATACTGATATCAATGAAATGCAAATTTATATTTGGTGACTCAGGCACAGCATAGAACATAAGTTTTGAATAACAATAGCTTCAAGCATCCCTAGGTAGGCTGACCTTTGCAACCAGAATTAATTTTTGTGATTCTTCACACATTAAAGGAGAAGCTGTTGTGGAGTCTCACTTTAAGCACTTTATAGCTGAGGCTAAGGACAGAGAACGGTGTACACCACAAGATCACCTGCTGGTGCACTATAAGAAATCTGTAAGAGTGCTGAGGTTTGTGTGGGCATCTGTTTTTTTGTTGCAGAAAAACTTCCAGGAAGAAATATAGTTAACCTACAGTTAACTACTAGCAGGTCCAGCCCCAGTGTGCATTGGGAAAGTTTAGATGGCTTGGATATTGGTTGTTTGCTTCTATTGTTATCTTTCCAATACTATTCACTTTGCTTTTCTCTTATCACTTCTAATAGTGGCTTTTCCTTTTCCATCTGTCCTTAATAAAATAGGATCTTCCTTCTTGGTCAGGTTTCCAGGATTGCTATTTTAAGTGTTGGCAGTCTGGGAATATCTATCTATCTATCTATCCAACCCTGAGTTCTGTGGGGGTTATTTGGTGTGGGTTTTTTTTTTGTGGGTTTTTTTTTTGTTGTTGTTGTTGTTGTTGTTGTTTTTTTTTAACCCAGTCCTGGGGTGGTTTCCCTGTCCTAGAATATTGAGCAAGGGGTGATGTGTAAGGTGCTGCATTCTGACAGAGGCATCCCATCTGTCCAGGCACATCTGTCTCTGACAGCTGCGGTCATTTCATCTCTCGTGGCAAATCTCTTCTAGACAATTTATAGCTTGTTCTCTAAATTCTTAACATCTAACTGCTGAGTTCCTGGGAGGGCCTATTTTGGAAAAGGGAATCAGAGAACTGTGTCTCCACATGGTGCTGAAGGCAACAGGAGTCTTTAGGAGACTGGTGGGAAGATTAAGATGCTGGAATCTGTTGCCTTAAAATCATTCTTCTTCTCTCCAGTGAGTCATCCAGCAAGCTCAGCTGGACCTTCTGCCACTACTGCTCCCTGTGCACAGACAGTCCACGCAAACCCAGTAGAGGTAATGTTGCCACCATCTTTTGGCAAAACACTTCTCCCTGCAGCACAAAATGTTTTAATTTTTTTTCTATTTCACCATCCTGGGTTCCTGGCTTCTCCCTTAACAAGGTTTGAAGATTTTTTTTTCCAGAGCATGAAAATCCAGTAACTTAACACATTGTCTCCAGCTGACCAAGAAAGAATAAAAAAAAAGGAGAAAAAAAAGGAGGGGACTAAAAAAGTAGGGGACTATATACAATATAGATTTGAGTGACTGGACTTTTCAGTATGTATTTTTTAAACATAAATATAACAGGTATGTGAACTATATTTCAAGATTTTTGAGCTGGATATAACTATTGGAATTATATTTTAAAAGAAAAGAGCAGGCCCTTCTTTTTAGAAGATTGGTCAGGATGGAAAGAAATGGTACTTACATCACTTCTGCATTTTTATAGACTTACACATTTTCATTCAATTATCTGCAGTGATTATTTTTCATCTAGTTCAGGTCATACTTCTGTTATGAAATGTGACCTATCACATAGTATATGTTATGTAGAAAAAAATAAATATAATTTACTAGAGATGTTAATTCCTTCAGATAAGTCCACTAAGAAAGCACTTCAGTAATAGATCATAGATTAAAAGTGCATATTTTATGATAGTTTCTAAGAGGTAAAGAGTTCACTGCTATATCTGAAAACAACTTCCACTTAGTGTTTTCAGTTATTACTAATCTTGTGCTTAACACATTTCTAATAGAAGAAATGAGCTCTGAAACAGGCAGAGACAAAAAAACCCCAACCAACCAACAACAAAACAGCAGCAAATGTGATCTCAGGATCTGAACAGAAAATTTCTTTTAGTGCTGGGGCTCTGAACTTACTAGTCCCTCCTTCCCCACATGCAGACCTCTTTTTTCCCTCTGCACAATTATCACATAAATAAGAATCAGCCTCCGGCAATCTGGCTCCCTCAATGCCTGCTAAATGTGTTTGTCTCACAATCTGTTTAAAGGAATCAATGTAGATGTCATGACACAGAGGGGCAATTCTGTTGTTCATCCTCCATGTCACCCATATATGCTTTTGTGCCAGCACCCAGCATTTCTACAGTTGCATCAGAAACCAGATCAGGGTATTCATCCACCTGAAAATATTTTTCTGGAAATTTTGTAGCTGGACTAGTTTTAAGCTAGTGACCTATAGTGCTAGTAGTTTAAGTGGTAAATCAACATAATGGAAAGGGTAGAGACCCTGATCACCAAGGCAGTGTGGATTTAGAGTCATGAAACTGTTCCCAGTGATGTTCGATCAACACAGTTGAACAACTTGTCTGATTAAACAGAAGCTGCTCTTACTTGGTGGCATTTAGATATTTAATGTCTGTTTTCATCAACATTATTTATTTATAATGAAGCTACATCTTAGAAGCAGCTTACCGTGTGCCTCTGCTTAGACTAGACAACCTTCTGACTTTGTTGTCATATTTTGCACACAAAAGCATGATGGTTATTGTTGCTATAAGTCTTCTTATATTAGAAAAAAGCATCAATTTTTAATGTTTAAAATAATTATTTAATCTAAAGATGTTGATGAGAATGACAGGAAACTCACACCAAAGTGCATTTCTTCTGAAAGATACCACATTTTTTCATGAGAAGGGCCAGAATCTAGCTTTTGCAGCTAAAAATTTTATGCAAAACGGTTAACTGTCAGAATGCTACTTGGTGGTAATACAATGCCACTTATCCACAAACCTCAAAATCATTAGAAGGATGTAGAAATGATCATTAAAACTTCATAAAAAGAGAAGTTCAGATGTAAGGAGTTTATACTAAGTATTTTTCAATGAACACAATTTTTCTCAAATTAAATACTCTGCATATTAAAAAAAAAAAGACACAATTGTCATAGTGTAACAAAACAAAACTAAAATTAAACCAGCTTCATATGTCATAATTTTAGAAAAATCCTGAATACAGAGATTATCTCTGTAACATGCATTATATTTTGGGAGTCTGGAGTAGTGGACTGAGGTCAGCACTCCTCATCAAAAAAAGCCTTTTTTCTAACCACTTTATATTTTAAACCATATTTACTGATAAAAAAACCCACTTCACCTGATTCTAGATCATGACCACATAAATAATTTTTGAAGAAAGGAATATATAAAATATAGGTTTAAAAAATGGCATTAGGAACATATGAACCAGAAATAAAACCTGGATATGAAAACAGCAGTTCCATATTAAATTGGAAAATAGTGAAGATGAGGTGCATCATTGACAAAATTATAGTAGAAGAGGATATTTCACTCATTTTTTAAAGTCAGCAAGAGAGAATGTGTGATACCTGTTGTAGACAGTTTCTGAATAGTCTTTATATGCAGCCTCCTGCAGAACATGTGAATCTATTGAGAGGTGACAAATGCACGGATGATTACTTTTAAGTAGTAAAGGTTAAATTACTTGTCTCAATGAGTTTAGACAAAGTCCAAAAGAACCCAAATCTTTTGACACTCATTGTCCTGCTCTAAGCATTATGCAAAGTTACTTGTAATTAAACTGACTACATGGGTATGACACTTTCAGTGCACTTTCTTAGTCTTTTCAGTATACTGACAGCTAAAATATTATGGAATTGGCCAATTTAGGCAAATCCTGTGCTGAAGGTGTTGACCTTTTGAAAATGGATTCCTTCTGCACATTGGGTTTTTACTTCCCCTATCTTGTTTCTCCTTTAGCAATTATTCATCTTTTATGGCTTCCTCCAGCTAAAAGCCTCAGCAACAGGAACATTTATTCAGAATCAGAATGGAAGATCTGGTACTTTTCTATACATTAAAAAAGAAGAAAGTTCAATTTTCCTTCTGAAAAGCATAAGAAAGACCATTACGTGAGATGTAAAGACAGAGAGAAAAAAGGGCTGAATTCCCAAAATATTTGATGGCAGAAGTAATAATAGCAATGAATGAGGCCACATAAATGATTCATAAGACTCATTTTTTCCTATTGTTACTAAAAAGAGGCTCATTATTACTCAGAAAAAATGCTTTGTTGGTGATGTAAAAAGAAATCAGTATTTGCTATCAATTACTTTCATTAACACTGGGCCTTTGTACATAGTTTTAGAAATATATTTTATAACAATATAATTTTGTAATTTCATCCCTACTGTGCTTTGAGCCTTCTGAGGCCCACAAATCTCTTTAATACCTCCACTCCTGCTGATATTAAAAAGTCTTGTGGGTGTAGTAACAGCTAAAAATACAATAGTAAATGATTTGTCTATTACCATTTGAGAGGTCACAATGGGTAACAAAGAACCACAAGCATGTAAAATAAACATCCTACTCTAAAACAGAGGCAAGTTGTAGCTTCAGGATGATCACTTTGAAGAGATGTGCCTCCTTTAAGGACATTTTCTTCTTTGGTTTGAAGGCTGTTAGAAATGTCTGAACATATGTTCTGAGGCAATGAAATTTCAATGGGATATTTTTTCCTTTTAAAGCCCAATCCTTAAAACACTGACTTGCAACGTGAGACAGCAACAAAAATGAGTCAAGCTAAGATGCTTATTTAGCAGAGAGATGTAAGGAATAAATAGAGCTAAACCTAGTCTTTTTGATTTTGTAAACAATGTCATTAGAAACCAATGAAGACAATAAAGGATGGGATTATCATACATCCATTTGAGAGATTTCAATCAATATTTAAATAGTTTTGGAGAATTTAATGTAAAACAGGGAGCTCTCTCAAATAATAATCAAAAAAACAATCCATTAAGGCTGTAATCACCGTTATGCCTGGATATTCTTGTGCTTTAGAATAAACTGATTGTGTAAAGACTATTGAAGTGGTACCTCAGGTATTTACCTTTCTAATGTTTAAGTGGTTTTGTTTTGTTAGGGTTTTTTGTTTTGTTTTGTTTTGTTTTTTAATTACTGTATATTATCTTTCTTGATCCTCAACTTCTAAATATAGTAAATCCTTCCTAAACCTAGTTCATAATATCTGAAAAAAATAACATTCTTGATAAGGTTATAAATATGTATAAATGACTATGAGGCAAATGAGGCCAACCTCACAGTCTTGGAATAGAGATTATGCATCTGTGTAAATCATGTCTAATTACTATTAGAGTGTAGAAATTTGCTCTGAACAATTAGTATTAATTTACCATAAAACCATGTTACTGAACCTTCAGAAATGGGGACTAGTATAGGACCTGTTGTTCATTTTCCCCTGCAGTTGAGACACTCTAACAAAAGAGGTGTCTGGGTCTCATGGGAAATTTTACACTGAGTATTACTAGCTTTACAATCACAGTAGGCTTATAAACTTAACTGATGAGGCTAGATATTTCTGCATAAACAGCACAACAGTGTTGTAGACATTTGATGAAAGGAAAGAAAAGCAGCATCAGAAATCTTTGCGTCTTCCAGAGAAGCCAGAAGGTTTATGCAGCTTGATTTGGATTAATCAGATGGAAGAAAACACTTGCAGGCAGAGACTGATGTAGGTAATACTACTCACATGTTTTGTAAAACGTTTTGCACTGTTCTGTCATGAACAATTGTGTAGCTCAACAACAAGGAATCTAGCTCTGTTTTTACAGATTATGTGTAAGAAGGAAATGCAAACCACATGAAAATGAAAGGATTCTGCAGTTTTCATAGGGTTTTTTTTTGTGTTTTTGTGGTTTTTTTTGTTTTTTTTTTTTAATCTGTCAGGAATGGGTTTTACCTATTGTTTTTAGGCAGTGGATATAGCAGGGAAGTGGGAAGAGAAAAGGTGCTTCCTATTGTGGAAAAGTAGATTGTCAACAATCCCTATTGTCTGCTCAAACCTTTGTCCTTCATGCCATAAAAATTTCTAGTCACTGTACTGTCCTGACCTCTCAGTTTGGATGGAAGTGGTCTTCTCTGAAGGTCTTCACTTCAGAGAGACTGAAATACATTTACATTCGCATAAATTGCTAGACCAACATCTCTTGTGTAGGAATGAACCACTTTAGTCATAGGAACTTCTTCAGACAGAAAAATTTCCCCTGGGAAGTGACATACTTCCAGTGGGTGCAGCTAGCTGATCTGTGATGCTAATTGGGAGAGTGCTTGTACTGTGGCTATGGTTTCCCCTTTAAACTAGCGCATTTAGTTTTAGGTGCTCCACAACTTCCAGGCTTTTACATGGCAATTCCAGGATAAAGATGCTGCAGTGCTTTGTAGCACAGCTTTCCCATGCACGCTTTTGTTGCATTCCTCTCTTTGTCTTTTCTCTCTTTGCAGTTCCTTGTAACCTCCTTTATCACAGGAACATCCTGTGCCTCCATTTTTCCCAAATACTGTGTCCTGGCAGCTCTCCCTTGTAGCTGTGCTAGACATGCTCTTGTTACCCTCTGGTACCCCACAGTTTAATCCTAGGATTCTGGATGGCTCTGTAGAGTCTGTGTTTCTTCTTGCCTTCAATCCATGGTCCCATTATATCTTGTCAGAGCATGGTTTCTCTGTATACTTCCATGCCCCTCATGCCATCATTATTCCACTGGTGCTCTTTTATGGGTATTATTATCACTCTTATTCTACATTAATGATCAAGTACTTTAGTTATCAGTTTTTAAGCTGTAGAGAGAGAATGGAAGAAGGTCAGACAGAATATAGACACTGACACTCTGTCATCTATTACAGTGCTGTGTTCTGTGGACAGTTGGAGGAACTCTTGAAATTGTGGGTTTACCAGCTACTTTTAGCAGTATGCATGCTGAAATTCTTCCCGATCAATAGATTGTACTGCCTTGATGCCTTGACCCCTAAAATGTTGGGATAGCTCAGATACATTTTTCAAGTCAATATCAACCAGACATGGAGAAACAACTTCAAGATGAACAAGAAGTCTCACAAACTTTGCCAATAATTGGAGATGATGGAAAGATTACAAATAAAAAATGGAAGGGGTGAATATGGAAAGGTTAAAAATAAGCATACATCATCACTTGTAGCTGACAAATTTGCATGCAGTCTACCATTTTACACATACTGGTAGACTGGAACCGTACTTTTGCTTTGTATCATGCACATTTATTTGTTTAACAGGTAAGGGACTTTTCAGTTCTATGTGATTCTTCCAGGTATGAAGTTCTGGACTTCCTCAGAGCCAAGAAGTCTGATAAATGTCAGCTTTGTTTAGTGCCTCAGCACCAAATGCTCAGCTCTGCATAACAGTAACTCAATGCACAACACAAAACCATGTTACAGTGGGCCTCTTAAAGGTTCACTAATGCCACTGAAATGCCTCCTTCAGGAAAAGCGTGCTAAGAATGTTTTCTCCTTGAAAATAATAACAAGTATCTCATGTAAAATAAAGCAATATTTAGCAAGTCATGCTTGACAGGACATGTGGTTCAATTGCCTTGCCTTCCCATTCTTTCCCTGCTTGGACTGCCTTCTCCATGAAACACAGTAATGTTTCCATTTGATGAAAGAAGACCTTGAATGCAAGGGAACCAGCGTCATGAGAACTGATCTAGAGAGGGGGATAGGCTAATTGCATTTCAAGTCATTGGAGAAATTAGGGTAACACCTGTAGTTTAATCTTTTATTTTGGATAAATGTGAAAGAGTTTAAGCTTTGGGGGCGCAAAGCAATTTTGTTTATATAACCAGTAGTTCATGAGAAGCGCTGTTTTTTAATGAAGTCAAATATCAGCCCTTTAGCTTGAAAAAATTAAGCTCATATTTCTAGATTCTGCTAGTCACCCAAATGTCCCAAGCACTACTGATTCATCAAGCAATTAAGAACCTGAGTCCCTTAATGTAGTAAATGGTGTCTCTAATGGGATATATCCCAAGTTCATAGAAACAGCTATCAGAAAATACTTGTATAATGGCCTAAGGTATGTTGGACATAAAGGGTTGGATATTTGACTATTTTATTAAGACAGAAGTGTGTAACACAATTCCAAGAAATGACAGCTATGTCCATCTGTATCCCACTTCCACCCCCAACTCCCAATTATGGAAAATTGTTAATGATATTGCAGCTATATTTGAAAGGAAAAAAAGATACGGACACAAAAGTTACTTATATCATCCTTAGACATAGTTTGTGATGTTCCACATTAGTGTTGAATATCTACATAATTAAATTTGGGAAGGAATGGGAAGTTTTAGTGCAGAGATTGAAAGCTGGTGAAAAGGAAGAAAAAGAACAAGAAAGTAGAAACGGGAAGTGATGATTTCATTTACAGTTTTAGGTAACATACTACACAGGTGTAAAAGATAAGTGGCAGGCATTAGCTTTTATTGTTCATTTAACAGAAGAAAGAATCTGGAAATTGAAAGAAACAGCAATTGTCAGTAATGTAGTCAGCATCAGAGACAGTTTGCAAGCTCATGGTAGATGAAGCATTGTGTAACAAGACTAGTTTAAAGTTTATGACTAAAAAAATAAAGCATGAATTTGCAACAGAAAATAAGACCATAGACTGAATTAGCTAGTGTCAGAGAGGACTTTTTATAGTATTATTTAAAAGCATATTCATATATTTTCTGTTCAAGCTGGACTATAAATTCAGTAAGCCTAATTCAACAGTAGGAAAACAAAAGAAAGCAATTTTTTAGCTAATGTGATTGGGTTTGTTGCATTTTATTTTTTAAATGGGGAGAAACTGAATGTCTAGAAAATTATTTAACACATCTAAAACAAACATCAGTTGGAGAGATGACATATCTGAAAGGCAACATCAAACATAAAATGTTGCTTTAAACAAAGAAGCTACAAATGCAAGAGTTGTTTCTTCTGCTAGTAGAATTGCATTAGTTTGTCAGTTTAGTTTATCAATTTACCAGTTAGAAGTGGTAATCCATTCTTTCAGAGAAGCTGGATAAGAGACTCAGCAAAATCTAGTCCCACTTTCATATTCTGTAACAACCTGAGCACACATTAAGAAATAATTTAATGGTCAATTGTTTGTTCACACTCTGCTAACTACCATAATCATAACGCTAAACAATAATAAAGCAATTTATTTTGAATAGCTCTTAAGTCATGATCATAAATAACAGCAGCAGGACTACCTGTGAAATCAGTTAAAGAAAAACTCACGTTATGTAAAATGATAATCTTTATCATGAAAATTTCAACCAATGCCAATGGAATTACTTGCAAAGTAAGTTATATGTGGCAGAATATAGCCTTTCATAGAAACATAAAAAAAAATGAAATTTAGCCTTTTCTCCTGGAGAAAAAAAACCCAAAACCAAACTAACTAAAAAAAATAAAACCCCAGGTGTGTTTATTACTAGAGAACTACAAATAATAATAAGTATAATTCATATAACATAACAGTGTAATACAATATGGTGATAATCATGACTGGCAAAGAGCAACGTATTTGAAATTTAGAAAATGTTACCAATGTTTGCTTGGATTTTATTCCTAAAAAAACCCCAGTCCTGTGGGTTTAAAGAAGAATGAGACAAGCCTGCTCTTCCAAGAAGAAAAACAACCAGCAGTCTTACAGAAAACCACTGAACGTGTGGTTGCAACATTTAAACAACATCTTTGTAATTATGGAATATTACCAGACAACAATGATGATTATATGGAAACCAGCTGATCTTTTCAGCCAAAACTCAAACCAACTTTGTCTCAAGATACTTTTCAGTTCCTTTTTTCCCTTGTTATCTTTCATAAGTGCTCTTTGTGCAGCAGCAAGTTAAGAGATGAGAAATGTATATGTCACACTTGTGACAGTACTGCGAATCTCCTGAGGGAAACCTGTTCTCATGAGACATCTAGAAAGAACAAGATGCTTTGTCTAAACTTTAATGGTTTCATTAGGTTAGTTAAAGTTTTAAGTCGAAGGCTCATTCCCAGCTGTGAAATGTTTTTGTCAACCTCCACTGAAAACATGCAAGTTACTGCTTCCCAATAATAGCAACGTTTGTTTATATCTAAGCAGAGCTATGGCATGCTGTAAGAAATTGCATGGCACAAGTGGGAATTAATACTGCAACTGAAGGTTTTGAGTTTTGGAAAAGATTAAATAAACAGATTCAATCCACATTTTGCTTAATTGAAAACAATTAAAAAGCAGAAAAAAAATGAAGGCAAATACCAACTACAAAATTAAGAACTGATGGTACCAAGAAGCTGTCTCCCAAAGGGGAGCAAGTGCATCAAGAAAATTACTTAAAAAGGTGACTTGAAAACAGAACTAGATGAATTGGTAAGTGGAAAGGTGGGATAAAGGAAACTGGAAAAGCAAAATAAATATAGTTTGTTTACATTGGATACAATAAATTAGATCACTCTGATCAACTTCTGTTGCTTCTGTGTCTGGCAAGAAAGTGCTGTATTCACTTTAGGTAAGACAAATACAGTCAATAAATGGAGTGTAAAGCCTGGGAGAAACAAGTAACAATTTGTTGGCTGGTTTATACTTTGCACCTCTGAGAACAGCATGATCCTACATGTGTATGGAAAACTGCTTGGGTAGCAAGTGTTGGAAGAGGAGGTCATTTTGGGACAAAATCTAAGCAAAAGGATAAGAACTGGTTAAAACCACCACTGACAACCCAGAAGAAAATATAGTATTCAATCTTTTGGGCAGTCTGGCACAATTTCATAAGCCCAAAGAAGAAAACCTATTCCAGGGAGACAAAAGTCTCTGATCCCAGCCATGGAAATAAAGGAAATGACAATCTGTTCCACCCAAAACAATTGCAAAGATAAAGTGTAGTAGAAATGCCACCTCTCTGTTCAAGACCAAAAAGTAGCTTCCATCTTCATATCTTCTTCCACTTTTAGATATCCCTTACTTTCTTTGCTTTTGTCATCCCACTAACTTTTGAGGCTATTCACTAACTATAATGAGGAGAGTGAGTAACAGTAATGCCCGATGTTTTTACCTAGCTTATAACGTTAAAAATATTTACTAGAACAGCAGTGTAATAATCACTTCAGGTCACTGACCTGAATAAATCTGATTAAACACATGCACATACATTGAATAAAACTTAGTGATGCTGTGGTCTGGACAATGTTTGGTATAAGAACTAATAAAGCATAAGTAATGTATGCAAACCCCAAACTGAACCATGCAAAATCCTCTCTGGTAGAAAAATGGAGTGGAGGTAAAACACCCAGCCAGGAATGTTGGCCTAGATGAGAGGCTGGGATCAGATTCAGAGATGAGTTACAGCACTCAGGCAGTATCTGTAAGAAGTAGCTGTATTGTTTCATCCACCCTCAGGCAACTAAATGACACCTGGGGCACATAAAACTATCAAGGCAGCACAGAGTCAGAAGAGTTTATCACCATGTTAGCCCTCTGTTTCCCTAGAGTTTTGAGGCATTGCTGAGATGTCAGGATCTCATCTGCTGAATGTTTGAATACATTGAAAAAGATCCAGATCTAGTTAGCAATAATGAGGAAATTGTAGAAGTTTCAGTAGGCATGGCTTTCAGTTACAGCACTCACAGCTATGAAAGCAACAAAAATATTTTACCTAATGCTAGGCCAAAAGATGGTATACCAGGATGAATTTAACGTGATAAGCAATGGAGAGAAAGGACAGGTTCCCTTCACAAGACAGGAGGTCTTGTTAAGAATCTTTCCTCATGGTCTCTGCACATCTGTGCTAGTTTGAGACCATTTTGGTTTAACCATTCATCTTAAACATAAGCAATTATCCAGAAAGCAGAAAAATCATAGAATGGTTTGGGTTGGAAGGCACCTTCAAAGATCATCTAGTCCAACCCCTCTGCCATAGGCAGGGACACCTCCCACTAGACCAGGTTGCTCAAAGCCCCACCCAGCCTGGCCTTGAACACTTCCAGGCATGAGGCCTCCACAACTTCTCTGGGAAACCTGTTCCAGTGTCTCACCACTCTCATGGTAAAAAATTTCTTCCTTATGTCCAATCCAAAACTTCTCACTTTCAGCTTAAAACCATTGCCCTTGTCCTGTCACTACAGACCTTGGTAAACAGTCTCTCTCTGTCTTTTTTATAAACCCTCTTTATATGTTGAAAGGCTAAAATGTTTCTACTTGCATACTTCAGGCTTATAGCCATACTGTCTCACCAATCCTTTCCTTCAAATGATGGTCTACAGTGTCACCAGTTTTCACACATTGAAAACGGAGTTTGTGCAGGTAACTCTTCATAAGAAAATACTAAAGTATAAGAACATAATTAGAATTATTTTAACATTATTAATTGATTTCTGCTAAGCATTCTAAAGATGTCTGATATGCATTTTGGTCAGATGTTTATGAGTTCTTTTGGTTATCTCGTTTGCCTTTAGTTTCTTGATTCTGTTAGCATCAATAAGAATGTACTGTCTTCAGCCTTTTTAGCCTTTCCAACTAATATTCTGGAAAAACTGCATTAAAATACTTATGCTGCTGATTTTTTTAGGTTTATGAGGGAAAATATTCAAGAAAAATTTTAGCTTTTTTCTTAATCTTCCCCTGTAAATGAAAGTTAGTCTGTAGGCAGAATTATATAATGTAGAAAAAAAAGTCATAAATATAAGTTTTGAAGTTTCGATTACAAATCAGAAGTTTTCCATTCTACTTAGAAAAGCTATAAGAAAATGAGAAAATGGCTACCTTCAATTTTCAGTTAAACACAAAAATTATATTTGTATACATAAATGTATAAGGCATAGACCTGATAGAAATATTAATTTAGTTACATTTTTTCACAGTAGAGGCATTCTATCTGTTGAAACTGAAGACTGAAAGAAGGATGGGAAAAGAACATATACAGCCATCTTTCCCCTGCTAAGAGCAGAGGGAAATATCCCCTGTCAGTACCTGAGTTTGGTAAATGACACAGATTCATGCTTAGATGTTACAATGCAAAGTTTCTGCTCCTCTTTCCATCTACTGAACCTCATTCATAATCATGGGTTAATCCTCTTTAAAAGTCTGAGAGATAGCATGACTAAGAAAAGCCTTTCCAATGGCTGGGTTGTAAGTCTCAAGGACTCCTATTTGTTCCAGACCTTTTCTTTTGAAATCTTCTCTTTTGGCAAGTCTTTCAGTAGAAATCTGGCAACAGAGTTGATACCACTAAAATCTTGGAAAATGGTAGCAGCTTCAAAAATCAAACACATTCAAAGCATTGGCAAACAAAATAGTATTTTCAAGGCAATAAGTAATTTCATAATAGCAACTTTTAATGATCTTCTACAATCAACTACACTAGGAAATCCCACCATGAAAGCACTGCTTGTGACGAGGCTGAATTTAGTGGAAAGATTCCTGTTGACGAAACTGAGTTTTCAGGACAGTCTCAAGTCTCTGATCCTTTTCCAAGTGACCACGTTTTTGGAAAAAATAATATTTCTTAATAGCATAATAGAATTTCTCCCTGCTATACAGGTTTTACTTTAATAATGCTACCAGAGTTACCTAGATCAAAAACTCCTAGACTGTTCTGTAAGATAGAATGCAGTGTTATTACACTGCAGATGCAGGCACTGTTACCAGCAGGAGTTTATCCTTGAAAGTCAGATTGTATGGTATGTGTATCCTGATGTAAAGTAAGGACCATTCCATTGAAAAAGCTAAGGCAACTCCTTAAATACTCATATTTATTTCATATTTATAGGGGGGAAGATATAAGAACAAGCATTGTGTATCCAAATCTCAAATTAGACAGGCAGAGATTATTTTATTCTGTGATTGAATGTTTCTATATTACAAAACAAAGAAACTAAAAAACAAGCTCCGAAGACTGTTTGCATGCCATGGTCCTGGTAGCTTTTACAGAATCACAGAATCACAGAATCACCTAGGTTGGAAGGGACCTTTTAAGATCATCTAGTCCAACCAATGGAAAAAACAAAACAAAACAAAAAAAAACAAACACCACACACACACCACCACACCACCCAACACTAATCCATACTCCCAAGCACCATGTCAACTCCTCTCTTGAATACCTCCAGGGATGGTGCCTCAACCACCTCCCTGGGCAGCCCATTCCAATGCCTGACAACCCTTTCAGTAAAGAAATATTTCCTAATATCTAACCTGAACTTCCCCTGGCGTAAC
>KZ505708.1:567902-689065 GCA_002844005.1 Limosa lapponica baueri | reverse complement strand
CTGCTGAGCCGCAACATGGTCGTCATACTGTTTCACACATTTAAAAAAAAAAACAAACCAACAAAAAACCAAAAGCAAAAGACGCACACAGCCTAAAGCTGACTTACTACGTAGAGTGGATACAATCTGATCTAGAGGAGGCTATCACTGAGAAATGGGGATTTAAGCAATTCTGCACTACTGCAATTAGCAGCGTCTATGTTGCCACAGACTGGCAAATAAGAATGTGATGTACAGTATTACAAGGCCACTACCATATCAGACAGTAGCAGTTCCTTGGTGAATATAGAATATTGCCAGTGCTATAGCAATACCCTGTCATTGTGGGAATCAGAATTATTTTTTCAGGATGTTAATTGAGTGGTACTTTTCAGTCTGGCTAAGGGCCATTAAAGTGCCCACTATTTTATGCCCTTCAGAAAAAGATTTCTATAGCGAACGCAGTGTTGCAGTAGTTATGACTAAGAATGAATATCAATAGATGAGGTCCAGCACAGAGGAAATTTTGTGCAAATCTGCAGAACTCCATCATATATGAAACAAATTTATCTTGATTTCAATGTTTTTGCTGTTGAGATTGTTGTAGCTGCCATAGTTATATCACAATAATGTAAATATCTGTCACATTCTGCATCCTGCCTTGGTTGGGTATGTGTGACCCCTTAGGCAATCAAGCGCAGGTGGGACACATGCTGGCTATTTCACAGATCCTCTGCAACAATTCCAGCTAGTCTTTCGTTAGCTGACACAGATGGCAGGGACAGGGGGAGTCCCCAAACAACCCTTCAAACCTTTTCTTTTACAATAGGTCAGAACAGAGGTACCAACCAGGTAAAATCCCATCTTTTCCAAGTTTGAACAGTTCTATGAGTAACAAAATTTGGTTTGATTGCCCACAAAATGCATAATGCAAAGATAAATGAAACAGTGATGTAGTTTACATTATTTTTAAATTGGAAGGGAAAATATAATTAATGCTTAGTTATTTTCTTATGTATGTGTTGACTTTAATTATCCCAGTGTAAAACTGAAAGAAATATGTCCACAGTATTGGTTACAATAATGCTAATATTACAGACCCTCCTTTGACTATTTTGGTTAAAGAAAATTCTGATAAGTGCATATCAAATAAGTTTTTTTATATTCTTTTTTCTTTTACATGGAAAGGTGGTTGTCTTGGTGAACTGCAGATAACAGATTGGCTGATTTATACAACATCAAATAAGAGATAAAGAAAATTCTACACTAATCTTTGGAATAAGAAAAGGGACACTCAATAAAAGATGAGAAAAAACAGTAATATTCAGTGTGGAAAAATCAGATTCTTTCTCTCACCCAGCGAAAATCCGTTTCCTATAAAACAGCAAATGCTCTATCTGTGTGTCTCTTAGAACACAAACCTCCAAAAGTAAGGAAAATCTGAAATAATTGCTTGTAATAATTTGAAGCACCCAGAGACAAGAAATTACACAAAAAGCTATCTCCCCAGGCACACTTTTATAAATTTCAGCTTTTGTTGAGAATTCAGTGAACCAACACTTTTCTTATACAGTTTGTTTAGTTTTAGCTGACATACATCAAAATTTTTATTTGTATTTTTAAAAACCACATATGAATGCCAACATATTTTATAGTAACTCTGTGGTCCTGTGACCAGAATGAATTAAGAAAACAACTAAAATGTCAAGTGTTTATTGTCTGAAACTTCCACAGAAATTAACAGCTCTGAAGTTTTTCAGTAAGTCCTTGAAGGAGCATGAAATCTGCACACAAACACGTGTACATACACACACACAGAGACTTCCACTAGCTAGTGGAACTTCCCTTAAACTCTTTTGGCAACTTAAATAAATAAACTGATTTATAAAATGAAAGAAGAGTAGAATGGGGAGGAAATGAGACTGAGAAAATTGAAAAGAAAAACCTATATACATTTTCTTCCAAATATTGGATTTATATAGCATTTTAAATAATCATTCAAACACATGGGAAGGTGTTTCTCTTTTCTAAGTGTACTGAAAAAAGTCTATCTATAACTAGGTAATAGAAATTCCTATTGCAATGGTACTAGAGCATAATAATTTCCTTCCTGATTTTCTATAAATAATAAAGGACTGGTATGAGTGACAGTTTTTCTGCAACCAGCTCAACAGCAAACAAGAATAGCAAATAACACCACCAAATCTGGAGAGAAATATTTCTGTTCTGAGTAGGTGTTTAAATTTTTTTAAAGATCAGTTTACTTTTATTATAGAATTCAATATTTGTGACTTTTTTGAATATATTACTTCTTGGACAATCAGAAAAAAAAGAGAAAAAAGTAAAGATTTCTTTTTATGTCTTTCATCTGTACTGAAATCCACAGACACAAAATTGTGATGCTTTGTGAATAAGGCAGGTTTTAAGTCAGTTTATTTCAAATCTTAGCAGATAACGATCTATCAAGCACAACAGTGATGCTGATGTAATCTGCAACTGTGCTAACAAACTCTGTATGGTAAATACAATCCTACTTTTTAATGCTTTCTGATTAAATTAAGATACTTAGCACCATTTCAAAAGATACACTGAACACACCCAATTAATTTCTTCTGACTACAAGCACCAATTCATCTCCACTAACCGATTCATTGGTCCTATGCTAACCCCTTGTGCTTTATCTTGACTATATGTGGAAAAAACTGCATGTTTTCAGCTGAACAAGCTCCTTCAAACCAGAGTAACATGAGGGAACACACCACTTATCATCACCTTACAAATGCCGTCACTGTTAAATTAGGAAAAAAAAATCTACATTAAATTATCCTATGGTGCAATACTAGTGAAAACAAGGTAGTTTTAGTTTTAATTTGGGTGTTAGTCTCGGCAACACCGTTTTACTCTAATCATTTAACATGCATTAAACTGCAGAGAATTTATCTTAACCAGCATTTCAACATGACCTAGATGCATGAGTTTTTATGGAATTAAAATACAACTTCTTTGCTGAGTGGCCAATCTCATTAATGTGTTTAATTTTAGCTAATACAATAAATAAGGCCTGCAAAAAATCATGGTGGAAGAGGGAGAAAGGGTACACTTTGTTTCAGGCTTGGGGTTGGGTAACTTGAAGCAACTTTAGTAACACAGGTTTATACATCAGCACTTATCAGGAGAGTGTCTACACTGATAACGGCTTGCACCAAAGGGAGAGGGAGGCTGCATGTCTGTGTTTAGGAAAAGGAAGACGTAAGTGCTCAAGATCTGTCAGGAAAAAAACTGCTTGTACATTATTTGTTCTTTCCATTTTCAAGGATGAGCTGAATACATTCAAGTCATGAAGTGCATTCAAACACATTACTTATATATATATATGATTTGGGTTCAGGAAATATCTTACTTTGCCTAAGTGTAAATCATCTAGCATGATGACAGCAAGAGAAAACAACACAGTTGCCCCATCACTGAAATATAAACTGCACCTAAGTTGCTAACGCAAAGCATTGGTTTGTGTATCAAACTAAAGGTACCTATCAAATATAAAACAGTAACCTTGTTTCAAAACTAGCTAGGTGATAATAAAGGCAAGAAGAGTGTTGATCTGCCACCAGGATGAACTGCTTAAAGCCTCTGAATTTTGCCTAGCTTCCATAAACAGACATATGGCAACCTGAATCTTCATTTTTAAGATTATACGTTTCCTATAAGCTTTTCCTAAAGAAAAAAAAGTTTTAACAAAATTATTGCCATCAAAGTACTAGACTCCTAATGTGCGATTTGAGATCCCACATTATCAAAGCTTTCCATAACATTTAGACGTTGGACTGCATGCTTAAATTCCTTATGATAGTTTTCTTCCTGCCTGCCCCACCCCCATGAGAGTCTAAAGAGCTGTAACTATTCAAATGGTAGATAAAACTATATATTTATAAATAAATAAATACATAGGACAGGTTGCAAAATTCTAATATTATTTATGGTGACTACTTTAATGAAGAATTAATACTAAAATAAAAAAAAAAAAAAGAAAATAATGAAATATATACAATATATACAAAACCATATCAAGCTCCCAGGATGACAGTCCTGTCACCGGCAGGCACTGGGGAAGTCCCAGAATGGACTCAGCGACGGATGGGAACTGGATTCTAGCTCTGGAGTCAGGAACACACAGATCGGGATCAAAGGCAGATGAACAGACAGAGTCCTCTTCGGACGTCGGCCATCACAGGAAGGAACCTTGACCCTTTGATCCCTCAGCTTTTATACTGAGCATGGGGCAGATGGGATGGAATACCCCAGTTGGTCAGTTTTGGGTCACCTGTCCTGTCCGCTCCTCCCCACAGATGTGACCCCTCCACGTTTTTTCCGTTTCCGACCCTCTAAGGGGCAAATAACGAAAATGGGCTGACCTTGGTTGTTATAGCAATAAGTATAAGCAAAGATCTCTCTGCGTACCATTCCTTGGCACATAGCACAAACATTGGTCTTATCATTCTGAGAACGAGCAGTTTTCTGCACAATATGCCGTTAATTTCAGAGAGTTAGAGGAGGCCTAGCTAACATGTAAAATTACAGAACAAAATTGGTTCGGTTTTACTTCAAACCGGGACAAAACTATATTTTGGGTCACCAAAAATTTGGCACAGTACAGATGAATGTATGAGATTTCTGAATTCTTAGGTTTACCTACTTAATTCATCAAGAAACAATTATACCAACAGACATATTTTAAGATTTTTTTCTATTCTGTTAACAATAATGTAGCCAGAAAATGAAAAGATAAAGTAAATGTCTGGAAAGTTGTAATATTTGGGTCTCCCAGTGACCTCCTGCTGGACACAGGGGTAGGAGGTTTATGTTCCACAGCCTGAGACAACAAAGAACCTGTCTCCCTTTGTAGCTGCAGCTTGGGGTTGACTTCCTCGGCTTCTACTTTTGGTACTAAAATGCAGCTTATGTTTGTCTTTGTCAGCAAGAGCATCTACTTGTCTCACTAAACAAATGTTCCGCACAGAACAGAACATTAATGGCTTCTCTGACCTCTCGTTTAAATGCAAAAATTCTTGTCAACTTTAACTGGAGCTGAATGACACGTTCATTTCTGATGTCATCACAGGGAAGAATGTAAATCCTAGAAATTTGCTTCCAGACACTGTGATCACATTCACATGTGCATCCCTACACAAAAATGGCCCTTTAGCACCCCGTTCTTTTTTACCTATGTGAGGAAGAAACTTTCTGCAGAAGAATTTACACTCCCACTCAGGTCTACTCAAAGACACTTTGGCATTGTCACCAGTCATCCTTTGCCAATTTTGTTAAAGTCACTCAGAAAAAGTTCCACTGGGGAGGAGAATGCTTTTATTGTCCATGATAAATTTGACGACAGCATCAATTGCTTAAACTGTGAGAGTCCACCACTTAAACACAGACCATGGTAGTACAAATGAAGCCCACGGTTAGCAACCAGAAAACATCATTTGCAGAGGACATAAAACCTCATTGACCCTGTCAAACCCAGAACACATGTGCCTGTCACTACTGGTTCTTAATTTAAAGCTTACTGTATTAGTTATGTTAATACCTATGCCACTCCTCTAACAGGTTAGAAAAATGTATAAACAAGAATCAAATCAATAGGTTTCTATTTATCTTCCCCTTTTCCACTTTTGTGTGTGCAAGAGATATCTTCTAGTCCCTTTCCTTCCCCTAGGAAGAATTTAATGTCATTGCATTCAAGAAGCCCTGAGCTATGAACACATCCAAAGACTGGTCCTTGCTGAAACTGTTCATGAACACAGAGATAAAGACTCTAAACTGGCATAATCATAATCTTTTTAATTAATACAGTTTCAACTCCTTTCTTTATACCATTAGCAGATGGTTTACTTATGTGTTGTTGTAACATAGGCCAATAAGAGTCAAAATAATTAACAACACATAAATTATTAAGTACATAAGTGAATTGTCAACATTCCTCACACTTATTCTATCTTTTCTGATGGAAAATTGAACAGCCAACTCATATAATTAATGATACTATTACATACCAAATGCATGTAATTAGATACTATTGTATTCTTTAAAATATGGTAGCTGGGATAATTTAGACATAATTTTAATTTATAAATGACAACTCTGCTGTACTGCTTTTTCTGAGGAATAGTACATGATAATAACTGGATCAAGCAACACAATCAAGCAACCAGAAATCCTTGTTATATTCTTATCTAAACCAGTGAATTGCATTTTATAATCATGACCAAACTATTTCTTTTCTTTATTCCGTTCTGTACTCCTTTCACTTTAATGGATTTGATGAGCACTTACACTCACAGGCATATTAGTAAATAACAGAATATTTTTTAACAGACACATAATGCCAAATTTCTTTTATTAGACCAGATTTCCTTTGATTCTTATTTATTTTCTCCAAGTGCTGTTGCACACGACAGAGGAATATGACAGGTTAAAGCATTTGTTTCCTACATCCTTAACAATGCCATTGCCCAGAGAACTTCAGTATGTTAATACGTTGTGCTTAGTGCTACTGTATGAAGGAGGAAGACAGTTTCATTACTTAGAGGCTTTCTTGTGACCAACTCTGTTCAAGAACTGATATGGAGAACAGTAATTATAGAGAGAAAAGACCCAGCTTATGTCCTTGACTTATTTCCTAAATGGGATATCTGCCACCAATGGTATATATTTAATAGAAAATGAAGGCCCAGTAATTAGGTTTTGATTTCAATTTTAATCTGTCATTTGATCAGACAGCTCCTCTAAAAGTACAGTGAATTTTGCAGCTTTAAATCAATTTTATCATGCATTCACAGATAAAGTGAACTTTGTTCAGTATACTATTATCCAAAAAAATAATGTATGAATGGATTATAGACAGATATGAATAGGCAAGGATTATAGATAGAGATATGGAAAAGTTTTGAACACAGGTAACAAATACCATTACCCCTAAGTCATTTTGTCAATACCGAAACTTTTGTTAGTCATTGTGTGCCTGTGCTGCAGAGGCAGCTGCTGAGACATCATTCATGACTGGTAAAGAGCACATTATAAAAATGCAAAGGGTTAAAGTTATTTTTAGTTAGGTGTATCAGCATGTGTATCATGTTTCACTAATCAGGCTTACTAAGTCTGCTAAATCTCTCTTGGTCCAAGGGCTTAAGTGACTACTAGATGCCAGCGGTATTCTCCTGTGGTTGAAATTTAGACACACACACACACAGAGTTTTCTTTTTACAGCTGTACTTCAGCCTTGCTTGCTCACACTACTGTCTGTAGTTTCCCGTAAATAGTAACATATATAAATATTTTTCCACATACAGATTGACCTTGTTTTATCAATTTATTTATTAAACAGTGAAATATCTTTCTAGTGAAGCAGTACACATACACACACGCACATTAAACCCTTAGATGTATTTATGAAAGTGCAGCATCTACAGCTGCTGCTCTGGAAAGTGATCAGTAGCTTTTGTTCAAATGCCATCATAGGATGTCTTGGAGCTGAGCACTCTCAGTAGCTCCTGGTGCCAGTCTTTCTGTTTCCACCCGCTTCCCTGTGCATGCTGGAGGACTGTGTGCTCAGCTTCTGAAAGTGCAAGTGCAGTTGCTTTGGAGTTCCCAGGGCAGCAGCATGGTTAGGGGGCGGATTTCAGGCATTAATTATTAGCAGCTTCTGTTGTGCGCAGTTGCACGTCTGAGAATTTGGGATTATAAAGCCAGACAGGTCTAGCAAAAACAGTGTTTTTCACTGTGCATATTTAGCACATTTCATCAGTGGTTTTGGTTAATATTATTTTAAGGACTATTCAAATTCAGCCACAGAGAAAAACAAGGATACCTAGAAAGTTTTGGCAATCAAGCCCTCCCAGTCTCGTTCTCTCTCTCTCTCTCTCTCGTCTTTAACCTGAGTAACTCCTGTCAAAAGCCTAAATCCTTGAAGCCTCTCTATTATGCTAAGCTTTCCAAGAATTCAAGGAATGTTTCATATAATCACAGAAATTAAACATGAGAACAACTAAGTCATCCTGTCCTTCCTCTGCTACAGAAATACAGTCCAATGCTCAATGCCAGCGTCTGGCCAAATAGGAACAGGTCTGTTAAGCAAAAAAAGTTGCTGTTAAGGACTTGAAATACATTCATAACATGCATAGGGGAGTTTTACTTCAGACTAACTGCATTTTGAAGCCTAATGCACATTGCTTTGTCAGAGCAAATAGGGATATTCCTGGAGCACATTTTCTGGTTTAGTTTAACCCAAAAGGAATCTCATTTGCATGCAATGAGGCTGCTTCATGATGAAAACTGATACAGGCTAAGGAAGAAAAGTAAGGAGATGAACTTCAAAACCTCACTCATACTAATGCAGGCATACCTGGTGAAACCTTTTGATGGCTGACTCTGAACGTAGGACACCCAAAATGGAATAAAGTTGCTATTTTGTTTTCTTCTTGACAGCCTGTCTAACATGTTCTTTACTTGGTGTCATCTTATCCATCTGTTGTTCATCCTACACACTTCCTGTTCTTCAGTGTTTCAGAGTTTCAGATATTCATAGTCATACTTCCCCAGATAACTTCAGATCCTCAAGATATACAATAGAAACAGGGAAAAAAATAAACAAAAAAAAATCAGTCTGTCCTTTCAGTGCTTCAGTCTTGGCCACTTTCGGTAATACATGCACTAATGCTAGTCCATTCTCCAAAGCTTCAAGTGGACACCTTGGGCCAGTGAAACAGAATTATTTTGCACATGATTTCAAGGTATAATTCAGTGAACAGTCAGCCTGTGATCCCAGCAAGAGTTCTTTTTCTTTCCCTTCATTATAGTCATTAACATTACAAACAACTGTCCATCTCTGTTTCAGGATCATTGATTCTATGCATTTAAACCATTCTATGCAGTTAATTCTCACACAGCTTTTAGAAGCAATATATTTAAAATCATATTACCTCAGAAAATCAAAAATATTTAAACTATAATATTTCACTTAGTGCAAATTCCTTTTTATTTGCACCCTTTTCTTACTTAGCTATGGCTATATTTCATTTGGCTTCTTTAAAAGCTAATGGTTTGATTTTTAGTCAGGAGAATGACTAATTGCAAAAAATACACAGAGGAAAAAGCAAACAAACAAAAAGGAGATATTTGACTGTGTACTGTAATCTTGGAAGAGCAGTTTCCACATAAAATACAGCTACATCCTCTGATTTACTTCCCAGATTGTTTACTGGCACCCTCAGTAAACTCTATTTATTTAGGCCAATATTTTGTATTCATTGGGGTATTCACAGAAAAAAAATCATAGAGAGTGTTTCCTATCTGTACGAGAAATCTGTTTATGTTGCTGTACAACAAGAACTTGCTTAAATTCTTAAACAGAATTTCTGATAGTCAAAAAGGAAAACAACTAGAGAAGGGTATTAGCCAAAATATCTGTCAGCTAAACAGAACTTGTAATTCCAGTCAAACAACTAAAGGGCATTGCACTGTCAAATCATCAGATTGCAGATCCCTGCCCTGTGGTTTGCTGTCTTTTAGAGAAGGATGCAAACTGTTTAGCTTTCCCAAATCCTCCCCCCCTCCATCTGCCTACTGACCCATGCAGCTGCCTTAGCATTCGCATTCGCTCCACTGGAAGTTTCATGCCTGCCTTGATAGAAGAATGTAAAATGTTGCAGTGACAGCAGCTTCAATGGGACTGAGCAAAGAATGATGGAGAAGGCTAAATGTGTTATATCTATGGATAGCTGAGAATTGGATAAGAAAACTTTGTAAATCGCTGTGCACTAGAACTGTCAGAACAGAATGTTTTAGGAGAAAAATGAAAAATACACAAAAGTCTGAAACCCGAAATTGTAGTTTGCATCACCATTAGGAAGGGAAGGCAATAGATGAAAAGATGCGCTGCACAGAAATTTAAGTACTCAAATGCAGAATGCAAGCATACATGCTTAACCTGCTAAAAATCATATTAAATTCTACTGAGACCAGTTTATAATAAAAGAGTCTCATCTGTTCTTGACCATCATTTCCTTCGCCCTGGCATTTAGTGAAAATGCATTCTAGAAGGTAATTGAGCATGCTTTTCTTCCTTCCTCTGGGGCCCATAAGGTTATTTGCAAAGGAATATTTAAAACAGTATCAACGTGATGAATTTCTACAGAAGAGTTTCCTCAAATATTCATGCAGGTAATCTTCTGAAGGGGTGCATACTGGTTGGTAACCTTCCACAGGATTCACTGAGGCAGGATACCCTGTAGAAATGGTAAGCAAGGAAAAATTGCAAGCCATTATACTTCACTGGAGTGCAAAACAAGTTTAACCTCAGTAAAAAAGAACATTGTCTTGAAATTCAGTGCAGCAAAAAATGTTATTTCAGGTAATGTTTTGCACAATTAAAAAACCTTCAGGTGACACGAAAGACATTGCCTGTGATAGTCTGTGTTACAACCTTTGTATTTTCTTGCACATTATATATCTCTTTTGTCGCTCTGTAGGCAACTCAAGCAAACTGCTGGATACAACATCTTGGGAGATAAGGATGAGACCACAATATTTTCATGGAAATTATAGGCAGTGTGGCAATTATCTATATCCACATTTTAAAAAGCTATCCAACCACAAACCCCGTTCAGAACCCAGTCTGAATTACTACACTTTATTCCCTGTTCTCAACAAAGTTAGCTCTGTTTATTCCCACAGGCTATGTCACTGGGCAAAAAGGATCAAGGGCTTCTCATTATTTTTGGTGAAACTCAAAGTTTGAGAGAGATGACTATTCTTCTCAATGATAGTAATCTCTTTAATCACAGTGAGTTGAGTTCAATAGTACAATATTTACTGCTGATGTTTTAGAACAATTTGAAGTCTTTGCTTTTGAAGACAATGATAATCACAGGGAAACTAGAGCTACTTTTATAAATAAATTTCACTGTGTTGTACTGTACAGTGCCATAGTTAAGATCTTGTGAACAATAAAATTATAAACACTGTTAGAAATTTTTGTAACTAAAGCATTTGGTAATTTTTATCTGAGCAGAATATTGCCAGAGAAAGTCTCTGCCTAACACGTGGTATACCACATGTTATACCAGTTTCTCTTTTGAAAACAAGCCCACACATGCACTCACTATGCAAAGCAATAAAGTTTCACAGAAACTTATAATAAGCAGAACCAAGGTCCAGCAAATAGGTCACTGAAAACTGGGCAATGTCATTCCTATCCCTTGTCCCCACTCTTCTGCCTGGGGTATGGTTCTTCACCTCTTTCTCCCTGCATAGTCCTGTCTTGAGCAGGGTCTTTGGAGATGATTACTGTAATACAAATTCTGGCAGTAAAAGGCACTAATCTATGAAGCCACCTACGTCTTTCTTCCAACCCATGAAACACACAATAATTGTGCTCATTTCTTCAATGACATTTCTACCTGGAACATGCAACATCTTTTATACCTCCAAACAGTTTTCCTCATTCAGTGAAAGTATGTCACTAGTATTCCAGCAAGACAGTTTGTTATTAAAATTATTAAGTACATCATATCTCACAGCCTGTTTTGTCAATAGATGAGAACCATATGGTTTCAAAGCCTTTCTACTTTTCTACCACATAATTCCTCTTCTGGTTAAATTTCTTCTTTCTCCTGTTAATCTCCTAAAGTCTGGAACTACACTCAACCAACACACACTAGCATGTTTACTCATACCTTTTTCAACCCAACAATGATGATTTACCTAACTTGCATTATTGTAAATAGAACCTACATGCATAAATTCCTAACCATCTACATCAATATGCCCTTTAACACTATTATGATATTGTTTTATCTGGTAAAATTATCTGGTATATACCTGTAGGAATTACTGGACCAGTATTGACTTTTTGTGTACAGTAAAATATTGATGAATGGCTGAAGAAAACAATCTTTAAGGCTTATTTTTGAATTTATTTGAAATATTTATTTGAATGATACTACAAAAAGGGTCACTTACAGGAACTATCTAGGTGCTCTTCATAGATTATTGCACACATTATCTAAGAACAACTTTGATACAAACAGTGTTCCATTTCCAAAATGAAGCAGTAGATATGACCCACTGCTCAAAGTGCCATGTTTCAATTATCTTGAAGGACAACTTTAGCAAATTAACTCAATTGAATCTAGTTTTTATCAGTCACAACCTTGGCTAGCCATTCCCATTTTCTAAATGTGTAGTTTTTTTGCAAATGCTTATGATAAGCAAAAGACCAAGAAGGGAAAATAATATTTCTGAGGTTATAAAATACTGGAATAATTTTTCGTATTGCAGAATATGTGAATGAAAACACTGTGGTGAAGCACTGCACAAAGAGGTTTGCTAAATATTGAGTAATGAGAAATTAACCTCCAGCAACACAAGAGATGGGTGTTTGCTTATATAAACAGTTAAAGCTCACATAGCTCCTCTCTAACTCCATCTCCCTTTTTTCTTAACAGATGTTTATGCGCTCCTTCGTACCTGGCTCTGCTAGATCCTTGAGCTTTGTTTCAGTTACACCAGAGTTCCTCTGGCAGATAAAATGTCTCTTCCAGTTCTCAATAGCTTAATTGTGTAACTGGTTGATCTCTGTTCCTTTTCATGTTTCCCGATTAAAAACAAACAAGCCACTGTTTCTAGTCCTATTTACTTCTGTCAGGAAAGATTTTTAAATTTCAGAAGATGTGGCTATTTGGTCCAAACAAGTGCCCACAAGTTTAGATCGACTAACAGGCACCTGAATTCTCTCAGCCCCACTGAAAATGAGTCAAAGCTGGCCAAAGAGATTTTTGTTCTCTTCAGCCCATACCAGCTATACTAAACTACCCTAGAGACACTCTTGCATTTCTTATGCAGTGCTAGGCATAATTAAGAAAATTTATTATTTTGCAAAGTTAAGAAAGAAAAAGGGAGATTGCATTCTTCTGGTATTTCAGTCAAAAACATGGGTAAAGTGAGCAACAGCATAAACTCTTGATGCTTGTGTTTTATCCAAATTGACTCAGTCATGTTTGATCTTAAAGCCAAGGCCTCAATCTTTGGCCTCAGCTTCACAATGAAAAAATAATATGAAAAACTTTTTTCATTACACTTATTCCCAGATACTTATATTTTATACATTTGTGCCCACTGTTTTCTTGAAAACAAGTGATCTGGAATTCAGGTGCTCAAGGTTCCTTCTTTCCTTTCATCTCATGAAATACCTTAGATCACCAGGGTAATAGTACCATGCTGTGGGAAGTAAGGATGCAAAGACCTGTGAACATTACTTAGGAAAGCAGATTTCCCCTCTAGTCCACCTTTAAAACTGCCAGTTCTCAAGCTGTAGGTCACAGATGAGAGAAGGGGAAGGGCTTTGATGAATAATTACTGGTAGTAACTTTTTCCTGTTGCATTATTCCCTTCTTGTTCTACATTGCAGAATACTGGTGGATGTAGGGACTAACTCTCTAGACAGAGATGGGTTTGGGCAGCTTAAAAATACCTTTGTGAACTTAAATTGCTTCCATTACCTGTGGCTAGCTGACTGCCTACTGTGACAGGACGAACTAAACACCATGTGTTAGCATTAAAGATTTTCAGTATGTCAATTTTTTCCCTTTAATCTAGAAGGTTATTGTCACAGATGATGCACAGACCAACCCCTTTGCTTACCAATCAAGTTAACATATGCTTTTAGCTGATGACTGGTTGCTTTCTAGCATCCAGAGCTACAATAACATGTTTATTTTTGAATCTTCTGCACAGGATGGAGGACAAGGGAATAAAGATATAAAAATTCTATTTGCGCTGTGGTGCTTTCAGTTTGAATTTTTGAAGGTCATTGTTTTGCTTATAATCTGATTTTATTTGCTGTTGTTTTAGCTGAACGACCTAAAAAAAGAAAGAAGTTGAGCCCTAACATAAGGAAGGACCTTGTGGTAAAGGAATTTTTTTAAATACTTCACGTGTCCACAAATATCAAAGGAACTCGTTACCTGAACAGCAATGTCTAAAGACTGAAGGAATCCCTCTACCCTTTTCCTCTGCTAAGGAGGAAACTCTTTTTTAACCAGTTAAACTGTTAACCTCTCATTACTGTGAATCATTTTGAATGCTCAGATATGTAAGCAATTATCAGCATGAATGGAAGTATTGCAAATAATTTCTAAATTAAGGAAAAGATTTTTAAAGTCAAAGAAGTTGGACATTAGGGATCATGAAACACAGGGATACAAGAAGAAAGTGAGCAGTATTCTCCAGTGTACTCCAGTGTATCTTTCGGAAAGCAGTTGATTGTTGTTTAAACAGCATATATCACTTATTATTTTTTGTGATGATAACTAATAGGAAGACTCCTTACAAATGCCATTTAAATACAGAGTTGATGGTTTATGAGCTCAAAATATTTTGCTACACAGAGCAACAAAAGGCAGCAGTTGGACTTCACTGAAGTTGTCACACAGCACACAGCTCTATTAGGCACACAAGGAAAGCTCTGAGGGGGTTAAAAGTCAATCGCAAGACCTGGGACCAGTGCCAATAAACTTGTACCTGGCCAGACTTAAATTGAATTTTAGCTGCCAACTGTACATTTTCAGATCTCCAGAGGAAGCTGTTTCCTTCGTGTGGGTGAAGCAGATAGAGGCAGCTGTTGAAATGGAAACCATTGCATCAAACAACTTGGGAACTGATTGAATTTAAAATTGGACTTTCTTATTCCTTGATTTTTGCCTCAGAATGCATTGAGGGGATGCAGGTGGCTGATAAACAGAAATGTATCACTCAGCCAAAAGGTTAAAAAACCCCTCCAAACAAGCAAGAATTTTGTCTTTTGGGAGGGAAAAAAAAACCCTCAACAAATTCAACAATGACATATAGAACCAGGCTCTTATTAGGTGTAAATCAGAGGAGCTATTCTGGTTTACATCAACATTAGTAGAGTGAAGCTTAGATTTTTTGGTTAAGCCAGTGTAAACTTAATGGAATAATGCATTAATTTTGCATATAATTATGTAAAAACCTTAGCTCAATATTATTTCAAGCCTAGGATTAAAGCTGGACTTGAAATAATATGTGCGTATATATTATATGTATCTATATCTATAATGTGTGTGCTTGTATGTGCGTATCCCTTAATAGGAAAAATAAATTGTAATTTTTTAAACCTGCACATAAACACAATAGAAAGCATGTTAATATTTCCAAGTCTGACATTGCATATTAAGAATTCCTAGAATTAGAGTTATCCTTGTATTATGAAGAAAGTGCTGGGTCACTTCCTAATTTTTCCGCTACAGGATTTCAGATAATTCTCACGTGGAGTCCTCAGGTGATGCATTTTCTTTCAGCATCAGTGGGAACTACATTCCACGTACACCAGTGAAGAATCTAGTTTAACATGTTCATTCAACTGAATCCAAGATGTAAACTCACTGCTGCTTACCACATGGGCACCTACCTTGTCACCACTGATGGCTGTGGTGCCTGCTTCTAGATCCCATATAGGAAAGATAAAATCTGTATTTTGTGCAACAATTTTTCAATTGAAACATATTCAAAAAATAGAAAGACAAAGAAAATAAGGAAAATATTTAATGCCCCAAAAAACAGGTAAAACTTGCAATGTAACAAAGTTTAATAGACTCTTCCTTGCATATTAGTCATTCTTGGTAATGTGGCAAGTTAATAGTTGCTCAGCCTTTATCTTAACTGAAAGCAGGATGTTAGAGTGATCTTACCTTCACATGGTGTCGTCGTCAATAGTAACAATAAAAGCCTACATGATATCATAGAAAACTATATATAGAAAATACATTGTTTGTCTTTCACTAATCTCAAGTCTACAGATACTATTTCCAAGTTTACAGATAAAAGCGTGTTTTCCAACAACCATTTTCATAGTGAGAACTCAGTTGAATTCGTCATGACTGATGGTGAAGTGTTGTTAAACCAAACCGATGATCCAAGGTCTTCGATGACTTTTCCACTAGAAACACAGCAAAATATATTCTGATATAAAATAGAAGGTGAAATCCACCTCAAATATTATTTTCCTTGAAGTCTTTTTTTAGTAAAATTTGAAACACAAGGAGAGGGAAGATACAGGTTAAAATCTAACCTTTCTTCACAAAACCAAATATACAGTACCTGTATAGCTCTAGCGATAACAGCTCTTAGCAGGATTGTACAACAAATTCTCCTTTCCTGACCATTTCCAAGGTGGAGGTACAAAAATAAAGCAAGAGTTCTTGGCCATCATGATATTATTTTGTAAAGTATCACAGACAGTCTTTCTCTAAATTATCAAAGAGAAAAGGCTCATGGAAAGATGTTTGTCTTGATACTCTTTGGCTCTGCGTCATCACATTACAAAACTAACATTTTCACAGACAAAAGCCAAAAAAAGGCGGCGGGGGGAAGAAGAAAAAAAAGGAATAAAAGCCATGTTCATCTTAAACTACTATACGCTTTTACAAATCAGATCTATAAATTCAGATCTTGCCAGGGCAGATCTTTGTGACAGATGAGGTATGGAAAGATGAGATCCCAAAGCACTGCCTGCTAACTGATGACTTGCTCAGCAGGCTCTGGATTGCTTGCCAGCAGGGTCTTATTTCCCCAGTGCTTAAAGTAAGGATGACATGAAGTTGATGTTTCCTTCAGAAGAGGTTGTTCCATCAGTATAGGAGACAGACATGGAGAAGTTTCATGGAGGAACCCCCTCAGTTCTCAGTGGGATTGGTCACACTCATTCAGACCTCTCAGTGTCCAACACACACCAGATTTCTCCCCTGGGAAGTATATTTAGCCTGGAGATACACTGAACAGCTGTGTTTTTAAGGGCTATACTTATTTATGAGAATGTCTCATATGTTAATGGCAGTGTCATCCTCTCAGTAAGTGTGAGATTTTTATTTTTTGATCATGAGAAAAGTATATGCACGTTGATGAGTCCTTCCCCTACCCTATATGCTTTATCATAGAATATTCAATGCAAATACAAAATGTGTTTATGGAGTGAAACATAAACAGTTCCTGACATTATAGAAATAAAAGTAATGAGATTTAAAAACATAAAACTGCCATTTCATAAGACCAATGGTCCTACCTCTTGTGCCAAGCGTACCTCATGCCTCTGTATTGAGAGACAAAAATATCCAGTTAAGTGTTAATTTTAAATAATGACCTCACTGTTTTAAAGAAGAAGTAAGTATTATCAGGTCATCCCAATTCATATTTTATCTGTCTTTCACAGCCTAGGCAGGTAACTTAAGCCTAAGCTAGATCAAAATATAATGGCACCACTAAAAAACAATAAATTAGAATAATAAGTGACCTTCTATAACTTCAAGACCTGTTTGACTTTCAGGTAAAATCAAAAAACTTCTATAGAGCAAGCACTCATTTTTATATTAAGCTTATTTTTAGCCTCCGTAGAACAGTGATATACGGTTCTCTGAGGAATAAGAAACAAGCATCATGGTTAACTTAATAGGGAATTTGACTTTGAATTTATTTCCTATTTAAGCTTCGAGAATTTTTCATAAAGACTGGAATGTTTTGGACTATTTTTAAAGAACAAACAGAATTCTCCCTGTTCATACTCTGTCTACAGACTAAAAAGCACTTTCTGACAGCTGAATTAAATCCTCTTTGAGGTGACAAAATGGAACCCCAAGTACAGTACTTCCCTGACATAATATCATTGAAGAGTTCTAAGCCCTTTGTTCTTTCTAAGCCTACTTTGAAAAAGGAAAAAAGCAAAGATGTGCATGTGATATAATGGGGATTTTTCTTTGGTTGTAGTTTTTCTTTCTTCCTTTCTCCGTGATTTATATGAGCGCATAGGAAAATTTGCAACGGTCAGAGACCAGAAAGCTCCTCTATTATAATTCTTTTTTTTCTTTTTCTTTTTCTTTTTTTTTTTCTTTTTTTTTTTCTAACAAATGTACACTTTTTTCCTCTCCAGATGTCTTTCAAGCCCCTATTTAAACTACTGAGTTTTTTCCAGTGCCTTCATGATAGTTTAAAGGTATCAGTCTCCGTAGATGCAAAGTAAAAAGTTAAGAATGCAAGGTGACCTGTTTCATAATCAAAAGAAAACTAATAGAAACTGATTGTTCTTGAAATAGAGATATATAGCTTCCAAATGTTAACAATATAGGTAGGTTACATTTCAAAGAAAAATACCTAATGTGTAACCTCAAGACCACCTAATACACAATTATGACATTATCTAATTTGGTACATATTTAATTTGCAGTTTACAACCATATATCAGCTTATTTCTCATTATAACAAAGTGGACATCGGCAAATCTAAAAAAGGCATACATAATGCAGACACCTCTTTCAAGACAAATTTAATTGAATTTTACTCCTACAGAAGTTGACAGAAACCTTTGTACTTTGCAAAATAGGTCTAACAGTGATAATTTACAAGGGATATTCATATTCCAGTATTCCTAAATGTTCTAGTTTCATTATCTTGCACAATAGTTTGTAGTTATTTTCTATTTTAAAGTGGTGATTTTCTACCTTGTAATGTCAATGGTATTCATTTTATGTAGTATACCACATGGCAAGACAAAGTATTTTTGGAGCTTTTTTTAAGCTATGTTTTTATCAGAGGCCCATCATTTAAGATATAGTGCTGTGAATGAAAGCGGTTAAATTGGTGTTTTACAGCTATAAGTTACTAGAGAACAATTTTCACTTTACAGTGATGTGTTTTCATTGGCATTTTAATAAAAGGTGATTACCTAAAGACAGAATTCTAAATAGGATTTGCAAACTGTATATTTTCTGCTCTTCACTCAATAATTTATCACAATATATCACTTCTAAAAGTACAAGAAATATGCATAACTTGGAAATGTAATTCATTTGCATTGGATCTGAACTTATGAGCATTAAAACCAGCAATTGATTTACCATATTGGTAATCATAAAGAATATAATAAAAATACATTGAATTAAATTTTACCTCTAATGGAAAGGTTTAAGTCTGATTTTGTTAGATATGTTAACAAATATCTATTTATCCATTTATCCAAAATAGGAGATAAAGGAATAAACTGACATACTTCGTTTCACAAAAGAATCTGTTTTGGAATAAAATAGGGTCCTTGGAATTTTGGGCCAAGCCTTTATTTCAAAGTATTTAAAAAAAAACCACAAATTTTATTCTTGGATGTTTTATTCTTGGATAATAAGAAGCAGAAGCAGTTATTTTAATAAAATCCATCATTCTTTGATTGCACTTGGTGCTTTTTCTTGCTGTAGGTGGCATCTCATAATAATTGAAATTCTAGCTTAGTAGGCAATAGACGTTGCAAAACCTACAAGAACAAAATGTTCCTTTGGGTCATGAGCAATTTATGGTAAAGCAACACAAAATGGTGAGTTTCTGAGAGAGAATTAGTTTGTACCCCACCAATAACTGTTTCAAGACAGATGCCTGTGCTGCAATATATCACACTCACAGTACCTATAGGAGATACTACTATCTCTGAATTCCAAAATTTACTGCAGTTCTGTGGTAGGTGGTTACTTATAAATTACTCCCTGTTACATGACCCTTTTTGAGCACCATGGAGAGTAGGAGGTCCTGACTTTTCTGAGTGTCTTCCAAATGAGTTTCTTTTTATTCTAGTCCAAACCATGACAGCATTTAAAAATATATATCATAACTAGTAACTAGCTGATGTGATGAAGAGAACACATGGAAAAGCAACAAGATCAACAGAATTTTAGAAGGTATAATCTATGAGGAAATTTTGAACCAACTGATTTTGTTTAAGGTTGAAACTGAAAGATAACATGATTAGTCTTTGAGAAGGAAAGAAAAGTGCACAGAGAACAGCAAGGTGTTGTTCACCATGTCTATCAGGTGCAGGGCAAGAAGAACAAGTTTAATTTGCAGTAAGTATGATTTAGATGAAATATTAGCAGAAATATTCTAACTACAAGAGAAGTTACATTGAATGGAAAAGATAGCAGAACTATAATTATTCTGTGTTTTTAAGGAGGTGTTGGGCAGGAAATGTGTATGGTCTGCCTAAGTATGTTAAATTTTACCTAATGGTAGGAAGGCAGGGGTCTCATGTCACTTTATTTCTAAACTGTTAACAGTGAAAGTCTACTTTTTGGTGGCTCAAACTTATGTGTTTAAAAATACCCTGATTTCTAAAGTTCGTATTATGAATCATTTTATGATTTCATATTTATAGACAGTTATTCAAATCACCTATCCAAAATGGAATCATTCAGACTTATCTGTCACTGACTTGACTTTATAATGAAGGGAAACAAATTCAGACAACAACAACTAAAAAAAGACATAAGATACATCCAGATGAACCTTGTGAAAACAATGAGACCGCAATGTCAGGGTATGGCCACATTTAGATTCTGAAATCTAGATATTTACTGAAACTCATCCATAGATATGGAGATTGCATCTGGTAACCCAAATTTATAATCTTTTCTTTTATCTGCTAAATAAAGGATATTTAATGTATATGAAAACATTTATTAAAATATAAAATTTCACTGCAGCACCATAAATTTTCAAGCAATTTGTATTATTTGCAATGTTGTACACAGCACAACATATTTGGAGCTATGCAGAGATCAACTAGTAAGACTGAAAATAGTAACTACTGACTCTAATAGAGATAACATCAAATTAGTTCTAATGAGTGATTTACATGCTAATTGATTAGTTTTGTAACAGTATCAAATGGAAAGAGCTATTACTTTCCCCAAACATTGCTCAAAAAATTAATGATCCAAAAAAGAATCATGTAAACCAGGTAATTGATCTGCTACCAGTACTGTATGAAACATGGAGCAACACGTCTGCTACAGAACCTTGAAAATATATTTATTGGTTAAGCTGTACCTCAGGATAAACTGCAAACATGAGCACCCAAATATTTATTACAGGAACAGAAAGTGTTGACAGCTCATTAGGGAGCTAAATATACATTCTCTGTGAACCTAGAGATACCTGCACACACTTCAAGATATGTGAATATGACAAAGGCCCCACCAGACAGAGTGGAAATGCCTGCTGTGGAAAGCTTTGTTCTTGCAAAGAGAAAAACAATATATAGTGTGAACTATAATTTCCTTCAACTGAAAAAAAATCTCTGATGAGGACAGCCATGAATGCACCCTGAAGCAGAAAAACCTAACTTTCAGAAGGTTGGCTAACTAGATTTTTTTTTGTCCTCTCAGAGTTTGCTTTGTTTTCTTGAAGTTAATAAAGGTCATTAAAATCCATTTTGCACACGGGCATGTATAAGCTTTACTTTTCATTTCTCAAGGCTCAGACAACCTTCATTTCTATAAAATGATAGGAAAGCATAAAGAGTATCCTAGGAAGTAACATGCAAATGTTCATGCTGTGTATTTGCACATCAATCTCTAGCATGCTTTTAAAGCACATTGCTTCTTCATAAATACAATAGGATCTGAGCATGGGGTGGTAAAGAGGGAAGAAGAAGAATAAAGAAATAGAGTGGTTTGAGTGCACATCCAATAGGTATTTTTTCTGTGCTTGGCAAACAAGAATTGCAGAAAGCTTTTATGACTTCTAGCCTCTGCATTATACCTTTATTGAGTGACTGTGCAGAGGAAATTTTGTTCAGGGAATGATATCTGAACAAACAAAAGACATGCAGCATGAGAAGAATGCTCTGGAATTTGAAAGAGGTTGAAGAAATTAAAAAGACAAAGACCCCACATGACTCAAGCAACTTAGCCATTCTGTATTCTTTAAACATGCCAAACTAGAACACATTAATCAAGCAGTGAACAGGTGATGATGATGCCCTGAATAATTTTCTAGCCAGAATTGACAACTGTGGAGGAATTTGGTTTTATGGCTTATATTAGCAATAGTAAATGATTTCAGCATTCAGGGAAATATGATAGAATTTAGTGGTCTATCATTAACTTAATTTTCAATTAGATAATTCTATCCACATTTAGAGCCTGAGCTGGAATACAGAATAAGGCTGCCAGATGCTGAATCTGATTTAAGCAAATACAATTCAGACGTAGCATTCACAGGGAAAATGTTACTTTTACTTTTCACATCAGCCTTCAGATGTAACTCATCAGAAAGAGGGCAAGAGGAATAGAATGACACAGAAATGATTGTGATCGCCCAAATAAATGGGAGGAAAAACAAACTGTTTTGAGTTGCACTAGTGTAAATGGTGTGTGAACAGTTACCTGATCTTGAGGCGCACATATCACAGTAGAAATCAGCAACATAAAAAAGGACATGAAAAAAAAAAGAAAGATCAAGTAATATAACTTTTTTCAACCTTTTTAAGGCCCAAGGACAAGAAAAATATTCAAAATGAGGAATATTAATGAAGTACCTAGCTTTTTAGTTACCAGATTGGGACAAATTCATTGGGCCATTGAAATCCCCAGTCATTATCTAAGGATACAGTAGGGAAGAAACCCATTTGATCTGAGGACATTCTTTATAGTTTGCCCTTGCTTTTGGAAGCAGAAGTCACTAAACTCTTGGGAGGCTTCAGTTCAAAACATGCAGCAAATCTGTAGTCCCAATTACACAGGGAATGGCAAGAGGAAAGATGTCAGAGCCCAAAAATTATTTCAATGAGACTTCAATGCATATTTAACTGAATTTCTATTAAAGAGCAATTTAAGAGGTTGAGGGTAGATCTTTAGCTCCCCATTAATGGAAACTGCCCCTTTTCTTTTGACAATTACCTCTGTATTAAGGTTTCACTTTTACTCCTTCCTTCAATAACACTGGTGAATGAACTATATTCTTGCTACCCCTGCCATTAGCTGCAGGCAGTTTTTCAATTTTGTTTTTCTCTCCTGTTCTATATTCCTTTGGTCTTTTTCTATTATGGTGAGTAATGTGTAGGCCAGAAGAATGCGTGTGGTATGATGAGACTAGTACTCTGTATTTGGTACTGCTTTATTAATGCTTTTATTTCATTATATGATCTTTTTTCTCCATTTCATGAACTTCCATGTAAAGCCCCCAAAATTGCCTACTGCAGCTAAAGCTCAGCTGATTATTTTGAAAATAAGAGTAGAATCCAGTTTCCAGTCCTTTTTTTTTTTTATTTCCTTTATAACATTAAGTCAGAAATGGCTAATCCAATCTCTCTTGATAACTGTCTGAGGGAAAATATTTTCAACTTCTCCATCTTGACAGAAGGAGCACACCAAATTAACACCTGAGTTTTTTCAGAACTCCACCAATAGAAAAATGTAAACTCTTTCTAATATAAGAAACTGAAACTAGAAGACAGCAAGCTGAAGATATATCAGAACTTTTAATTTTTTACTACATTCTTTATTAGTACTCCTTGAAAGGAGATTTTTTAAAAAGATTGAACCATATAGAAGACAAGATGACACGAAGAAGGAAATAATTTAGCTTCCAAGTGTTCAGAAGTGTTGAAGTAATTGAGATGAAAGTATTTCTGTGTTAATGTAAGAACACGGAATCACAAGTGAGTGATTATATCAATTGCATTTTATTTCCTTTAACATCAGTGAAGTTACCAAAGATATAAGAAGATGGTATATGTTGAAAAACTTCATGGTTTTATGTAATTGCAGACATTTTTAAACTAATCATCAATATTTATGAGAAGGGGAGGAAAGTAGCAAAATAATTTTGCATGAAGAAATCCCTTTTCTTTCCAGGAACTTTCTGAAAGTGGTCTTATCATGTAGTAGCTGATTAATATCCAACCTGAATAGGTCTACCTGTAGCGAAGGTCTCCAGAGTACCTGCCTACCCCTAATATCACACTACTTCCACAAAGACTTAAAGTTCATAATTGAACTCTCTCTCATTCCTGCAAGGTCTTTAAGCCCAATTATGCACAGAAAAAGCAGTCAAGCCATGACTAAAGTGAACAGCAAATGCCTGCAGAGTATATGACAAACTCATATGCTGAAGTTTGTTCAAGTACGATGTTAATATTATTACAAACAGCTACCACATCTTCAAAATGCTTGCTTTTTGGAAATAAAACACTAATACTAAAAACATCAAAATTTTTAAAGCATAGTTCAACTTTTTCTAATTGTTATGTAAGCCACAGTGAAAATTAATTTTCTGACAGAAGTCCTAGAAAAAGCAGAGAGCAGAGCAGTTGTTGATTTGTCGTAACACACTAGAGATCACTTCTGGCTCCTCTAGAAGCAACAGGTTTAGATTACCTCCAAATATAGCATAATAGACTAGACAGTCTGTTTCAATCTGGAGATTTTCTATGATCCTTTGTTCAGAGTGGACCAGATGTCTGTTGTTTTGTTAAGAATTAACTTTGTAATTGTTTAAAAAAATACTTAGCGTACCAAGGCCACATGTGTGGCACAGGTGCATTTTAACTGCTCTGCTGTAAGTTTCTGTAATTAATAACTAGGATTCTGGATGTTCAGCCAGATTTTTTTGTGTTTATTTTTTTATTTGTTTTGGAGATTGTTTTTTGAGGGTTGTTTTTTTTAGTGTTTTTTTTTTTTTGAAGGTTACATGTCCACTCTATTAAAAAGAAGAGGAAAAAATAGAACAACTAAGAACTCCAGCTGCTAAAGCATCGGATCAACACTTTATGCATTGTAACCTAAGATCAGTTTACACATAAAATAAAATGGATGAACTCTGAATATACAGAGAGAATTAGCAGGGAAAATGAAAGTTAAGTACAAGACAGAGCTTGCTATTTTGATAACATAGACCATAGAATAACAGAGGTTTTCTTATTATGCTTATTAAAATGTGTGTAGTTTTGCAGGAGGTGTTCCTTTTTTTAAAAAAAAAAAAAAAAACAAACTTAGAAAAATATCAAACCCAATAGTTATAAGAGGAAATGTCAAGAGTACTCGAAGTATTAGAAAATTGACTCAACTTTCCAATTCAGATTGATGTAGTCGACTGATCTAAATGGGTATATAATCAAACCGCTTACTGTAAACCAAAAATTATTCAGTATCTCTTCCTCTTTAATATACTTTCAATAGATTTTCACTGTTTAAATACACACAGGAGTTGTGTATTACCAAGCATTTAGGCTCTATTACACAACAGGTCTGTGAGAGTATCCTGCTGGATACTGGGAACAGCATCTGTGTTTCCAGTGTGAATCTTACCTTTCCCAAAGGAACAAATATAGAAAAAAAGCCTTGAACTGTGCAATAAACTAGCGTAGGTATTCATAAACATTACTCATTAAATATCAGGAAAAAAGAGATCTACTTCTCTGGAAGAGTAAGGAAGCTGAAAATTCCTGTGGAAGGGCAAGCACTCAGAAAAAAAAAGAAAAATACTAAGCTGAATAGTCATTTCTCCATTAGACACTCACAGGTCTCTAACAGTGGGGAAAACCTTTAACTCTCCCATGTTGGGTGCTACTTTGCTTTTTTACCTTTAGTGCTGTTCACTTCTACATTCAGTGAACAAGCTATAATTTGAGTTGATGTAGGAGAAGATATTTAGGATTAGATGTTCCTCTTAATTCCCTGAGCTCAATTTTCATCTGATGGGCTGACCTCTAGAAGGAGATCTGTATCATTTTACTGTCTTTTTGTCTGATGGGTTGAACCTAAAAAAAATAAATTTGTACACGAAGTACAGAAGCAAAATATAAACTAATTTTTTTTTTCTATTACATTACAAACTCTCTTCCATGCTTCAGTACTTAAGAACTTATCTTTACAAAACAAAGAGAAAGGTTTGCAATTACAACTTAACTTTGGGGTTCTCTTGACTTCTGGATACTTTCTTTAGCAACTCTAGTGGCTTAATTTACATCTTATACCCAAAAAGGGTGAAAATGTTTATTATAATTTATACTTATTGTTTAAACACATACTTGATGCTTTTGAATGTGAACTTAGTTGTTTTATCCCTAAGAGTGTTGCATGTATAAGTGAATGACAAAACAAGTTTCACAGCAACAAAAAATAAAAGCCATCAGGATCTTTGAAAAGGCTTTCATCAACTTCAGAAGACTGGATGAGTTATCAGGCCAGCAACAGAACCAAGAATAAACACATCAGGCAAGAGAAAAAAGCAAGTAGAAATACACCCCAAAATTGAGATACTATTATGGTATTGTCTTAGATGGAGAAACATGTGACAGGAGAATTGTTAGTCGCCTATATCTCTGAACCTCATTAAATTTTTCTTTGCAAAGAGATAGTCGGGATTATATTAAAGTGGGTTTAAAATACTGTTTTTCTGATTTAATATTTGCTCGTTTACGCATGACTATGAAAGATGTAAACCAATAAGAATCAAGACCTAAGGGCTGGTGGTCTTATTTTGGGAGGGGGGAGGGAAGGGTTATTTGGAGAAATCTTTTTTTTTAATCCTTTTTCAAATTAAAATAATCTGCGGGTTTCTTTATATCACCAAACTAGTCATCAAAGCAGTAAGAGATTGGAGATCTCAGCCAGAATGTTGTGCAGCCCTGTTCAAAATAGCTTTCAATGATGAAAATATTTTTTATTAAAGAAACAAAGATTCACAGTATAGGTATGTCTCAGGAAAGATAAAACATTTGTTAATATTTAAAAAAAAATATCCTTGCTTTTTTTATTCAACATATTAATTGCAGTATTAATTATCTTAACATACATCCAAAATACTTCAAATATTGTGTAATACAAAAACAGTATATATTTTTATACTAGAACACATTTTCATGGTTTCAAAGGAACATTCAGGTCATCATTTTGAAGGAGCTACACATTGGTTTAACTTTCCGATTTTCAATTCCACTTTTTTCTCAAACATTTCTGAAGATCAGTGCCAGATATAATTGCCTTAAGTAGGTCATGTGGCTTATAAGGATCAATACAGCATTAAGAAATAATCAAGAGTACCACAACAGAATTCAGTACATTAACATATAGGTATGGCTGTTTATTGTTCTTACAAACTTTACAGGAAAATACAGAACTATATATAAGCTTTCTTACATGTGTCTGATATATTCAATTAGTCTCCCCTTAGAACTTCTATAAGATCCCTTACATCAGAGTCTGTATTAATTCAATTTGTCATTACAAAATTAAGTACTTACTTAGCAAATCAATATATTATGAAAACAGAAATGTCTTTTTAGCCCTGTGATTTGTTGCCCAGTGGTGGCTAAAACTTCCTTAATTGGCATATCTGTTTTGAGAAATAAATACACTATTGTAGTAGCAGAAGGAAGCATAAGATGAACAGTAGCAATATCGAAGGAATCATCCTAAAAGTAAAACTCTATCACCAGTCAATACCTTTTAACTCATCAGTGATCTTATGTTTTTAGAAAATTATTGGTTTTAGATACTGAGTGTTTTTTGTTGTTGTTACAGGGTTTTAAATTTATGCTACTCAAAGCCTGTACTTATCACAATAGAATTAGGTTCATGCTTGACATTTTAAATGCCAGGCATGAAAGTAGAAATAATATGGATTAATATATACCTTACAATCATTTGAACTTCAAACACACATAGTCATGTCAAAAGTGTGTACCGTGAAGCTCCTTATCTGTCATAACACAGTGCAATTTCACTTTGAACACCATGGCTTTGTTTGCATAGTATGATCTCCAAAACATGATGCTACAAAAATTTAATAGTAGTTCTGTATGAGTTTTTCAACACACAGTAGTACACACAATGCAGTAACACTTTCTCACAATGAATATATTCTTTGGGAGTTAAAGGAATAATAGGCAAGATTTACCTTCTTGATAAATATGACAGTCACATTTTACATCCCTAATTCAGAATGAGGTATATAAAGATACTCTTTAATACTAGATCAATTACAAATTCTGTTTATTATCAGTGACACCCCTCTCCTCATCACTCCAAAACACTGAAACAAAACCAGACTTAGAAACAACTCTGTGCAAATCTGTTCTTCTACCTCCCCTAAATCGCACTAAAAGAGTGATCACACGGTAAAATAAAATAAAATAAAATAAAATAAAATAAAATAAAATAAATAAATCAAAACTATGGTAGAGGAACTTTTACTCCAAAGTGAAATGAGATGGGATTTTATGAAGTCTGTTAGAGCTAAGAGAATTATATTCAATTTCATGTGGACCACTCTGAAATCCTCTATAAAGAAAGCAATCTAAGGAGACAGAAAGTGAAGTTATATCTATAGCTGCCAATACCTGACATTCAAAACCCAGTATGGGTTTTGGCAGGCAAACAATTGGCAGGTATGAAGAGATTCACGTGGTTGCTTGGGAGAACCTCATACCCATCCCTCTCAAAGATACAAAATAATTTCTGTGAACGTAGTTGCTACCTGCTACCACCTTATTTTGAGCTTCTCTCTGAAAGGCAATAGGTCAGGATGGTTGCAGACTCTAGAATTCAGATTTGACAGCTAGTGTCTTCTGAATGGGCAAAGTCTGGGTGCCTGCTGAATTCCTCAGCTTGTGAGCATGAAGGATTGAAGCCCTTTACTCCTGTGTCCTCAAATTTGAAATTACTGGGAGCTGGGAGAGAGAAGCTTCTGTCTTTCACAAAAGCAAGGTGTTTCCAGCTCACCTGATGAGAAACATTTTGCTTTCTTGACAACACACTTGCCAATTGAAAATCATTAGAAAAAATCAGTGTGAAAAAAGAGCGTAACGTGGAAAAGAAATAAAAAGGATAATTGGCAGATATGTATTACACCAACATGTACTGTCAGAGTCCCACATCTGGTATCTCTCACCACCAATAAAATATTTTCTCCACACAATGTTTTAAAGAACACAATGTATTTATTCAACACTACCCTGTATGTCCAATGAGAAATAATGGGTGCTAAAAATTCAGAGACTTTATTTATACCAATAAGGATCTATCTGGTAACAATGTTTAAAGATCTGTGTAAGAGCAAGAACAACAGAATTTTAATTACAGTTCAGAACTAAATATAGATGTGCCCTATATGTCTGGTGCTGGTGATAGTTTTATACTATCCTTGTGTGCTTCAATGAGCATCTCTAGTGTCTCAGTGTCAGTGAATCCCTGCTGCATTACAGCATTGTGCTGTCCTGCCTGGGTTCTATGGTCTTCTAAGGTAAACTGCTGGAAAACTTGTATGGATTAGAGGTGACTTCAGAGCTGTTCTGAATGACAGCCTGCTGTCTAGTCCAATTCACAAAATAAATGCGAATCATTTCTACTGTCTTTTGGGTTTGATTACTGACAAGTGTGAAGGTGAAGTCCTGGTTTGAATGAAAGGGCATTTTAAGGAAGAGATCATGAAAGGAAAACCTGAAGAGATTAGCTAGATTTTTCTACCTGAGTAAGAACCAGTCAAAGAGATTAAGGGAACATACCAGACAGTCTATCGCATTTATGAGCTAAAACACATTGAACTACCATATTTTTTTTAAAAAAAATCTTTTTTATAGGAAAGAGAGCAAAAAAGGAAAATGCAATAAAAATTCCCTTTAATGACTTTTCTACAAATGTCTCCTACTAAGACTATGTCTTACAGAAATCGTGAGGGTCTCACTACAGAAAATGTGTGATCTTAGCATATTATTTGGAGTCTTGGACTTGCGTAACCTTTTTTCTACAGCTGCTTCTTCTCAGTACTTCCCAGGTTTTGCTTCTCTGTCTAGAAAAGTCCTCCTCTAAAAATTAGTTTTTACTGTATTACAGTGTCTTCCCTTTTGGTCTTAACGATAAAAAGAGTTTTTGCCCTTCCATTTCTACTTCATGTTTCCAGTAACTTGAATCTAAAACACGCACTAGAATGTCACATGGACTCATAGCATTTTTCTTGAAAAATGTTTAACAAGTAACTGACTGGAAATACCCTTGTTGTTATGGCTAATATGTATGATATTTAGTTCCAAAACAGGAAAGTGTTTAGCTTTTAGGAGGAAGATTATACTGGTTAATTCTATTGCTGGAGCTGTCTGGAGATTTTTGTTTTGCAAGTATAAATCTTTATCTTTTTCTGCATATACTGAATGAAGCATTGATTTGCAGATGGATTTTTAGTTTATTTCTTTAAACAAACCTTGCTGCACAAATATGACTTCTTTTGCCCACTTGGAAAACAGCCAATCATACACAAAAATGTCAGTTCTTTGTCAAGTGTGTCAGGGTATCCAAACAATAGTCAGACTAGCTGTGTACCAAAAGATCTTCTTCTAAAATTATAAAACTAGATTGAGGGTTAATTTAAGTACAGCAGAGGAAAAAGTAATTTAAACAAACTTATTAACAGTCTCAATGGTTTCTCCTGTTCGCCGCCCTTTTAAGTTCTTCTGGTGGAACCTAATATACAATATACAGGACTGAGCAGGTAGACCTGGCTCATTCTTGCAACTGCTTTTCAGCTGAAAAATCCTAAACCTTTTTAGAGTTACCAGAAAATCCTAAGAAAGTCTAGAGGAGCTTAAGTATCATGTCCTTGGATCAGGAGCTTTCATTTGCACAGATCCTCATGCCAGGACAAGAGCTTTCAGAGTGTGAGACCTGTTAAAATCTTAATGACTAGTGATTACACGAGCTGCCAGTCCTGCTTTGTAATTTTTCTGTTCTAGAAAACTATAGAAAAGGTGCTGCTTTGGCTCCTCCTTATCTAATAGCATCTTCTTAATTCTGTGCTCTTCCTTTGCATCCTTATTACTAGATTAAAATTTTGATTTTCATTTCATCTGCACTTTCCAGATGCTCAAGTCTCATGGCTGGATCCTTCCAAATTTATTAAGACCTGAGAAGTTTTATATAAAGAATGAAAATAACCAGGGACAAAGGAAAGAGTTCTACCTAGATCATTTCCAAAAAGCAGTCATTTTTTTTTCTGTGTGAAAATAGCCCCATTGCTGTAATTTTTATAATTTTTGGTGAAAATCTATGTCAGAGCCTGCAGGTGCACATGGCAGCTGGAGAAATTGTGGTATATGTTATGTAATGTTGTTACTTTGTTTTGTGGTGGGTTTTTTTTGTTTATTTGTATAAAAAAAACCCCAAATCCAAATCATTAAAAATTTAAGTAGCATTGTCTATCCTTTTCAAAGCCTTAGATAGGGGATCATTCTTAATAGGAAATGGCATTCCAAATCCTGGACATAACTGGGAAAACTTTTTTTTTTTCTAAGCAGTGAAGAGATTCCATCAATAAATATAAAAGATGCTTAAGATATCAGAACAATGTACCAGCAAACGGCCTGGTTCAAAACACAGAGGTCTTTTGAAGTATATAATCTACCAGTCATTCTCACTGATCGACTAGAAATTTCCCTACAAATTAACAGTAGGAAAAATCAGGGAGAACATCAATAAAATGCTGAAATAAATAATGGGGGACCAGCTATTGTAGACTGGTTCTGCTCTTCAGCACCCAAACCATAACAGTCATTGTGAGAAAAGATGGAAGAAGGGGAAAGAGAACAAAACTTTATCCGTAAGAGTTTGTCATGGAGAACTTCACTAATTTGTAATTAGACTCTTTATAACATCAGTAGGATCCTTCTCTCCTTCCCACCCTTACAGCACACAGGCACACAAGTGCAAACCCCCAAAAAAGCGCTAAACCAGCCCCCAAGTTCCCACCTACTCTAAGACCGGGCTAAGAAAATAGACATTGTTGTTTGCTGACTTGATCACTAAGACCTTTTGCATATTAACGAGGATACACACCTTGACAGTTAGGCCCATAGAAAGGACAGAAAGTCCTTATTTAGCTTACTCATAGAACAGCAGTCTGAGAACAAACATGAAGAAAAAGAACAGATAATAAGCAGACCATTACTGGAATCAGTCCAGAAAATGAAATTCATGAAATATTACAAGTGTATCTCAGAAAGAATGTGGCCCAGATGGTGTCTAGAATTTCAAAGGTATTATCCTTTAACAGTTTTTCTTTTCTCTTCCCTTCCACTCCTGTAGTAGCAGCCTGGGAACTTTTCTAGAGATCCTCCACTCCTCCCAGTAGGCCAGGTGTCCTTCAAAGCAATAAGATCATGCCTGTGAAAGAAGACAGCTCCATTTTCAAGTAGTGAGGAAAATAATATCTCAGGCTTCTTATAGACAGGGGCCCTTAAGAGAGAGTGCCAGATTTCTGGTTCATTTCCTCAGCCTGCTGGTGCTACTAGTCAGACTTCATTCATTCGCTCTAATGGATGCCTGTTCCAACCAGGTACATGGAGATGATGTTGCTCCTGGAATTGCAGTAGAAAACTGCATTTCCCAAATTTTTCTCTCCACAGATTTGCCAAAATTAACATCTGATGAGCTGGACTGTACACCAGGGAATTACCCTTAATGTGGTAAAGTGTGCAAACAGCCTGAAGTAGTCTATGAAGAAAATGAAGAGTTATATTTCAGATGGGATACTATTAAGTGTCACATATTTTTTGGAGAATAAATGCCAGGGGAAATGTGCAGAAAGGAAGGTTGACAATAAGGAAAACAATGATGAAAATAGCAAGAGGGGTGCTGCTTATCCAAGAGAATAAATGCTTCTGAAAAACCTGTACTACCTACCTTTCCTGTTTCCTGTTACATCTTTTTTTCCTAAATTTGGTGCAGCAATATTTGGCACATAGCAAGCATGTAAATTACTGCTATTTCTTGCTTTCTGGCTGCTCTACACAGATTTTACAGAGGATGAAGCTAAAAATCTCACCAAGGAGAAATTGCTTCAGTGTTTCTAAATAGTAACATATTCATAAATCAGGAACTGAATGTGAAAAAGAAATACACACTTTCTGCAGGTCCCTTTTTCTGTGGTTACTATTAGCAAGGGTCCTCTGAGATTAATTCATTGAATTAGAATGATGAATGTTCACTTATTAAGAAAACTATGGAATTTTATTATTATGGCGATACATTCATGTTGCTACAGATATGCACGTATGGGTTAGGGCTTCTTTATTAGTCATCTTGTAAAGGATTTAAATTTAGCACATTGATGATTAAACTGAAACAAAAATCTGCTTTGTGACAAGCTTTATTCTAAAAGCTTCTAGTTGAGAACTCATTGATTTGATTCTAATTGAGAAAAATAAGATACATATTAATACTGAAGAATAAATAAGAAGCCAGAGTTGAGTGGTTTCTTTTTCCTTCTTTCTGCCATCTCCAGATTTTTACATATCAAGAAAATATTAACCCAATAAATTCAGTATGAAAAATATTAAGATCACCAAGCAACTATGTTAAGCATTAGTTTGCATCCACTAGTTTGCATGCACCGTCTACCACTGGGGAGACGAAACTACTGAAAATTATGAAGGAAGTGGGTATAATTTGTACACACACATCTAAATCCCTAATAAATGGTCATGAGCAGGGTTGGAATCACATTTTTAATCCATGATTAATTGCATCTTAAATATTGCATCTGCAAACATGTCGTTCTAATTTAAACCTAAATTGAAAATAAATGTTTTCAGCAGTTTGGAACACAGAGTAAGATTCAATATTCAGTACTCTAAACATCTAGTATAGCCATATCCTGTAGAAAGTAACCATATAAAATCACCTTCAATAATTAGGGAGGCAGTTATACATACGCCGTACTGTGGAAAGATTTCCAGTGACAGTAGTGGGGTTTGTAACACAGTTAAATCATTAAAATGTACCAAAAAGTATACTTTTGTATGCTTTAGGTTATAGACAGATAATCAATAAAGACAAACAAAGGCAAAGCTCTCTCAAAGTTTGACCTTAATTTGCAAAGGTTCGAACAATGACAAATGAGCAGCTGAGCACCATGTTTCCACAGAATGGCCAGATTATATCAGGATTATGCCATGAATTTGAGACCCTCAGATTCCGGGTTGTGGTGCAATGCAGTCTCTGCTGGCTATCTGTACTCTGTATAATTAGGACCAGTTGCAATTACAGGATTTGAGGTGGACTGTTTTCAGAAGAACTCAGTCTTTTTTTTTTCACTGGAGCTCAATATAGAGTTCCTAAGAACTTCCACATGAAGGACGCAGGAAAGTTTTGATGTTCACTGACTGCAAAAAGTGATAAGACACAGGCCACCTATCTGGAGATCATCAATGCTGTATTGAACCATTAGCTCCAGATATCAGAAATGAATCCAAATATATACATAAATATATTGCTTGTATGTATAAATATATTGTACATACTATATATAACATATATACACAAACATATTGTGTATATTGCGTGTATATTCAGAACAAATTCTGAATATCAAGTCAGCACAATTCCATTACATCTAGATGAACAAGGAAATGCAGCAGAGTGTGTGCTACAAGAAAAGTCATGAAGGCATGACTTTCAAACTTTTAAGAAAGAGTTTGACATCACAATTAGAAAGCTTCTAAGGCAGAGAAGTAGTAAGAGAGTTCTTGCAAGTGTGCAAGTGTAACCAGGAAAAGACAGGTTTGCAGTTCAAGAACAGAAAATGGACTAGAAGAATATTTGGTAGACGCTCAGATTCAAGAGCAATGGAGTGCAGCTACAGAACTGGGAAGGAAATGTTCCTGGAGGTTTTCTGTTGCGTTAGCACTGACACTGGAGAGGTAGGTCATGAACATGAAAGCTATGTGAGCATGGAAGAGCAAAACCAGCATTAACTGTGAAGGTGCCCTAGGACTCTATGTAGTCAAAGACTGGCAAGCTGATTTTAGTTTAGAAATTACATTTAGGACACAAACAATAAGGCAGCAGCATTTTTAGAAAAAGAAAATGCCTTTGACCAGTTTAGATAGATTATCTGTCTACTTAATGCTTTTATTAAAATCTTTATCCTCTTCAAGTTCTTACTGACAGTTAGTGTCAATTAACAAGAATTTAATCAGCCGCCTTCTGCTCTCAGTAGAATGCTGTAAAAGCAATGTAATTCTACTAATTTCAATGTGATTTATACCAGCATAAATGAGACAAGAATTAGTCTTAATAGGTGCACATTTAAGTGTATGTCCTTAAACCAGAGTTTATAATGTGCCTCAACACAGGTAGCAAAATTCCTGTGGGGCACACTTGTGATCATAAACTAGTCTCTTACTCTAAGTTAGTCCAAATGATTAGCTTTTCAGGGAGAACCTTGCAGGCAACTCTAAATAGGGTAATATTATACAGTAGCTTTAATCATGAGTAAACTAAATATAGAATTGCATTAGTAATTCTGAAAATAACTTCAGATAGTTATACTATCCAGCCATGTCTCAAAAAATAAAAGACAAAGAAATCAGTAAGGATATTGCAATAGTGGTTGCGGCATGGCAAGGGTCACCTGACTGCAGATTTGGAAGATGAGGTGCTTACAGAGTAGATAACCTAGAAATCTAACATTTTTGTACTGGAATCTTTAAATGAGAAAAAAAAATACTTAGAAAACCTTGGGAAACTTCAATAAACTGTTTTCAATGCAAATATATTTACTTCACAAATTTAAGAGGGGGTGTAAAGAGAAAGGTGTTTTTTTTTAAATACCTATTATAGCAGATCTCAGTTCAGTTAAAATTCTTCCTTGTATTTTTCATGTAGTCCTCAATATATCACAGTCTCTCTCTGAGGAAATCTCTGTGTTAAGTCCATATTTCCTGCTGAAATTAAAATTTATTTGTTGCACAACAAAGAACTGTCAATATTCAGTAATTCTTGGATTAATCTCAGGGTACAAAGGGGACTAAATGAGTTTTAAAGCCACCATCTTTATTTCTTCATGGGAAAGATAATTGGGAAATTAGGGAAAGTGAGAAGTTTTAGAATAAAAGAACCTGGGCTCTTTCCATCAATATTCCTCAATAAAACATATAATAAACTGAAGAAAATATGTTTGAAAAATTCTGGAGAAACTTCTGTCTTGACAGCACTACATTTTGGTGGAAAACAGAAATCTCAAATAGGGTTTCACTGAAGATGTAGTTCAGGTACTTAACACTCCTATTCTTCTTCAGGGACCAGACTGTCCAAAAAGATTTATCTGTAACAGTTAAAGTAGAAAAGTTTCAAAGATAATCGTTCCTTATCCACTGGCAGTACTATTAGTCCTAGCTACCCTATGATCACCAAATTTTACAGAGAGCTCAACTCCCATTTACAAGCATGAATTACCTAGTATTCATCAACTTTTTTTGTCTGCCATACTCAAATTCTTAATGGTGAGCATGTTGGGGTGATGAAATTCTATTCTCGGCTGCATAAATCTATGAAGAAAGTAAATTCATTTAAATTTACACAGCTGTAACAGAGTAAAGAGAAACAAGATTACAGCCTTTCAAAGAAAGAATGAAATTAAATACAGTCTGAGACAGGCATCTGAAGAGCGCATCAAAGAAAGGGGTTGTTTAGCAACACTAATGAGGAAAGTATTAGATGGTTAAAAAAAGACTAGACTGTCTAAAGAATTGGCTAAGTTACAAAAACACAGTAGACACTAACAAATGTTCAGGGTCCAGCTTCACATTGTTAGGTGTTGCTAAGTGATTTTCTTTTTGTTCCATTGTGAATTGAAAGGGACAAAATATTTAAAGACCTCATTGATTTACTGATAGTTTAGCATTAATCAAGCTGTCCCACATGCAGTAAACTAAACATTCTCCTCCTGGGTCAGCAACAGAAATGAAAAAAAAAAAAAAATTAAAATAATGAAAATAAATTAATGAAAAATACAGAAAGACCATTCCAGTGGGGTTAACAGAAAAAGGGAAGCATCAGAGTCACCAAGATCATCTCACTGTATAAAATCTACCTGGTATTTGCTCTGTTCAGGAACGGATGCAAGCTAAGGCTTTCAGAGATGTATCCTTGAAGATTTCTGAAAAACCTCCCACCTCCCCTCCCACTTGGTTGTGAGAATAACCTATGTCAGCCCACTTATTTTTTAAAAAATATAATATTCCTGCAGTCTCAAGTTGCAGTTGTCTATTCTTCTATGTGCTGCTGCAATCTATCCCTTTTCCAGAGACACGTACTCTTTACTAATATTGGAGTTGTTTTTAAGGCTATTTCATTAAGATATTTGTTTTCCTAATGACTCTAACACCTTCAGGGATCATGAAAAATAACTACTTCAAGTCTTTCTACTTTATTACTTTTTTTTATTACTTTTTTCTATTACTTTTTTCTTTACTAAACTCATTACTAAATGCAAACCTTTACTAAATTTTGAGATGCTTAAAATATAACAGTCCTTTCAAACTATTTTTGATCAATTCACTGATTTATTAAAATTGGTCACCTCAGTGTTTACTATGCAGTAGGATAAGTATTTAACCCTTTAACCTCCAATCTAAAATACACACATTAAAACGTTAAATATACGCACATTAAAATGTTAAATATAAAATAATCAATTATTAGGGGTTTTGGTTTTCTTTTAAGTCTGGACATCAAGCATTTTTTAGTAATTCATATCATTCACCACAAAAAGCCCACCTCATGCTTCAAAAATAAATTCCTAGAATAGTGGGGAAGAATAAAAAACCTGGCAGTCTTTGTTTTTAGTCTTGAACAGGCATGAGCTCAACAGTAACATTTCTGTGTGGAAACTCTTATTTATTGACTTCATTCTGTGTGGCCTTGACAGCTGCATAGTTTAAGAAGGTTTCATAAATCAGAGAAATCAGGATATTTTTTGGAATACAGTTAACATTATTAACAGGCTTGCTAGGTCTGGTTTTTGTACCCACTGCCAAATTGATCTGTAGTAGAGTCATGACTGTAACCAATTTCTTACAGTTAACAACTAATCCTGAATAAATCAGAACAACACATAACATTCCTAATTATACATATGTACATATATTTAAATAGACCTAGATGTAGCCCATATTTTCACTGTATTAAGTGAAAAGAAGACACTGTGCTGAGCGATGCTAAGACTGTACATGAGCCCTGCTCACAGGTTAGTACAGTTGGTTTAGAAAGCTTGAAGTGTTCTTCTTGTATGGCCTCTGAGTCTTACATCCTTTTTTTATTAAAGATGCAGTTCTGTCAAGCCTGTGACATGTAACTCAGGTAGACACATTATAAAAATCACAGGGTGAAATCAGGACTTCTTGGCTATCTGAATACAACAAATATGGGAACTGGCTCTTCTACCTGCTGTACACATTGGTTTGCCATAGAGAACATTGAATTGGATAAACACCACCACTGCATGGTGGAGAACATCACAGTTTATTGTCAAAGCAGAAAGAAATTGCATTTCCTATGAGACACTCTTATAAGCATGTCTCTTCGATTGCAGCTATATTTAAAAAAAAAAATAAAAAGCTCCAAGTTTACTCACTTCTCTGCACCCAGCTTATGAAAGTGTTTACTTTGCTTTTTCATATTTACATGGATCCTATTCTTCTTGTTTCTGGATAAAACTTTTATAGCCAATAAATTATAAATCACATTTATGTATAATTTATTATTTTAAATACATATTTTATCTTTTAGCTTTTGAAACAGGGAACTATTTTAGCTTTGTTTCTTTAAGGTCTCAGTAGTTTGAAAAATTCATGAATAAAGCATGCTTCAAGCTACATTTACATTTTTATAGTGTGTGCTGTAACAGTATAGATTTTGCTTTCTACACATACACTTTTAGGTCAATGTGAGTGTCTTAAGAATAAACCTTACAGAAATCTCTGGGACTTCATAAACATACGTTTTCATTATTTTTCCAGAACCTTAGACACCTCCCTAACATACTTGCTCTTCTTCGGTCAGAAAATGATGCTGCTTTCTAGCTGCACATACACATATATGCTGGTACCTGTCAGATACCTCCTGTAACTGATTTCTACATTACAGCCAGGCAGGATTTAGCTATTTTGAAACACAGAAGTCTTAATTCTACTCCAGAATAATTCAGAGTTGTTCTGGAGATGGATTAGTTTATCACATCATAGGTTTATTTCATTCCTACAGTTAAAAGGCTACATTATGATTTCAGTCATTACAAAATGAAAGGCATTTCTTTATTTCAGAATTATCTGGATTTACACAGATGTATTTCAGATTATAATTTGATTATATTATCTAACATCTTCCAAACACCTCTCAGAGCAAAATGCAGGTGGTCTATTGAAATTAATCTGCCATGGGAAAAATGACACATAACCTTTTTCAATAAAAAGCAAAGCCCTACAGGCACTGGTTTGATTCAAATTCCTTTCAAGTTTCCTAAAAGCACAGTGTTGTCCAGGTTACCCTGGAACTCTGCTATGCCTTTTTCTCAGGACTGAAGTTTTTTCTCCACAAAATTTAATCTTATAAACAATTTTTTTATTTTTTTACCTTCCTTTTCCCCCAAAATTTGAAGGTATGCACAGAATAAGAAATTGTTAAAATAATTGTAAAATTGTTAAAATAATATATATTTTCTCATATTTCTTAGCTGGAGCGTCAAATGACTAACACTTTGATGAGTCACTGCACAATGTGTGAGCTGGAAAATGTGAAAACATTCCCAGAACTAAAATTACAATTTGAATTCTCAGGGGCAAGTGTTTGCAGCTAATTAGTATTGTGGGTACTGAAAAAAACCCACACCCAACTCCTTATAGCTCATGCAAACTCTATTCATATCTTTCAATTGCCTTCCAATCAGGAAAAAGTATTTGGCACACATTTGCAGCCTGTATGCAAAAGAAAGAGTCAAAACAAGCTCTGACTGAAATCCCATGGCTAAGTAACTGAGTTTATTTGTTGCAAGCTCTCTTAAAAAGAGGCAGTAACTAATAGCAAAGTTGTGCTGATGTGTCACTGCATGCAGCAAACAGGCAAAAATACTTGAGCACTTCTAAGATTCATAGCTGGGCAACAGAGATTTTAGTACTAGGTTCTATCTTCTCTCCAAGCTCTAGTTCAGGAATCAACCATTTCTTCACATTCTGGCACTGCACAACTTCGGAATATACTGCAGGTTTTCTGGGTTTTGTTGTTTTGTTTTTTTTTTTATCCTTCCTTCCCTTTTATGACAAGATTACTCTCTAGTGGGAACAAAGCTCTCAAGAACATAATCTGTATCCTTCAACTCATTTTTCTTCACTGACTTTCCCCTGCAGTCAGAAGCAAGGTTTGTACCTCCTGTTTTCTCCCCACTTTTCTTTCCTTCTCACTTTCCTTCACAGCTAGTGAAAAGAAAGCAGGAAAGTTCAGTGAGGATGCTACTTTTGAAAAGGAAGGTAGGTTGGAGTAGGTATTGCCCGTTATTAAATCATCCAGAGAATCCAAATATTCCTAAACACAAAAGGTCACCACAATCATAGGGGGAAAAAAATGCAGTTTGCACATCAAGCTGTTAAAACAACTGTTGAGGTTTCCTTTTCAGTCTTGTCACCTGGAAGAGAAAATTATTCCCTTTATTTTGCCGAACAGACAGGAGGCAAACAGCACATGCCATTGCTGACTGAACTGCAAAATCAAAATTGACAAATCCTGGAGGAGCAAGCTACTATTATAAAGCCAAGCACGATTGCTAATGCTACCTTGACTTCCTCAGCTCGTACCTGCTGCTGCTGCTCAACAGCCCCTGAGGCCCAAGTGACATTACTCTGGATTCTAAGACAAGCCAAGAAAGGCAATGATAATTTTGTCATAAGAAAAAACCAAAAACAAACAAACAAACAAGCAAACAAAAAAACAACCCACAAAAAACATCAGAAAAAAGAAACTGACACAGAAAGCTAGCTATCATTGTAGGTTTTGTGTTGTGATAAAGAAGCAGCGGAAGGGGACTGTGTTAAAATTCAGAACACTTCCTGAAAATAGCAACAAAACTATTCATGACTGTTAAATGAAGAAAGAAAGATGTGACAGAAAGTTAAGTTCGTGGCTGAAAAAACAGAACTTAAATATAACAACGGTCCCTGACATTTTCCCCTTTTCAATTTGTCATTAAAAAACCCAATAATAGTAATTACTGAAAGTTTTCTTATGCTGCACAGCAATAAAACCAAACCTGCAAACTTAAATCCTTTTCCAGTTTCCATTAAAGCACTGCAACAATGCCACTAAAGGGCACTTTGTGGACTTATTCTGTGGTGCTATATATATACCGGTACATATACAAATACAAATAGCCATCCACGCATATATGAGTGCACATACACATATAGCAAAAGAATCTATTCATTACAGCAATCCTCATTTCAGAATGGAAAGACTGTTTTGAGAAATTTTAAGAAGAAAAGGAAGAAACAGTATATCATAATTCATGCCTCTAATGCTTCTTCTCAATTAGCAGCAACTGGTTTGATTTGGGGAAGAACAAACACTTCTCCAAAGTCTAAGAGTATGTTTAAACAAGTATCTGAAATTTCTTATGCACTGCCTTGGTTGGCTTTAGATTAAAAATCCAATCTGGCCTTCTAACTGTAACTTGCAATATATCACTGTGAAAGAGAAGTATGAAAAGCACAGCCATGCAAGTTAAGATTGGCATGTTTAGACTTCCTCTTGCTCTCAAGGGTTCGAGGAACAGACTTGAAGCATTAATATTCTCTCTGTGAATGTGCAAAGCTCAGTTTTTGCTGAATTCACAAAATTAAGCCAGTAACTTCAAAGCAGGGTCCAAAGCTGAAAATTTCCAAGTCCTTGTTGCTCTGTCAGTTTTCACCAGAAGAATAGGTATTATCCAGTTCAGAGAAGCTCAAACTGAAAAGGGAATTTAAAGTTTTACAAAATGTAATATTCAAACTCTACAAATACAACACTTGGAAGAGAAATGTTAACGATGTCATAGAATCAAACTATTAGAGCAAAACACATATTAAAGTCAAAATTATCTGCACTTCCAGAGTAGGAGTTGAGCCTGGATGCAAAGTTAAGTACCTACTTCAGGCCTATTGCCTTCTCTAAGGGGTGTGTCTCATGCTTTGACATATGAGAAATATATTTCCTAACTCTTGTGAGAGATATGTAACAGAGGGAACACCAAATGTCATTAACTGTATAATGGAGAAGGGATCCATAGTACAGGCTGTAGCTGGGGAATGTATCTTTCATCAGGTTTCATCCCACATGAGGCATAACCTCTAGGTATTTCCAGTGCTTTGGATTCTTCCCTCACTCCAAACCTCATGAAGAAAATTGCTGTAGATTTGCATTTCACACTCTGAATTAAAGGGAGCTAAGTTAGCACAGAGTAATTTTATTGTTTTTTTCCTTTTCCAATTATTCTTATGATATTACATATAGGTAATAAAGAGTTAAAGGAGTGGTTCACATGCCTGTATCTTTATGTATGATTTAACTGAGGTACATTTATATATTCTTTTTCCCAGGCTTACCATAATGAAATAAGAGAGCTATTTATAACCAGAATGCTACTTTTAGATTGTTTCTATATTGAGATCTTTACTCAGTGAAATTTTTTCCTGGGTAAAATTCAACATTGTCTATTGTCTACTCGGTTAAATTAAGAAATAATGAACAACATCCAAAAAAAACCCTCTGCTTTTATGATAGTGCAAAAGCACTAGGACCTTATTTTTATCCAGATATTCCTGGCTTTCAAAAACTGGAGGAAAGAAATGCATCTGTGACATGAAAATTGGTTGCTTTAAGTGAACTGCAAGAATTTCGAATTCTTAGTTGTCTCCAATCTCTATAACTTTCTACGTACTGGAACTTCATTTGGCATCAGAGAATGGATCTTTGGACTTCTTTGTTTGGTTTTCCCATTTGGATTGAAGCTGTATAGGTGGATAACTCTGGGTCTTTCTCGTCTTTCCTTTTTTTAGGTGTACTTTGAAATGGGGTGCCAGAGGGTTTTTACACTTTCTGTATGGATTTGGGTAGTTTTCAGAGGAAACTGGCTGCTTTCCACCGGCAGTCTGTCTCAGTACTATTACTACCAAGAAAAAATTTGACAAGCTATAGAAATTAAAAGTATTAATAAGGCAGCAGTTTGGGTCCTAGAAGGTTACACAAAAGTAGGGATGAAGAAGCAGGAGGTATATTGGAGTCTTTTCTGTCTTCATTTTTTTTCCTTGACTGAGAATGAATTTTTGAACAGGAAAAAACGGACTGAAAGGTGAGAATGAAGAAATTGTTATGGAAGGACAATAGGATGTTATGTATATTTTTTTATGCCATTATTCTGTGATTAGCATAGGTGGAGTTGCAGCTGTTATTCCTATTATCAATTTATTTGCCTAGAAGTTAGGAGAGAAAATGATACTGCATATCTACTGTTTACCATAGTTTTCTGTTCACGACATTTAATGTAAATTACATAGTGCTTTTTAAATTAATATTCACTTTGGCTGTAGTAATGGCTTATTATACTAAAGAGCAAGCCCAGACTCACAAAAGTTTTCTATGAAGTAAAATATTTTCTATGAAGTAAAAGTAGTCATTCCCACTAGGAAAAATACTGCTTTACTATACTCAAAGGAAGTCATCTTTCCAACAGCCAGCCCCAAAATCTACAGAAACATATTAGCCCTCATAAAAAGTTGTTAACATTTATAGGTAAACTCTAAAGAGAGAAACCAATGTGCACATATAATAAAAGAAAAAGAATGAATCCTTGTGTCTCTACATAAACATCCCTTTCATGCCAATAGGAGTTTGCAGAAGAGAAGAAGAATATTCAACAAATGAGTGACGGGGACCAAGAAATGTTTAGAAAGGTACACGAGGTCAGGGGGACCAAAAGACTAATTTTTTCCTTAAGCTATAACCAATTTTGAAAAACAGGAGGTATTATTTATTGCCAGAATTAAGACCCAGATTCTCAAAGCTATATATGTACCAATTCCCAAACCAATAAGCATGCTTCTAAATCAAAGTCAAGCAGGTGCCTGGATGGGAACTAAACAATTAAAATACTCGTCAGGACCTGGCATTAACATGCTTTCCGGGTGTTATTCAGAGGTTTGGGTGGAGCCAGGTCTGCTGCACCCTCCCCGTTGGCCCTGGACAGGGTTTGGCCACTGGGACAGGGCCAGCCTGGCTTCAGCTCAGTGCCCCATGAGCAGAGTGGGGAAAACACATGGTGATGGGTGGAGGAAGATTTTTATGGGAAGGGCTGTCAGAAGCCAGGACTTGTCCCCTTGGTCTGGGCACTACCTTTTAGCTTTAGTCATTGTCCCCAGGCTGGCCCTGGGCCCTACTGAACTAGGAACCATGTCAGCCCAATCCCATCCCATCCCATCCAATCTCATCCCATCCCATCCCATCCCATCCCATCCCATCCCATCCCATCCCATCGCGTCTCATCCCATGCCAGGGGCTTCCTTCCTGGCTGGACTTGGGACCTTTGGTGGCACCCGGAGATTGCTGGGCTGTGACTCACACCAGTCACTGTCCCCAACCCAGCATGGCTCTCCTTGCTGGTGGTTGTGGGATGGGTGTGGTCAGGGATGAAGGGCACTGCACTACAGCATGGTAGTACAGGGCCCTCCAGGCCCTCCAGGCTGGGCATGGCCCAGCCAGGTTGTACTCTGGAAGTCAGGTCTGGAGAAGATCTCAGGTGTCAGGCCCTTCTCACGTAGGTCCAGATCTAAACAAAAGCCAAGACTTAAACCATACTGAACAGGACTTGATATTATGCGTGCTGACAGTCAGTCATGGTCAGGACCACAGTTCACAAAACAATATAGCTAGCCACATTTCAATCTGGATGCAAGCCCAGCAGAGTGAAGACTGATGTAATAGCAGTAAATATCATTAAACATTATGGTTTAGACTAGAAGTCCATCAGAAGAAGTATGGATGTGATTGACTCTTTTGTCTAAGAACAGAATAAAGTAATTCAGCAAAGCAACAAGTTTTGCTTCAATATTGTGCTCTAGCCTGAGAGGGCCCTAGGATACCTGCAAATGATGGCTGGTTCTGGCGGCTGCCTCAATAGCTTCTAACCATAAAATACAATAAGTAAACTAGGGCAGCAGTGAGAAAAAAACCAAACTGAGGCACTTGCCTTCTCAAGGAATGAATTGAGAATAAAGAAAGAAAAGAGTTAGATTCCAGTTTATATTTTCAGTCAGATGTTTTCTTTTGTTTACCTTGAATAAACCCTTTCTTGCCAGATTTGAGTGCTCAGGAAAGTGCAGTCAGACAATCCAGGAAACTGAAGTCTTTTATGTACACACCCTGGGATATAAAATTATTGCTGGGTGGGTGAACTGCTGCAGTACTGGCCCATTAAAGAGAAGATTAAGAATCTGAAATCCAAGAGACTTTCATGGTTCTGTATGTGCCTTCTATTACTTTTCCATAGCTGTTAACACTTTAAAAAGATGAGAACAAGTTTAATATAATTTTTCCAGCATATGGCTACCAGCATAGCAGTTATTTTTAAATTTACTCTAATGTCTGTGCCAACTTTGTTTCAGTGCTGACATGCTACAATACCTATGCTATATCATTATTGGGACTCTCTAGAGTGGTGTGGCTGCTAGCCATGTCTAATTCTGGGCCTGGAGAAGGGCTGCACTATGGATAGATCTGCATTATGGAATGGAGTGATGCCAACAAAATTCACTTTACCCATGACTTAAACCAGATTCAAAAACAGTTATGTATGTAATCTTTAGAGATTTGGTTCCTTCCTGGTAACATTATGATGATATATAACAATTGTATTCATTTGTGCTTCAAGGCAGCTTGAAGCTCTATGTGTTAGTTATGCAACATTTTTGAACTCTGATATGTGTGGGATTCAATTTATATTCTGTAGTAGAAATTAATTAAAAAAAATTTAAAGCAAAATATCTTGGAGGTTTTCTGAATACAGTAGTTAGTCCTTTTAGAGCACAGGTTTGACAGACCAGCCACATTTGAAATCTGTGGCTAATGTAAACCATCACCATTTAGAAATGACTAGTGATCTGCTTTGCAGTTTGCAAAGTACAAATGCCCTTCTGAGGTTGCCTTTTTTTTTTCTCCTTTTCTGCCTTGCTTATCCTTTTTTGCTACAGTGATTAATTTCTACTGTAAAGGACTAATAGTTACTGCTTTAGGTGAGTAACTCAATTCACCTAGGCTCTGACTTAGAGCAGGCCATCCATGACGACACTAATAAATTGTGCATGAAATTGATTTAATCTATATTTGAGACGTAATTTGTCCTGCAGAATGTTGTGCGTGCAGTTCACTCATGTTTTTATTTCGTTTCTTATTCTGTGGCCTGTTTTGCTGTATATTTACTACAGTAATTTCAGGTTTCTCATCAGAAACCCCCCACCCAATTTCTTCGGAGATTCTTTTTCTGTTAACTTTTATTTTTACTGAGGACAACACAAATATCTGAACTGAGATGTCCTTTATGATCCTTTCCATCTCAACTACTCTCAGCCCTGAAGTCCTCCACTTACAATTTTGCTCCATCCAATTCTTAAAACACTGACTCTAAGCATTGTATCACATGAACCTCAATGCAACACAGATGTTTCAATATGTTCATGGCAGATCCTTTTCTAAAGCCTCATAGTTACTCACAGCTCTTATTTGCTGGCAGTTTAGTAGCTTTTGGAAAAGGTTTATCCATATATTAAGGAATATAGGAAACCTGGCACAACTACTACCCCGCTTATTTTATATATGAAGGCATATAGACCTATTTAAATTCAGTTGCATTCAATATACTTAAGATTACTTATGCTGGAGCCACCAATAGATAAATAAAGAATAACTGTTTGGACGCTTTTGCAATCACAAGTCTGGCTCAAATCTACTTTGAGATTTAGTCAAAGTAGATATATTAAAACAAAATATATATTTCAAAATGAAAACTTATGTTTGATTCCTGGTTTAATTTTTTAAGAAAAATTTCTGTAAGTTTACTATTTTATTGAGAATTATTTACTTAAACAATTTGGACTAAAGTCTTTTAGTATTTGCTCTTTCACACTGGACCTGTCTGGTGAAATGATAAATTTGAGGCTTGAAAATACCTTTTTACTTGTATTTACATTGCTGGGACTGGCAGATACTTTTTCCTAGTTGATAAAGCTAGGGTATGACTTTTTTATGACATCCTCCAAATCTAATGTTTTCTTCCTTACTAAGATGTGGCTTCTCCACTGATAAATCAAGAATTGGGCCAATCCTTTTTGGGGCTTTCTTTTATCTACACATCTTTCTCTTTTTTACAGGCTTTAAGAAATCATTCACTGGTCCTTAAAGGTCAGATAGACTCAGTATTATTTCTATAACACTGAGTGTTGTCCAAATCTGGCTAAATTAAAAGTTACTTTGACTTTGTCTTCTAACATTTTTGGTTAATCCACAATAAGTAGGAATTTTTCAAATATTAATTTTCTCTTATTTGCTACATGAAGCTATAGTATACTTTCTGATATTTTCTTACAGTGGGACTTTATTGTTGCTGGGTTTTGGCTTTCACTTGTTTTTGTTGTTTTTTTTTAATGTGTGTATACACACATGCATACACACACACACATATATATGAGTACTGAAAGTAAAAATGCTGAACCTTTGGTTTAACCAGTAAGCCGTGTTTTTCCCACTATTCATTTCTGGTTCAGTAGGTAGGATACAAATATGGTTACTTTATTATTTGGGTTCAAATAAAAATACCATTCTGACTCACCAGTCCAGTTCCAATTTGGTTCCAGTTCAATTCTAGGTCCCCCCAAATTACAGTTCATTTTAAATGGGTTTTCCCCTCCGAAATATCTGGTTGAAATGGTTGGGTTCAGTGCTTTCAATGCAAGTCAGAAAGCTTCACTAACCTTTCATAAAACTGCTAGCAGACCTGAGTTGGAAAATGCTGCTTGTTTACTTGTTTTTGGCACATGTCTGCAGTTGAAACTTGGAACACAATAAATCCCTGAAGCTTGCACTAGCAGCAAAAAAAACCTGAGGAAGATGAAGAAGGGGAAAGTGAAGAGATAAAGTGACTGGTACAGCAAGGGAATTCTGAAAGTATGCATTAAATATTAGCTGATATATATTTGCAAATGATTCTCGTGAGTTCATCCATGTAACAAGTTCTGATATACTGACTTTAAAGTTCCCCATGAATGCATTTTTTAATCTAAAGTAAAATCTCACACCAAAAAAAGCTGTTATTTTTGGAGCGTGAGAAAGTTTCTCTTTGTTCTAAAATAAAACTCTTAGCCTTTCTCTATTCTCTTTACCTCCTAACCTCAAGAAATATTGATTTCTAAAAGACAGTTCAGGAGCTGCTAGGCAGCATTCTGGCTATGTTTCAACAATGTGACAGTGTTCAGATGTTGTAAAGGTTCTGAATTGTATTTCAACAACTGAATATGGTACTTACCATACATGAAAGGCAGAGTTGTTGTTCAAGCTGTAATGTCGTCATCTTCTTCTATTGACACAACTAAATAAAGCTTAGAGTATACGTCTATTTTTCTGCCTTACCTCCAAACTATTTTTATTCCAAACACAATGAGGCAGACTTCAAGCAATGGAGGTGAGACTGTTGGTTCAGGTCATGAGAGGCATATGCATCTCTCAGACCTACTGTCGTTACACACATACTCCTTTGGCTTCTTGTATTTGATGCTCTTTTTTTGGTGTTAAAATATCTATCTCCTGGTAAGCTTACAATTCTGGAGGTTTTTTTCCTTTCACCTGAATTTTTCTTCTGTCTTGACATTTATTTTTCAGCCCTTTCATCCAGCAGTATGCTGCCACTTCTGTTTTCCTCAGTTTCCTTGTCTGTATACTTTGTGTGCAGAACTTTTTATTCTTTCCCTTCTATTCTTTCTATTTTTGTATGAGTGCTTGTCACTTCCCACCCAATATAAATTTTGATTGATTTTGCTCTCCATTTCTCACCCACATTTTCACTACCCCATTTCACTGTCCCTTTTTTACCACTCAGCAACAAAGTAAGATCCACTAGCTTTCGGACCAACTCAGTGAACACACTGAGTAACACCAGTGAGAGAATTTATGTTACATTTCATTACTTCTCTTGAAAATGGGAACTGACAAGCAAGGGCAAGGGAACTTCGGACTGGTGAAAACGTCCAGGATAACATACCCTGGTCCTCAACAGCTTCCATATCAGTAGCTACAGACAGACATAGTTTAAAACATTTTCAAAGCCTGCTAAGTAATTGAGACTGAATTGCTCTGCAAGCTGAGATAATTTCACTTCTGGGAGGGCTGAAACAACCAATATTTCTATCTTCCTCCCTCATAAAACAATCTGTCTCAGACATTCCCCAGTTCATCAACACCTTACGGGGGGTGTGTGTGTGTGTATATATAAAAAGAAATATTGAAAGCTTTTCCCTGAATTTTCTGTTGAGCATGTGGGCTGTAGGATGGTTTTTGTTTTGTAGATATATTTTGGATTGTTTGTGAAAGCTGTTTGTTACTATGCCATCTGATGGACATTTTCTCAATGTGCCATCATGAGTAGAGCATCTGCTCTCACCACAATGTTTCTTCTAATGTGAATAGGCCTAGGAGAAATTCATCACTGCAATGTATTATTCATCCTGATAAAAAAGTTTGCAAAGTATCTGAAAAGGTGAAATGACAATACTGTCTGCTCAGCAACCCTTTTATATTTTTGTACCCATCTTTATCACTCTGTTTCCTGATACATCCTTTTCCCTAAAGAAATTAGCATGTCAGTCTTTCAAGCCTCTGCTTAAAATAATTAAAAGAAATATTTCTGTCCCCTAAATCACCATGTTCTGATGAAGATTCTTCAGGACTTATTCTCCTTCATTTGGTGTAGTAAGAGGGCTTAAGTGTGGCAAGCTTACCTGTTTAAAGCACAAAAATATTGTCATATTACCAACCGCTAGAAACTGTATTGCAGGTGATGATTTTTGATATGGAGCCAGGCAAACAACAACATGCAAATACTGCATTTCTTCATGTCTTAGTCTAATGAAATAATTTTTCTTTGAGGGGGGGGGGAAGAGGTTAGGGAGTTAGTCATATAACCTTTTAATATCCGATTAACTTCTGAAATTTCACCTAGGGCAAGGAGGAATAATTTACAGAATCACAGGATAGTTTAGGCTGGAAGGGACCTCTTGAAATAATCTAGTGCAAAGCTTTGCTCAAGCAGTGTCAGCTAGATCAGGTTTTCCAGGACATAATGCAGTTGGGTTTTGAATATCTCCACAGATGGAGACTCCACAGTCTCTCTAGGCAACCTGTTCCTGTGTCTGACCAACCTCACAGTAAGGATGTTTTTTCTTGCGTTCAGATAGAATTTCATGTGTTTTTATTTGTGTCCATTGCTTCTTGTCCTGTTATTGGGTATCGATGAGAAAACCACATGGCTCCCTCGTGATTTTCCTGCGATCAGGTTATTTATTGACATTGACAAGATTCCCCTCAGCCTTCTCTTTTCCAGAGTCTCAGCTCTCTGCTCCTCTGCTTCTCTTTATATGAAAGATGCTCTAGTCCCTTAATTATCTAGGTGGCCCTATGCTGGACTTGCTCCAGTAAGTTCCACCTTTGATTTTCCATAGCTGTAGATCACACTGGTCTGCAGGCAACCTGTTGCTCTTTCCAAAACCATTACACCAGGAACTTGAAAATGGTTCAACCTTTCTTTTTCTTTTCTATCAAAAAATTATGCAGATATAGATCAATGATTTTAAAGCACTCAAACACAAATCTTATAACTATCTCTGTAAGCTTGTGTATGAACTCACCATTAATAACATTTCATTCAATACTATTAGATAAATGGAAAGTACTAAAAGAACTACAAATCACTGCATACTGAATGATTTTTGCAGTTCTTCTTTTATTTGATACCCTTAATTTGGCAGTGCTTTTACAATCAGATCTGAATTAATTTTAGATCCGAAATTCTGCACTGGCCTCTTGTAAGCAACTTTATGTGCTTAGATAGAGCTTATACAGTCTTCTGAATCTGCTTTTAAAAGCAGACTCGCTGTCCTTAAGATACTGGCACATGTAAATGCAACCTCAGGCTCAACTGGAGAGCACTTTACAGAGCATGTTGTGTCCTGTGCACCCTAACAGACCTCTGTGCCTCAAGGAAGCTTAATATACCATGAGGCACTCCCAGACAAACCATATGCGTGCTGCCTGAGGGCTGTCTACAGGCTATCAGCGCAGAAAGCAGGTGGATGTTTCAGGCAGAATGCCATACTTGCATCTACTCTCTCAGAGTGAAACCACCGGTGGGATTCTGCACAGGTACAGGGTTTGCCAGAATCACAACTCATAGCATGTTCAGAATACAAATAACTATATTAGACATGGTACATTAGGGATCTTTTCAGATCCCATATGAGGAAAAGACTGTTAATGCTCTCACATGTAAAGAAACAAAACACAGTCTTGTCAGCTATCAAGATTTTATCATGAGTCTCATGGTGTCTGTAGATTTTCTTAAAAGCTGCAGATCCCTGAGACAGGTCTTTTACAAACAATTCTGCTCCCTTTTAATTTTTATTTTTTATATATATTGTACTTCTAATCCCCATAGTTACACAAGAAAGCTTGGAAATACGTGACTCAAGGTCAGTCTTAAAACTCAAAAGCAGAGACAGAAGAAAAAAAAATAGTGGTAGGCTCTTTGTTATTTTTAAATCTGCTACTCTGGCACTTGATCTGTGCCTTTTGAACATTCAGGTTTGACAACACTGAAAACACTTCACCCTTTTTGTCACCACAGGATCCACTATACTTTCCAGTTTGGAACCTGAACTAGGAAAAATGTTAATTAACAAGAAGTACATCTAACTTCATAATACAGGACAGTGGTCTCTAAAATGGGGTGTGCACACCCCAGGGAGTTCACAGTGATCTGATGTGGTGTGGGAAGAAAATTTTAGACCTTTAATTTATATAGAGATTTACCTTAAAAATAAAAAAAAAAATTAAGCTTTGCTAATTTTTAATATATAGCTTGACATTGGCACCCTCTCTCTGCCTGTATGTCAGAGTACCATGTCACCAACATGGTCACCAAAGTGTCCTGGGGGAAGAGTGGGTGCTCCACAACATGGAGGAGGCAACAATGGTGCCCTCAATTGTTCACTCACTTTCAGTCTACTGTGATATATTGCAGTTTAGCTTTAACTAAAGTAACCTTCACAAAATGTACAAGTTGCTTAAGTTGAAAATAATTCTAATAATGTGAGCACAAGCAAACAAGAAGAAACTGGCAGAGGTGACATTTCTTCTACTTTCCATGCAAGCTTTTTGTCAGTCATATTATAAGGTAAAATCAATGACAATCTAATCAGATGTAATCAGCAAAGTTTAAAATCACGTGATACTCAACCCAGTACTTCATTAAACTTAATGATAAATGTTTAGAAGAATCTCTTGAAGTTTCTTACTTAAGAGCAAAAGACAAAAATCTGCCATGGTAGAAATGGCTGAAATACACAGAAAACAATATGGCAACAAACTAAAATGTATTCCTTTGCCAGCAGATACTGTTGGAAGATGCATAGAAAACATTGCCAAAAGTTTGAAGAAACACCTATTGGAACAAATTACGCAGTGTAGAAAGTCTTCTACACAGTTGGCTGAAAGTGCATGTGTTTCTAACATGTCACAGTTTATGGTATTTGCTAGATTCTGTTTCAATAATGAAAGACATTAAGAACTACTGTTTTGTGGGCCATGAAAGGAAAGAAGTACTGGAGAAGATATATTCTCAACAGTAAATGAATTCTTTAATAAAAGCAGTTTTTTTATGGGAAAACCATACAAGTGATGGAGTGGCTGCTTTGACTGGAATAATAAAGGATTCCAGAGTAAGGTTACAGAACTGACACTAGTGGGATTAAGTGCACCGTCAGTAAGTTTGCCAATGACACCAAGCTGTGTGGAGCAGTTGACACACTGGAGGGAAGGGACGCCATCCAGAGGGACCCGGACAGGCTTGAGAGGTAGGTCCATGTAAACCTTATAAGTTCAACCAAGCCAAGTGCAAGGTTGTGCACCGTGGTCATGGCAATCGCAGGCATAAACACAGGTTGGGGGGAGAATGGATTGAGAGCAGCACTGAGGAGAAAGATTTGGGGCTATTGGTGGATGAGAAACTCAACATGAGTTGGCAATGTGTGCTGGCAGGCCAGAAAGCCATCCTCATCCTGAGCTGCATCAAAAGTAGTGTGGCCTTCAGGTCAAAGGAGGTGATCCTGCCTCTCTACTCTACTCTCGTGAGACCTCACCTAGAGTACTGCGTCCAGCTCTGGAGTCCTCAGCACAGGAAGGACATGCACCTGTAGGAACAGGTCCAGAGGAGGGCCACAAAGATGATTCGAGGGCTGGAGCACTTATAGCAGCCTCCCAGTAGCTAAAGGGGGCCTACAGGAGAGATGAGGAGGGACTCTTTGTGAGGGAGTTTAGCAATTGGATGAAGTGTAATGGTTTTAATCTGAGAGAGGGGAGATTTAGATTAGGTATGAGGAAGAAACTCTTTACTGTGAGGGGGGTGGGGCACTGGAACAGGTTGCCCAGGGAAGTTGTGGATGCCCCTTCCCTAGAAATGTTCAAGACCAGGCTGGGTGGTGCTTTGAGCAACCTGGTCTCGTGGGAGGTGTCCCTGCCCATGTCAGGGGGTTTGGAACTAGATGATCTTTAAGGTCCCTTCCAACCCAAACCATTCCATGATTTTGTGATTTTTCTTTTGCAAAAAGACAAGCGTTCTATATTTGCTGAGATTTTCTGTGTTGACAATTAACTGTCAGCAGTATGCTATCTAGTATATATTTTCAAAAAAATGAACAGAGTTAATGTGTCCTTTCAAGTTAAAGGTGACGTCTTAATGATTTAGAAAGGAGCTGTTTTACAAAAGAACGTTATGCTATGGAGAGAGCATTTTGAAAACTGAGGTTTGGAGATATTTTAATTGTTATGGGCTATTTTGATGCTTTAAAAAACGTCACCTCTAAAAATTCTCATATGCGGATATGTAAAAAAACTGGAAAAGAATTTTGTAATCTGTTTAAAATTTTTCAAAAAGAAAAGCCTCAGTAGGTTTTGACCCCAATTGTTAAACATGTAAAAATGTAACACCTTTCACTTAGGTTGTAAGAACAAGTGATTCACATTGAGACGGATAGAAATTTACTAGCTAAATGTCAATAAAAACCTTTGTGTAATTGGTGGAGGGGATTGAAAAATTAGTACCATGACTTAGCAAGCAGAAAATGATACACTTCTTCACTTCTGATCAATGTATCTTTTTCAGCTATGACAGCCATTAAAAATAAGTATCAAAACAATGGAATTTAGATCGGGCCTTCAAATTGCTGCATCACAAGTTGTTAAACGAAGATTTTAAAAAGAATAAAGCATGATCAACCATATTGCTCTCATGAAATGTTAACAATAATATATTTTCAGTGAAAGTAAAAAGGTTTTATAGTACTGTTAATAATAATTATTTAAAAATATTGTTGATCTTTATCTCATTCCTTTTAAATTTCTATTTTTTGTGTATGTTATATAATGTGCTGCAATTGCACACATATATAATTTATAAAAAACTAAATATGTATATATACTGAGGGTGCATTCTTAAAACTTTTTTACTGATAAGGGTATATGATCAGAGAAGTTTGGAGACCACTGCTATAGCCTTATAGCAGTACACCTGAACCCCATATTATTTTACCCTGGACTTAGACTTTATTGCATATTATCTTTTTTTTTCCTAGTTTTTTTCTTCCTGGCAGGTCCTTGGAAACTGAGCATTGTCAAAGTCTTTATTCATATGAAATAAAAGGGAATTAGTATTTTTAATATCTAGATTAATCATGTGATAGACTCTACATCCTCCTTCTGACCTTGATCTTTCACCCTCCTTCCCTGTCAAAAAAAACCCTAGAAAACAACTATCCTCCATTCCCCCAAATGTCCCTTGAAAACTCTTGAGGAATGTTTCAGTGATTTTCTGCTTATGTATTTTCAGGTCTCACAGGCACAGAGGTGGGGGTATCAATGCACTGCAGGAAAGATTATTCTCTCATGATTTACAGTCCAAGACATCATTCAGATTTTTTTTTAAAATTTGAAACCTTCAGTAACAAATAACTTGACTGGGTACTTGTATTTAATGTGTTTTTTTCCAATTGAAAAGATATTTCAGGTTTTTTGAAATTCACCAACATCTCAAGAGAAGATCCTTCTAAAACAATGCATTAAACGGGAGAGTATACTGAATAAAGTGCAATAAACCAAAACAGAGAGGGATATCTTTTTAAATAACTAGAAACAATGATGAAATCATCTTGCTAAAGGAAGTGACGATGCGGGTGTACAGAATGACAAAATATAGTGAGAACCTGGGCTGTAAAAAGAATAATTTGTTAACGGAATATTTTAAACTCAAAAACTCTGTAAACTATTTTGTAAATATACCAAGAACTATTATGAAATTTTGTGTTGCACAGTACTATCAGTTTACATATTTAAAAGACTTCTGCTCTCCCTCCTATGTTGATAAGTTACAAAATATTAGGACACTTCAGGCAAAAAGGCAGAGATTCATTTAACATGCAAGAGACAATAAAATTTAAAAAAAAAAAAAAAGAAGAGTGGGGCATCTAATCAATGTGGTTTTTGTTCCTCAGGGTGCTCACTATAAAAAGAAATAATTAATTTTCTCTCTTAGGAAAATTAGTACAAACCTTATAGCAGCCTTCCAGTACCAAAAGGGGGCCTACAGGAGAGATGGGGAGGGACTCTTTATCAGGGAGTGTAGTGATAGGATGAGGGGTAGCGGTTTTAAACTGAGAGAGGGGAGATTTAGATTACATATCAGGAAGAAATTCTTTACTGTGAAGGTGGTGAGACACTGGAACAGGTTGCCCAGGGAAGTTGTGGATGCCCCATCCCTGGAAGTGTTCAAGGCCATGTTGGATGGGGCTTTGAACAACCTGGTCTAGTGAGAGGCGTCTGTGCCCATGGCAAGGCAGTTAGAACTAGATGATCTTTAAGGTCCCTTCCAACTCCAAGTATTCTATGCTTCTATGAAAGAGGAGATTTTCAAGGCCTACTATAGAGACATTTTGAGTCAAATTAACACACTACACTTCTTCCTTTTCTATATGTAAAAAAAAAATAATTATGAAAAATCTGTAAACCATGTACTAATTAGCTCTTCCAAACCTTGTATCTAATGAAGAAAATAATTATTTTAAAATGTTAATTAACAGAAAGTTATTTTCAGATCACCATACGGAATATAAGAACCTCTGTGTATATCTAAAGAACATGATAAAATTTGTAGGTTTTTAGGATGTTGTGATGGAAGCATGAAAGATGTAAGATGTAATATGAAACAAGTACATTATTCCATGTTAAGTACATTTGCAGCACTTTACAAAAGAAACTCTGCATTCACTTTGGTTTCAGAAATGCCTGAGGCCTCAAAGGATGTTTAGATCCCTAGACTACACTGAAAGCAACAAGAACCCATGTATCTTGGATGATTTGTGTCTCACTCAGAACCCTGACCTGACATACAGATTCAGTTGAGTCTCAGTGGTTTTCAGCAAGACAGTGTTGGAAGCTTTTGCTACTTCTGAAAATAAAATTAAAATGCTAGATCTTTAAAAGCACTTTGGAAAATATCATTCTTCACCCCTTTTAAATTTTATACAATACTTTTTATTGGAAGATAATTGAAACCTTCCTTTCCTCCTCTACCTAGGAACCCTAGCAAACAAATCCTTTGTCTTCCTCCCTTCTCCCAGGGAAATGGTGATTGAGAAAGTTGTTAAAAGCTAGTTTTCATTTTATGGAAGACTGAGATAAATTAATTTAGACAGTTATTTAAGAAAAACTTCTTCAGGCTGCCCTGCCAGTAATCTGAATGTAGAAATGGGAAAAAAGAGGTCTTTCAGAAACAGAAGGGCATAGGAGTTCAGATAGCTAATGCAATTGTGGTCTTACTTCTCACGAATCCACTCCTCTAAAATATTGAATGTGAAAGGTATTGCTCAGGAGAAGCACAAAGTCTTCCCAACACTGCTGTTAATAGAATAAAATAATCATATAATAAGGGTAAAGTATGAAATACCAACATTTCTTTGAAATCTTATTGCAGGCTGATATTTAAAGGATCAGCTATAGAGCTATAGTGAACTGCGGAACACAACCAAAACTCTCAACTATACTCAGACAACAGCCTGATTCCATAAGCTCACTGACATCTTGAAAGCTTCTGAAAAAACTAATGAAAAAAAAACAAAACCAAAACCTTCCAAACCCCCTCACATTAGCAAAAAGAATATTTAAAGGTTATTCTAGGTCTGGTGCTCTTTTCTGTGCAGGAGAGATCTATAATGGCAGAAAGAGCTACGCAGTCATCAACAATCGGGAATGAAGATATCACTCCATTTACTTAGTAATTTCTCTTTGCTTTTGGAAATGAAAGAAAATGTGTGCAAAACTGACAAAGTAGGATGAATATAAGGCACAGAACCTCAAGTACTATGTGAAAAACAGTAAAATGAATAAGAAAAATTTAAAAAGAACTTTAAGGCTGTCCTTCAATAAGCAGGTCATGTCAGTAGGAGTATGCACAACCTTTTTTTGCTGCTCTGACTATGCTAGACCCACGTATATAATAATCTTTATGAATATTGACTATAAGGAATGGGAATAAAGACTGATCTGAGCATGAGTGAAAAGAAAGGATTTATCTGGAGATTAATGATGCTAATGATCCAAAAGTAAGATGAAGGGGTTAACAACTCTGCCTGGAGACTAGTGCCCAAAAGCCACAGCAGGAAATACCAACAACGTAAATAAAGGGATAATGATTTGATTAAATCATTGAAAGTAATGTTTTGCTCAAACCAGGGGACTGGTGACAAAAAACGAGCATGAAAAAGAGAACTTGTTTAGTAAAAAGATCCTCAGAAGATCCTAGAGGAATAAATGTCAGTAGGCTCACCTGTTGTGCAGAAAGAAGTAAGGTGTCCTGAGAGGAAGCCCTGGAGTCCTGTCATCATTGCTGGACCTTAGGATAAGGTAAGCTACACGCTCTACCCTGATTTGGACTGTGGTTAACATGGTGCCATCCTTATCAGTGGTCTCAGCCCTGCTCAGTTACCTTTCAGGTAGGTACATCATGCAACTGCAAGCATGACTTCATAAGTGTGCAGCTGTGGCATGGGCTGTAGATAACTAACATCCCATGTGTGAGATGTGTGTGTTTTGGGTGTTATTGTTGTTGCTTGAGTGGTGGGTTTTTTCATTACTATAGCTAATTTTTGTTATTAACTTTTTATTTTTAGTGAAATATTTGAATTAAGCAAGAGTTCAACTATTTCTCTGGTATTAGTACCCTTATGCTAATCAACCAACTGTCACAGTACACCATGATATAATTTGATGCATGGGCAGAAGGCCCATGTTGTTGAGAGCCACAAATCTGTCCTAGTCCCATGGCTGCCCTTTGCAAGTTATGCTGCTGACATCCAAATGCAAATCACTCAGCAACTGTATCACATCTAACCACTAGACTAACTGGCTTGCCCATGGGTAGCAGTCAAGATATGGTTCATGCTAAATTTGTGATAATAACCCACTCATTTTAGAATTTAGATACCTGACATAAATGTTAACCATCTTCTAATAAAGTGCCCAAGGCAAGAGTGAAATTAGCCCAGAATTCATGGGGGAGAAAGGGGAGGCAGGGAGAGAAGAAGACTCAACACATTGTAGTGCTACAAAAGATGGAATAAGGTTCAAACTCCTCTCATCTAAGAAAACTGAAAGAACAGATCAGCCCTAAGAAGCATTGTACTGTGGAACTGTTCACCTGATAAACTTATGGAAAACAGAGGCAAACCAATATGAATATGGAGAGAGCTTTTTCTTGAGGCACTAGACAAACTCTGGCGGCAATAGAGTATTTGAGCAGTGAGGAGAAGAGTTGGATAGAATGAAATGGAGGGGAACTGTGACTTTCTATATGGCATTGAATTACTGTAATTATTTTCTGAAGAATCTGGTCTTTCAATGGATATTTCATCTGATGGGTGAAATAAAGCACTAAATTAACACTCAATTTCAACAGTGTAGCATAGTTCACTTAAGTCGTTTCAGTTTACACTAGCTGAGATACACATCATTTAATATACATATTCATTTTTCCTAGACCTATTTAACAAATAGATGGATAATTAATAAAATAGTCTTTGTCTGGTTAACAGGAGAACCATGTTTGTTCTGGTGGTTTGCTCCTGGAGGAATCAAGATCTACACATACACGTTTTCTGTTGTTTACCTAATATTTAAAAACTCTCAGGGTGCGCTTCTTTCTACCCCTTGAGAAGCAATGAACCAATAGGGAGCACTGCAGTAATTACAACTTCATCTTGCATACACAAAAAGTTACTGGTTTTGCTTTGAAACTTACTTATGCAGTTGGGTGATTCCAAATTAACCCTAGACCACAAATAAGGAGCTCATCTTAAGGCTCAGTTAATGATGCTTCATCAATAGCAATTAAAAAAAAAAAGTCTTGCAAATTGATTTCCTCTATTTTTCCTTGCTGTGGGTTTGGTATGACTCACTGAAGTCAGATTCCCACAGTTTTCCAGTTAGCAGATGTGAGAGGAAGAAGGAAGATATTGCTACTAATTCCCAGATAAAGCAATTGTTTACATTTCAAATAGTTTCACTGAAATCACAGAAGCTATTCAAGAAATAAAACCCCCGTGTCGTTTTACATGTTGACTAAACATTGATTGGCATTCTGTTTTTCTAAAGTTAGTTATTGTGTCCAGTTTCATTTACAGAAATATTTTGGATGTACCTACTCAGGTTAAGATCCAGAAATACTTGGTATTTGATATTTTTAGGTGCTAAACTCTAGATAAAAGCTGTGGCATATATCTTGCTTATTTAGCCTGCAAAACAATAGGAGAGCAAAAAGAAATGTGAAAGCACCCTACCTATAATAGAACATGATCAGAGTACAATTATACACAAGGTATTGTAAATACTAACGGGTGTTTTGTTAGTGGTGCTTCAAAATCCATGCAGGTTCATGAAGAGGTTTCTCCTCCTCCTCAGTTATTCACCTGTGGTTTAGTTACATTCTTCTCAATAGCAATCATGCTAATAATAATAATAATTCCTGAATAAAAGTCAAAATGCATGTTGTATTTTTTGCCAAACATCATAGCAATTCAACAGAATTAGTGCAGAAATTGAAAGCTGTACTAAAATACTTATGTAAATGTACAAAATTGGAACATTATAATCTATGAAGTTTATGTTAGAAAGAATATGCAGTCTTAGAAGGTATGCTTGAAAGCTATTGTGATTTTGGCTAACTGTATGCTCCAGATTCTTTGTTTTGTCTGAACGGTGAAGCTATGTTTATAGCTAAGAAACAGAAGTCCAAATGACCTGTTCTGCTTTTCCTTATTTTTAAGGAATTTAACAGGAAAAAATAACAATGAAATTAGATCAAATGAACACTTGATTACCTCACAACATGAACATAAAAATAACTCAAGATCCAGTATTTCAATCATATTTTTTTTGAATACCTTGCTCAGTTTTCAAGAGCTTGCTCGATGCTTTGGAAAACAGAAACTGCAAACAGATGCTGGACTCTACCTAGCTACAATCAATGGCTTAACCAACGCCAACTTATAAGGCATTCAGGGGTCCATTTCTTTGAAAATTAGCATGGCAGTTTAGACTGAACTATGTGACTATGTTGAAAATAAGCTTATAAAAGTAAGTGCATTCTGCATATAGAGGAACTTGTACTGGGGATATCAGATCTCTTAAGACACCAATGCCTTAGGTCAGTCTGAAAATCAGCTCACCAGAATTCGAAATACAATCTAAGACCCAGGCTGAGACATTAGAAACTGAAGTTGAACACAGTTATGAAAGGAAAAAAGAGAGACCTCACAATACATATTATGTTAATCCAGAGGCTTAGATGTGTCCCCCCACATCTTTTTTAAAAATTCTGGAACTCTAAACAGATCATTGTACTAATAACACTAGTTATTTCATTTCTGTCTTTTTCTCTCTGGGAGGAAGCTGGCAGATTTTTTTTAAAAAATAATGAATTTGAAAAAATAAAAATCAGAATTTTCTAACATGGTGTCTAGTTCTGGAAACCAAATTTGATGCATTTTAGATCAAATTTTGGCAGGTGTTGAATGTCTTGCTGCCATGTCCGGTTTTGTCAGCCTTACTGAAAAGCTCTCAACAGCCAGGAAACTACTGGCTTAGCTGTTCCACTTAGTATTCCTTTCTCAAAGAGGTATAGAATCTGAAGGGAACCTCAGAGAATTTTGGTTTAGTTTTTAAATTAAAATTTGGGTCAATTTATGCCATCTAATTCTGAATATATACGAGAGAAAAGACTGTATAAAATAAGCTAAGCAAGTGTCAAGTGAAATTGCAGGAAAAACTGCTGTGCTATCTAGATAGCAATAGTAATTTATTGCAATCCAGTAAACCCCAATATTTCATGTCTTGAGCCACAATAATTTTATGTCTTAAACTGAATTCACAACCCATTGGAGCCCCACTATGAACTACAACATATTCATAGAATCATAGAATTGTCTAGGTGGGAAGGGACCTATAAGATCATCTAGTCCAGCCATCAACCTAACTCTGATAAAAAAACCCCCATCACTAAACCATGTCAACCATTCAGAAGAAACTAACCCATAAATGAGAAATGGAAGCTCATTTTGAAAAAATAAAGAGAGAGAAGAGTATGGGAACTACATTTTGTACCATTACTCAGGCTCAGCTGTAGCTGAGCTGTAGGATTGTCTGAAGAATAAAATATAGCTGAATACATCCTCAAGTGGTAGAATAAGGCCACAAACACAATCCTACTGCCCATGAGACAATAAAATATGAAGCTGAAGGGAAAAAAACTCAATGCAAACTTCAGGCAGCAGGACAATCAAAAGCCTGATAGTGCAACGTAACACCTAAAACAGAGGGATATTATTTACTCCATTTAAAATGAGCTGGCATATTTATGCTTTTATGCTGAATGGGAGAGAGCAAAGGGAGAAGGTCTTAGAAAATGGACTAGATAAAGAGAAAAGCTAGAACTTACAACTGTTAACATGGGTAGAAACAGCAGAGCTTTAAGTTAGCTCTAGATAAATTCAGAAGACTGGAAGTAGCATCAAATATTCAGTAATTTGAAACATAAGTCACACAATCAACAAATCAATCCTAGGCTGAAATTTTATACATGTACATTTACACAGAAGGGAAGTAGAATTACTTTTGTCTCATTCTTTTCATTTATATGAACAATTCTAGTATCTCCTGTGTGGTATATATTCTCAATAGTGTTTTCAGCGACACTATTACAGGGACAACAGTGATTATTATTTTTGCCCAAAAATATGCAGCAAAGACAGGCTCATTAATTTAGAATATTTTGTATTCACTGCTGCTGTGAAAAACTACAGAATACTTCTCTGGAGTGCATGGGAAAACCAGTACATTTTTCAGAAATGGACTTCACTTTAGGCAAGATCTTTTAATATAAAAATTTGTGGATAAATAAGGCTAAAACAGCTTTAATTAGTCCTATCCCTCCCTTACAATAACTCATGAATAAAAATGATCATTTTTTTGTTTCCATGGCAACCTTCCCTTATGAGACTTTTCAAAGGGTTTTTGTAGTAAGAATTTTTTACTCAAAGATGTACAAAAATCCTCAACTTTCACACTCCAAAACCAGATCCAGTTCTCAATGTTAAGCTCCATGATTGTTGTAGATAGGTTTGACAAATAACAAAACAAAAAAAATATTTTCAATTAAACAAGTAAAATTAAAACCTTATTTTCTATGTTAAAAAATGAACAAGCAAAAAGTTCACCCCAGAAGTGAACATTAATTGGAGATAATGGCTGAATCTTATCTATACCTAGAGAGGCACTTCTAAACTAGAGTGCTTTCTTAAAGAAGAGTACCTGCTTCAAGCAGTCACCTAATTTTTAACTCTCCTACTGACTGGGTTTCTAAGGTCTTAACCCTGATTCTGTGACAAGTGCCTTTTGCTGATGATAATTCTTAACTCAAGAGCAGAAAAGATTCTGTTCTACTCACAATAATGTTTTACAGCTCTTTTTTTTTCAGACATTTAAGAGAAATAATTTAGCTTCATCAGTAGAGAAAGGATAGGTAAGGGACACAGGAAACAATATTTATACAGAATTTAGTGTTCTAGAACCTTGGTATGCAAAGCAGCAGCCTTTCTCTTTGGTCCCCTTTACAGCTGTATACCTCAGGCCTGCCTCATGCTCTAAGTCACTCTTCTTTCATTGACTCAGGCTATCTATTCTTTTCATTAAACGCAAAAATAATTAGTCTGTTGCAAGAAGAAAACTTGAGAGTCCTTCTACACACAAAAAATGCTCAGTTTCTGTGTCCCTGCAAAAGCTACTGGTAGCAAGAACACAAAGATTATGGTAGTGATGGTGGGAACTGTGAAGAAGTTCCTTAAGAGGAAATTCACTGATCAGCTGCAGTAAAAGAGAATACCTTTGTACATGTAGAGCTATGCATAACAACTTGTTCTGTACATCAAACGATGATCCAGCTATTTCATAGTTTGCTGATGTTTATAAAAATAGCCCAAGGATGAGGGGGACGAGGAGGAAGGAAAACTGATACAGCATCATACGAATATATTCTCCCATGACAGAGTTGTAAAGCATGCACATAAACATCTAACTCTATTAACAAAAGGGAGAGAGAGGTGACAAAAAAATTCCTGTCTTTCAAAACCCTCCAAATCAAATCCCTCAATGTTTGAATATGCTGACGTTTGCATACTGCAAAACAAAAAGGCATGCGAAGCAAATACTGTATAGCAACTATAAAAGAGTTCAAAGTGAACCACTTTGGAAATGCTACAATAGAAGAGTTATCACCTCCTTTCAACAGAGAGATTTTGAAGATGTATCCGCTGTTTGGTTCTGCCAAAAGGTAAAGAGACCCAAAGGAACACAGCAACAGATTTCAAGGATTTTTCAGACAAAATCTGAAAGCCCCAAAGCAGTTCCACCCATAACATGCCAGGCAGGATTTTTACTCATGATTCAATGTCATCACATGTTGTTCAGGTGGGCAGTCCAAGTTTAAAGTGTTGTCGCTTTAAAAGATCAAAGTTCTTCTAAATGTCATTGTTCATATATGTCACATGCCTTAAGTTTCTTTCTGGAGCTCCTGGCATTTGAACATTTATATGACAGTATGGATTTAGGGGTTTTCATCCCATTGAAATTGATACTCTGTCCATAAGAAATGTGACCTCTGAACACTGCACCCTAAGTGGTATGGTGTTCTTTGGAGTTAGTGGAAAGAGTATACAATTAACATTATTGTCACGCTCTTAACAATTACAATAACTGAACTATATCTAAAAATAATTGGCTTGATGTACTGAGGCATACAGCATCTGCAGCTCCCACTGAACTTGAACAGATGTGGCAGTTCGACACCTCTGAAAGTAAGACTTTTATAATATTTATGCCATTGTTTCTAATGCCTCCCGAGAAGCTTGAAAAAGAAGTCTGTTTGAGCTCTGTAGTGTTTTCTTTCATAACCCACATGTTCGGCTTTGTTATTCTTAGTAGCCTCATGAGTCTTTCTGTGCTGATAATGATTCATATAATGATCTGGGGGAAAATGGAATATTTTTAATAAAGGATTACACTGAAGTTATAGATAGATATAAGAAAAAAATAATTCAAATGGGAGTCTAGCAAACTTGACAATGCCCCTTTAATTTACCCAGCTTTTAGAGATAAGCCAATTGTTGGATGTATTTATGGTAAAGGCAAAGGATGAGAGATTTAAGCTGAATTCCTTATTCTCGGAAGACTTTTGTTTGACCTTGAGCAAGTAACCTCAGTTCTCTGTGCACCAGGTCTAGTTTAGTGGTAGTATTTAGGCTGTAAAATCATAGAATCATAGAATGGTTTGGGTTGGAAGGGACCTTAAAGATCATCTAGTTCCAAACCCCCTGACATGGGCAGGGACACCTCCCACTAGACCAGGTTGCTCAAAGCCCCACCCAGCCTGGTCTTGAACATTTCTAGGGAAGGGGCATCCACAACTTCCCTGGGCAACCTGTTCCAGTGCCCCACCCCCCTCACAGTAAAGAGTTTCTTCCTCATACCTAATCTAAATCTCCCCTCTCTCAGATTAAAACCATTACACTTCATCCAATTGCTAAACTCCCTCACAAAGAGTCCCTCCTCATCTCTCCTGTAGGCCCCCTTTAGCTACTGGGAGGCTGCTATAAGGTCTTCCCAGAGCCTTCTCTTCTCCAGGCTGAACAACCCCAACTCTGTCAGCCTGTCTTCAGAGGAGAGGTGCTCCAGCCCTCGAATCATCTTTGTGGCCCTCCTCTGGACCCGTTCCTACAGGTGCATGTCCTTCCTGTGCTGAGGACTCCAGAGCTGGACACAGTACTCTAGGTGAGGTCTCACGAGAGCAGAGTAGAGAGGCAGGATCACCTCCCTCGACCTGAAGGCCACACTACTTTTGATGCAGCTCAGGATGAAGTTGGCTTTCTGGCCTGCCAGCACACATTGCCAACTCATGTTGAGTTTCTCATCCACCAATAGCCCCAAATCTTTCTCCTCAGTGCTACTCTCAATCCATTCTCCCCCCAACCTGTGTTTATGCCTGCGATTGCCATGACCACGGTGCACAACCTTGCACTTGGCTTGGTTGAACTTCATGAAGTTTGCATGAACATACCTCTCAAGCCTGTCCAGGCCCCTCTGCCTGGATTTCCTTCCCTCCAGTGTGTCAGCTGCTCTGCACAACTTGGTTTCATTGGCAGACTTGCTGAGAGTGCACTCAATCCCATTGTGGATGTTGCTGACAAAGATGTGTAACAGCACTGCCCCAGTACTGACCCCTGAGGAATGCCACTCGTCACTGGTCTCCTCTTGGACATTGAGCTGTTGACCACAACCCTTTGAGTGCGGCCATCTAGCCAGTTCCTTATCGACTGAGTGGTCCATCCATCAAATATCTGTGCCTTTCCAGTTTAGAAACCAGGATGTCATCTGGGACAGTGTCAAACACTTTGCACAAGTCCAGGTTAGTGATGTCTGTTGGTATCCCCAAAATACTAAAAAGTAGTTTGTAGTGTACATTTGAAAAAAAGCACTCTCGTTTTAACTGTGCACTTGGACACTGTTGTAACACAAATGTTACAAACTCTTATTCAGACAGTGAGTAAGGTAGAAATTGAGAACAGCATTCATCTGAGAAAACATTTTATTTACTGTCATCTTAATAGTGGCAGCACATCATAATGGCCTCTTTCTATCCTAGCACAGCTGCTACATTTATTAGGCAAGCAAGCTGTAATCAGCCACTTAAAGTTGTCGGTACATCACAGTTGTGTTCAATTTATCTGTTTAAGTTCATTTCTGGCTGCGCTGGCCTCTTTTTCTCTCCCCTAAAACATTTGAGATGAGGGCTACAGATACATCAGACTGGCAATATTAGATGTAATGCATTCAGTGATGAGATCAATGTTTTCTATTTTGGTTTTCTTTTAAAAGGGAAAACTCAGGATGCTGAGAGCTCACCAACTACAGTTCTCAGTTCTGTTCACAGTTGGAAGAGAATTGGCCTATGTATATGGCCCACTTGAAAATATTTTGTGTTTACTTTGCTTTCACTCTAACTAGAAATTTATATGATCACAAGTTCTCTTCCTCATCATAGACCAGTTGTGATTGGTAACCTATTTGTGTAGTGTTGAGAGCTAAACTAATGTCATTGCACTGTTAACTCTTTAGTGATGGGAACCTGGAGTTATGCTAAGTAGGCAAAAGGAAACCTCAAGTGTTAAATGATCAGTTGATGGGTTAGCAGATTCTCCCCTTTAGCAATACTAAGTGTACCAATCAAAAAAAACAAAACTAAAAATAAAAGGAAACAAACCCCCAGAATTCCACGTATTACACAAAAGTCAGATGCCTCCCTGGATTGTTGTGCAGTAAAATAACTACTGCTATCAGTCTTTCTGTGACCGATTTGGACAGTGTGCAGTCCTGAACATAAGGTCTACAGAACATAATTAAATGTCTGTTACTTCTCAGCAAAAGGAGTTTTGCCCTCTCACTAGCTCAAAGGTTAAGTTTCTAAATAAGTATCCCAGCAATATCAGAAAGGTTTTATTTACATCTACGAGGATTGTAGGGTGGATTTTTTTTTTTTGTTTTTGTTTTGGTTTGAGGTTTTTTTCCAATTAACTTGAGTCGTGATTCTGCACAGGAACACAACACTAAGTATTCCAGTGTTCCTATTCCAGAGGATTTTCTCCTCTGTAAATCATAGCAAAGGCCAGTAAATCTTAATAAACATAGTATAAACATAGCCAGTACATCTGGCCAAAAATTCATATGAAAAGAACTTATATTGAAAAGTTTTATGTATAGAACTTATAAACTGATTTTACCATAAAAGCAAACTACGTATCTCCTGAAAAACATTCACTTACCTTTGGGATATTGAGCCCTTTCCATAATTTCCAATACATAAAAATCACACAAGAAAAAAATAAACAAAAATTCCCCATGGTTTTCAGGAAGCAGAATACTTTTCAGGAAGGATAACCCAAGAGAGCCATTTCTGAATCTGGTAGAGCATTATCATTATATTACTCATTTTTTATGCTTTTTTTTTTTCACAGTGTACTTATCAAGTAATGTTTTTTGTTTTCTAGTTTTCTTGCAGCATGTTTTTTAACCTACTTCAGCTACTTTGGAAGCTGGTAGAAAATAAGAAAGAGTGTGAATGAGAAAACATTGTGCTTAAAAGTGATTGTTCAATGCTATTTATCAATTTGTCTTAGTGGTAGTTTTGGGGTTTGGTTTTGTTTTGTTAAGTTTCAAAACCATTGCCTTACTGGGTCAGTCTTAAGGTTCATGTTGCCTGCTATCCTATGTCCAGAGTTGTTGACTGCTGATGATCAGCAAAAGTGCAGCGCATTACACCACGGTCACCCTTCCCTTGAGTGTTCTTCCAGCCTCCAATGATTTGAGGCTTAGATTTTTGCTTGAAATATGTTCAGAACATACCTTGAGGCTTCAAATTTGAAAGCAAATAAAAATGATAAGCATTACGGTTACTTTAAATACATAAATATCAATTTAATCAAGTCTCTATTTTTGGTGCCTGTGACATGCTTTCTGAATATTGAGAATGAACTAACATACTCAGAACATGAGTATCACATTTCTCCTTCACTAGAAGAAATCTACAAGACATAAAAGAGGCCTTTTCAAGGCCCATAACAATAATAATTTTTTCTTTAAAAAAAGGTATCACATTAAGACAAATGTTTTTATAGTTAAAATATTTCTAAATAATGTTGGTGTAGAGGGTTCTCAGATTCTGTAGGTGTGCATTCACTCTACTTTCCAATGTGTTTTGATGTTGCTAGCTGACAGCTTTCCTTCCAAAAATTTCTTTCTCTTCACAATACACATACTATCATATGGAGGTGATGGTACGATACGTAATTCGAAAGCTTGTCAAATTCCATACCCATTTTTTTTCCTTTAATTCAAATAACTATGGATATTGCATTGTATACAGAAACATTGATCCTTCACAGCACCAAAGTGAGCACCAATATAGGCTAGGGACCACACAGCTGGAAAGCAGCTTGGCAGAAAAGGACCTGGCGTCCTGGTCCACCAGGTTGAACAAGAGCCAACAATGTTCCTCGTGCCCTTTCTGCAAAGAAGGACAATGTCATCCTGGGCTGCATTAGGAGGAGTGCTGCCAGCAGGTCGAGGGAGATGATCCTTCCCCTCTGCTCAGCTCTGTCAAGGCTACACCTGGAGCGCTGGGTCCAGTTTTGGGCTCTTCAGTGCAAGAGAGAAATGGACATACTGGAGGGTAAAACAAACAGAAGATAATGAAGGGACTGGAACATCTCTCCCAAGAGGAAAGGCTGAGAGAGCTGGGATTGTTTAGTCTAGACAAAAGAAGTTTTGGGTGGGGATCTCATCTCTGTATACAAAAACCTGAAGGAAAGGTGCAAAGAGAACAGAGACAGGCTCTTTTCAGGGGCGCGCAGTGACAAAAACAGAGGGAGTACACACAAATTGAAACACAGGAGGTTTTGTCTGGACATCAGGAAATGTTTTTTCACTGGGAAGCTGACTGAGGACTGGCATTGGTTGCCCAGAGAAGTTGTGGACTCTTCATCCTTGGAGATATTAAAAAGCCACGGTCATGGGCAACCAGCTTTTTGTGGCCTTGCTTTAGCAAGGCAGGTTGGATGAGATGACTTTCAGAGATCTCTGCCATCCTCAACCAGTTTGTGATTCCATGAAAGAATCTCAGCCACTGAGGTCACAACCACACTTTGTGACAAACAACATTGAGATAAACAAGCAGCAAGTCTTATTTGACAGATAAACCCCATACAATTCCAGCTGTTGATTCAGTTACATCACGGAAGCCTACGTCTTCACTTCAAGTCAGTAGCTAGAAATACTAAGCCTGTTGCAACTTTGTGTAATATTCCTGGGACTAAGTTCTGCATGCTAGATTTGCTCTTTGTTGGGCTCAAAGCAAGCTAAACCTTAACAGCTGTGAAATAAGCCAAAGCAAGCTGTAGAAGAAATTTCATCTTAGTGATGAAAAACTAACATCCCAAACGTCTGGACTGTGCTGTTGTTCCAGAAAGTTGAAGTTGTTAAGAGGAATACACTGAAACTTTTTCTGAAGGGAAAAAAACACAAAAAACACACAAAATCAAACCCAAAAGTTGGACCAAGAAAGATTGGGACAGAAAAAAACCAAAGAAGCCCAAAAGCAGTCCATAAAAACTATATGAAATATTGTGAGACAAAAATTGATACCTTTGTGTTGAGGGCAACCAGTTTCAGCTTTCCAACAACAACAAAACCAAAATTATGTCTGTAGGATAAATTCATTCTGTTTTCCTTTCTGCTCTGAACAATTCATTTCCACATCATTATCTTCAATCTAGACAGGTGATCCATCACCCTCAGCATAGCTTCTCCTATGTTGTGCAACAACTTGCTGGGTTCAAGCATTTTCATGTTATTTGCAATAGTTGAATATTTCTGTAGAGTAAGAATGCACACATTTTGTTCCTTCATTTGTGCTTTTGAATTTTGTTTAAAAATGTTTATTTTTTCCTGGGGAAATAACAAGAAGAAGGAAAAAGGCAGAAGGGAAATATAAGATTATTTAACTTCTATTTATGACTTTGAAATTAGTGAACATGCTGGACAGAAAAAAAGCAGTCAGTGAGAAAGAAGACATCTCCATGCACATTCAGGTTTCAGGGTAATGTACTAATAAATGGAAAATAGAAAAAAAAAATGAAAAAACTGCAGACCTTGTTGTTTTATTTTGTTTGTTTGCTAGGTCCTAATGCAGTAAATATCTGTAATGCATTTAAAGAAAAACAAAAGGGAATAGAAGGATAGAAGGATAACCCCCAGAAAAGCTAGACACAAGTGAATGATGTACAGTCCAACAAACGATCTAAATTTCAGTAGTATTATTCTAACTTATGCCCTGGAGATCACTTTCAGGGTGAAAAAGTGAAGAGCTTCCCATGAAGTTGACATTGTTGCATAATTACCTTTTTTTATGCTATTGCCTTAAAAAGCAGAAGGTAGGAGATTCCAGTGAGAAATTAATATTTCCACACTAGAAAAGATGAGGGAGTAAATTAAAATAGAATAAGCTGTACTAATATCAAATAAACATTATGTCACTGAAGAGAAAAGGTAGGAAATTGTGTTTTCTTATTTGTATGAGACAGGTAGGGGCCACATACCTTTTTTTTTTTTGCTTGTTTGTTTTTTGTCAGTGATACATTCCTGCCTACTTGTACACTAGAAACTGTGTGGGAAGAGAGCAGAGAAGATACTCTAGTATAGTACTGTCACACAGCAGCTCTATTTGAGCAACTGCTTCAGGATATGCCTCAAGCAACTTTCACATGTTAAATACTCATATGAGAGGAAAAGTAACTTTTCCAGCCTGAAAGGTTTATCAGATTCTCAGCTATGGTTGCTCCAAAGACTGACTCAGCAAAGCAGACATTAGGTAAACGTTTTCAGGAGCATATTAATTGTTTCTTAGACTTAGGAAAAGCTGGAAAAGCCGGAAAAAGCAGGATGTCCTGGTTTGCAGTATACAGACAGCCACACAACACAAAGTGTGTTACTCCAGATAAAAAAATGCATAGAAATGTATGTGTGATCATGAGTATGTAGTTAAAGAGGAAGTGAAATTTATTTTTTTCCCGGATGGAGATAAATATCTCATAAGAAAATTCTGAAGAGGAAAACAGCAAATTTAGAATTCACATAAACTAAAATGTATGATAAATTAGATTCAAGAACAACATGTGAAATTTGATACCAAGTATGATAAATGCAACCAAATATCCCCTGAAGAAATGAAAGTAAATAATTTTCCTACAGGAAGAAGAAAGGATAATAGCACATAAGAGTGCTAATTGGTTATCAAATTAATACAGTCCAATCTTCTTAACTGTGATATCTCCATAGATAGCTTATTGTCTTTATTGCCCTGCTTTAGAAAAGTAATTTTTAAAATCAAAGCTGTCCCACCTGCCAAAAAAAAAAAAAATTGTTTACTGAAAGCTTATTTTTAAACTTCTTTATCCTGTTCCTGAGAGTTGATGTGTTTTACTATTTCTTTTTCCTTTAAAATGCAGCTAATTACATTAATAAATTGGAGAACATTTATGTTATGCTGTCTACCAAAAAAACCCACAAACAAACAAAAAACCAAACCCAAAGCATTAAAGTTGCCATTTTCTTCAGTTAAACTGGTTACTCTTACCTCGAACTTCATTTTATAGTATATAAAAATAACCTAAGGTCACTCGATAAAGCACCTATGTTGATTTAGCCAGTTGAATAAACCAAGTATATTTCAAGTCAAAAACAAATAAAAATTTTTAATGGGTATTTTTCCTCTCGAAAGAGCTACGTAAATTTGCAAACTAGTCTATGCCCATGAAATATTTTAGCTCCCATTAAAATGCATTTCCTTTCAAGAATGAGCAGCCATTGAATGGCTTATGGTTGTAAGGAGAATTACCATAGTTGTTATGTTGGTAAAAAAATGTAAATAGAATGAAATAAAATTATTTTATGATTTAGTCTTCTGAGTGAGCATGATCAGTGTGAAACAGGTATCACCTATATGCTTTCTATGGCCTGTTCAGACTAACCTGCAGCTAGTAAAAGTGCTTAACCTTCTGTTCTTACAAAGTCTTCTGGGCATTCAAAGCACTACAGCAATGACTGAAAAGCCATGATAATATATATTCAAACAGGATTTAAGTATGCAGATTGTAAATAACAGATAACCTTACTACTGTAGAAAAGGACCCAGAGTAATAATAAATACCACTACTTGTGTCACAACTTCTAACTTTATCTGAAGAACAAAGCTTTCAGAAGCATTCTACCCCATCAATTCCCACAGGAAAAGCAGTGGCTAAATAGAAACTCAGAATCAATACTGATCTGTACTGAACATTGGTACCACTTTCTGTAACAAAGTTGTCTTTGCATATTCCTCTTCCCCCTCCACACATCAATTTATGAAATCCTTGAGGAGTTTGCAAAACCTGATTTGACCATTCTTTGAGCATTACAGATGTAGGATATAAAGGAATATGTAGTTATGAATTACAATTATCAGAGAATATATTACCCAGAAAGGACCAGTCATTAAAACAAAAAAAAAAGGAGACAATGTAGCTGACACAGCATATACACACATAAACATGATTCTTTTTCAGTGTGTCTAATGATCTTAACATGTTCATGAACTACAGAAGATGGCTTTAATAAAATCCCAACTAAAGACAGCCAAGACCAACTTGGGCTGCATGAGCAAAAGTGTAGGCAGCAGGTCTCTGAAAGTGATCCTTCCCCTCTCTTGAGGGGGATGTGCAGCCACATCTGAAGTACTGTGACCAGTTTTGGCCTCTCCAATAAGATGACAGGCACAGAAATAGATTGGGGTGAGTCCAGAGGAGGACCACCCAGATGGCTGGGCCTGAAGAATGGGATGTATAAGGAGTGGTTGAGGAATCAGAGTTAGTTCAGTGTTATGAAGACAAGGCTCAGGGAAGATGATCTTGTCATCTCCCTCTTCTCTATGCTGTCCCGTGAGGTAGCTGAAGCCAGATTCTTCTCAGAGGTACACAGGAGCAGAATGAGAGGTAACGAACAAGTTTGCAACCAGGATAAGTCCAATTAGCTATTTGGTAAATATTTTTCTCAATGAAGGAGGTCAAATGTTGGAATAGGTACATGGAGAGCTAGGGGAATTACTACTTTTAGAGATATTCAAAACTTGACTAGATGAGGCCTGAGCACTGATCCTTTGATCAAGTAACTTCTGGTGATTCTTATGTAACAGATTAATTTCCCTTTGATTCAGTCTTCATGAAAATGAAGTCTGCAATGGGATCTGCATTTAAATTTCTCCTCCCTAGAGCAACATAATGAAAGCTCTCGTCTTGAGGCAGAAAAATTCTCCATTCCCCAAATGTTCTTTTACAACCATCTTTTTATTGTTTCAAATGACAAAGATAAAATATGCCCACAGAAAATGTCTGATTTAACTAGATTCTCCCTGTTATCACAGATTTATACAGTCCTTTCATTTTTAAGGTGTCCTAGGTTCTATTAAGTTTTGATGTAATTTAGAAATCCAGATTACCTAAGAAATTGGGTGCTAGTGTAGGGGATAATTAGTAAATATTCGATTCCTGTTGCAGTTTCATATGCAGAGAATGAATTTAGCACTCATTGTTCCTAGTTAAAATCTACTCTATTGGGATGAAAAAACATTAAGCCACCTGTCCTTTGGGTATCCTACAAATTAAATCCACTAGATAGAAAATTTGCATATGTCTGACTGCACATACAAGGGTGTATATCAGAAAGAAAGAAAACATGAGCATGTATAGATAATGCAGATGTTCTAGAAGACAGCCACTTCAGTAACTTACCTCGACCTCTGAATTTTCTTATACCAACAGCACACCCATTTCTTTCCACACTTCATTGTAGCCTGCAAATCCAGTAAATATAGTATTATTACTGTTAACAATAGCATTCAGGGACTGCATTAACTCTGCAAGGTCTCAGATTTAGGACTTTTCAGACTTCTCTGGGCTTGACTTGCCTGAAGCTTTTGTTTGAACTAGTGTAGCTGTGATGATGATTGTTTAATGACCAGGTAAATATTACTTAATTCATTGCAGTTTTATCTTAGTTTTGAGAAATTGTGTTGTATGAAGCCTACTGTTATAGTAATTTTGATGCTTATCTGTAATTAAGATAGTAATAATAAGTAGGTTTCCTGTGCAGACACTTGAATAAAAATGCAGAACAGAGAAGTGTAGTGTTAGATAATTGTAAAGGCCCTGAAAGGACCAGCACATTATGAAACCAGAAACCCTCAGCTAAGTAGGTTCTCCATTGGTCAATTGGTCATTAAAGGAAAGCCACCTTGAGACCCAGGCAAACCAGTTTTATGGGTATTAAAGAACATACATCCAACACATGTAAAATACAGCATTTAGGGCAAATTTTGTGTATTTGTGGAACTGCACACCAACAAAGAAAAAGCAAAGCATACAGTTCTGGGAAAACATAAAATAGCTACCAACAGACCCTAGAATGAGTAGTAATTTTCATCCTCAACATCATAATCCTCCTGTTGAAGGTGCTGATGATTTGCTATAATCCTTCCCCACCAATTTTGAGGGAGACTAGCAACAATGATCTTAAGATACAAAAGAAGCATAGGCTGGGTAAGTACACAGATAATATCAGTTCATTTGCAAAAATGTTACCAGTATTAAAAGTGTATAATTCTAATTGGCCTAATAATAACCATTTGATGAGATTGCAAAGATTTTTAACTAAACTAACTATATATACATGCATTTGATGTATATTTAGGATGTGTTTCCTGTTTTTTCCACAGAAATGTCACAGGACCTTTGGTTTGCTACCCCCACCCTTGAAGCTTAGTCTGAAAATTCATAGCTTAATCAGGAATTACTGCAAATCTTCTGCCACAGACTGTTGACTTCCTCTGTGTTAATTTCACTATACCTTGAAATTCAGACCCATGGATATTGCCAATTTAGTCCTCTGCACTAGAAATACTTAAACTCATTAATCATTTGAATCTAATTGTTTGAATATGACTAGATAAATATCACATAGCTTTTTAATTTTTAACTGAAAAACCCCATAAACCAGGCATGCATAAGCCGTGCAAAAGAGCCTTTTCCAAAGAATTGCAACTGAGGGAAAATAAACCAAAAAATGTTAACGAGAATGTCATAGAAGAAGAAACAAAGCAAATTCCAGTCTTTCATTTCACACTATCAACTATTCAAAGCAATAACAAAAAATAATGTCCTCCCTCCCTTCCAATTTTCCACTATGAAGGAAAATGTCAGTAGGTTTTGTGTAACAGTTAAAGAAAATACATTGAAGCATACAAAAAGTCTGCAAAAAAATTACAACAAAGAAATGTTAAGTCAAGTGTCGTGAAGTCATGAGACTTAATGTTCACTCTGAATACTAACTGTAAGTGTATTGCAGTAAAAACATTACTAAACAGGAAAGGGAATAAGGATATCTATTTTAATCTATTTACACATGATTATAATCAAGGCACTTTGCATCAGATGAACAAGATTCTGTTAAAATTTTTAAACTTAGAGTATTCTTAAGACCAGAAACTGAGAATAGTAAACTGAAAATTTACATTCAGATGGAATTAACGGATTTCTAAAGCTGTAGGTTACCTTTATACCTAATGCACTGCAGAAACCTTAAGTAGATAATGTCCTGAAATCTGAAGCTCAACTGCACTCATGATACACAACAATTCATTTAAAATCTTCTCTGTAGTTCTAGAATTTTAGAATAAAGCAAAATTTTGAACTGAGAATAAAGCAAAATTTTAATATCTGAGACTAGGTCCAGGTCGGCTTTCAAAAAGCCCAGTAGAAAGAGAAGAAAACCACATTAATTTTAATAGCAACAAATAACTTCAAACTAAATTTATTAAGACAAAGGGAACCCAAAGAATTTTTTTTACACTTTATAGTGTCTAATGTGATTTGCTTTATAATTTTATAGAGATAAAATAAAAATTTTGACCTAATTTTAAATGAGTTGTTTACATAACACCTATGCTAAAAGATCTCACTGCCTTACTTTTTTTCTTTTATTATTTTTAGCACAGAACTCTAGATTTAAGAAAGTAGCAAAGCCAAAAGCATCCCGTTATCACCTTCCAGCCTTAAAAGCTGTTTATAATTTACTATCCTTCTAGCAGTGTGATGAATCCCTGACAGATTTCTTGAACAAAATGGGCAAGTCCTTATACCTGTGCATGCCAGGCAATACATTTTCACCTTCATGGTCTTCCTTTATGGATCAACTCTGTTTCTCCTGCTTAGAAGAAGCCTATTTCTCTAACAGTTATCAGTAAGATAGGAGCATATTATGTCAGGCCAACAGATGCTGAGCATTTCCTGATATTTGAATCAATTTATCATCAGTTAGAAAAAGAGAAATCTGCACCAGAAATGATCTGAAGTTAACACAGTCATAGCAAAAATTGCGAAGGAGGATATTTATAAAACAAGTGTGGATGAAAACAAAGCCAGTTTGTTGCTGGTTTTTTTTGGACTTAATTTATTAAGACTGGATTTATTTACTTTTTAGGGCTTTTTTTAAACAATAAAAACTTTCACCTTTCCTGTACTTGAAAAAGACCACACAAGGCCCAAAACAAGGAGTAAAAAGTCCCCTTGAACACTGGTGACAGTTTCCTAAAAAGGCTATAACATTTCAACATAGAAGTAGGATAAGCACAGTCTGCAAACAAATGGTTTGAGAGAGCTAGCTCAGTAATGTCGGTTACAACATGGTTTCAGAAACCAGAGCGAAAGAGGCCAGAGGCTGCTGAAGCAGAACTTGTGCTTGTTGAAAACAGAGAGCCAAGCAAGTATCCGAACAATACACTGCCATGCTAGATGCGAATTTGAACACTCAAGAAGGAGAAATGTACAAAATTTTGTAAGGTCATTGCTACATGATTGTTGTAAACTACAAGAGGCTGAATACCACTGATGCAAGACAAAAAGGTTACAAACAGCTGGCCCAAGGCTAAAAATGAAAAAGTAATAGCTCAAAGGCTAACCCGGTGCAGGACAGAAGGTTACTACTGTAAATCAAAAGCAGGTCTCTTTAGAAAAGGAACGGGCAGTGCTAATGAAAGAAATGTGAAGCCTGAGCTAAGTATGAAATGCAGACTGATTCAGTTTTTCATGGTAACCTGATTGACTGGTGAAATAACATATCATTTTGCTGAATGTAATTCTGTTTAAAACTGGTGTAAACAATTCCAGAATCAAGCCCTAAGGACAAACAGATTACACATCTTGAAAGAGCTGGTGGGTTACAAAATATGCAAGTCTTGTCTCAAAGGAGGCAAGGAAAAATAAGCATTTTTCCCTAAAGGGGAGTTTCATATTTTTTCCAGTAACCTCAAATATTGATAACAGTAAGTTGAACAGTACTAGAGAAATGCTGAAGTTATTAATTCTTTACAATGCATTAGCCTGATTAAAATGATGACTTAGGCATGAATTCTCTATCCTGGCAGGCTGCTTTTGAAGCAGAGGTCAAAGAGTTGGGCAAGAGATACATACAGGATGAGATTGTCTTAATTGGAAGCATCAGCAAGCTTTGTGACAGGGAAGGGGAGAAAAAAAAGAAAAAGCCTATCAAGGTTGTTCTGATTCTAGCCCTACTATTGTGGATTCATCAGTGCATGGCTACTGGAACTCACTGACTGCTTTATTAATAAATTAATTCCTCTTGGCAAACATAATTTTACATTTTGCAGAATTTAAGAAGAAAAGGGACCACAAGTCTGGATGTTGTAGGCCCTAAAATTACCCCAATTACTCCTATATAAAAAGTCTAACAGTTCAGGCTATGCTAAAGAGAAATTAATAGATGAAAAAGGGCAGTATAGTCTAAGCAATTCAGGTGTCTTGCTCTCCCTTGCTGACAAATATTCCTTGAGTTACAGGCTCTCTAACCAATGAATTAAAAAAAAATATAAAATTATAAGTTGTGGTCACCTAAATTTTGAGAATATACGTTTGAACAATTATAGTGGATGACTCTCCTACGACATGTAGATAATAGTTTGTTACATATAACAGAGTTAAAAAGAGGTATTTTACATGCTTGCCCTGAGCAAAATTATAATCCTTTCTCCTCTTAAGATCTACAGTAAAATATATAGTAAAGATCCACTGATGAAAAAGACTACATGACTACATTTAATATTTTTATTCTTTTTTGTACACTGAAATCAAGGTCTCTTACAAGTCATTGGATGTATTTTATTCATAACAGCCTTAAATTGTCATGTAAGTGGGATTCCAAATGTATACAGGTGTTTAGGCACAGAGTACCTTTATCAGTAACTCTGGAATTCATTGTTTCCTCGAGGCTTTGATATATCTCATGACATGACAGATTGTCAAGGTTCCCTGCATCAGCTGAACTGTGGAAACTGCATATGACGTCTTAGACTGAGGCAAGCACAAGGTATTGCATTCTAGCTTAATCCTCTTTCATCAAAAGCTGTACCAAATCATGCAGAAATATCCACAAGATCAGAAACAGTTATTCATTAAATATAGTAATCCATTGCAGAAAAATATACAAAAGAAGAGTTTGTGTGAACTACATTAGGCTACAGCATACTGAAGATCTTTAAGTTGGTAAAAACAAAACTGTAACATTGTTGTGATGTATGCTACATCAGACAGGCTGTAAAAACCAGAATAGTGATGCCATAACGTTATGCTTACAACAGGGCAATGCTACAGGTCTATAGTTGTTGGTTGCTCCAGCCACCATATCTTGACCAGTTTTTTTCAGTTGTGCCTCTTTTGTCTTCTAGGGGATAGTCCAACCAACATAACATCCTTCATAATATCAACTCCTTTCATATCCTTGCAGATGTCAGTGAGTAGTGTCAGGGGCGGTGGTTATGAAGCCTTGGGCACCAGAATGGGTGGCAGTGGAGCTGGTAGGGCAGCATGGTGCCCTCACTCTCTGACCACACCCTATACTGCAGTTCCCAATGAGGCAAACCAGGTTGGACTAGGGTTGGTAACCAGGGCCGGTCACAACTCACCATCGCCACATGCTGCTGCATCCCTTGCCTATCCGGGAAGTCAAGTCAACAAGGGAATACCAACATCAGGAAAACTGGATACAGGTATGACTGCAACATAGTTCAGGCTCTTGACTATGGTCTATAAATGTAATCCACAAGACAATGTGTGTATTTTAGCCGTATTTCACTAAAGTCTGACCCAAGGTTACACAGCATCATAGGAAAGCTGACCTTAACACAGGCAGTTTAATCCATAGGAGTAGGGAGAATAAAATGCAGATCCAGGCATTGAACTCAAGACCTGCATACAAACTATCCGCACTAGACTGCCTGCAACTTGTTAGCTCAGCAGTTGGCATGGAGTGTTTCCTGATGGCTAGTACATCAGCACCACAGTTTAGAATGCTTTTCACTTAAACACCTCTGATTCTTATGCAAATTTACATCACTGTTGGTGAAATCCTCCAGGTCTACATAACCTCTAAATCAGTTGTTACTGTGGAATGTTTGGAAAGGAATCCAAAAGTAATTTCTGCCTGCTATGGAAAAATAAAGCTCCATCTGTCAACATTTCTTCTACAATTCTTTATAGGTGGTTCATATGAACAACTGGGATTTCTTTCCTTATTTTCAATACATAACTGAATATTGGGATTGCAGAAAAATGGACTGCACAAACAGACCAATTTTGGTCTTGAAACAGAATTTCCAGTACTAGGGACATGCATAGTATCGTATAAAGACTAAATAAATTGTTAAAAATTTTTTCATGTGTCAGCTTTGAGCTAGTAACTGACCTTGTAAATTCTGGGTCAATTTCAAAACATATGAAACAGATCTGGAGAAGCCAGCGCTGACAAAATATGAACAAAACTTCCCAGTTCCCAGAATCCAATATTGTTGTGTATATTCATGTTAGAACTTGACTGTTATCTGAACTACGCTATATTATTCATGTAAATTTCCCCAGGACACACACTTCTGCTATGTGGAAAGTTGTAAATATATTAGACGCTTAATACTGTAAAGCTTCTTGTCTTTATTTTTCCACCTAACATCTGCATAATCATAGGTTCTCAGCTCACAAAGGTATCCTAGCAGTTAGCAATTGGAAAGTATTGAAGCACGTTAGCTCGGCTAATAGTATTGTTGCACAACACAGGTTGTGGCGTCAAGTTGCAGAATGGGCCAGATTCACGAGCCCCCTCCAGTTGCTTTCCACTGCTTTGGTAATGAAAAGCAGCTGTAAACCCACTTTAGCTGAACATTTAAGCTGGGTCTATGGTTATTTTGCACTGTCTGAGAAGCACAAAGCAGCTGGAGCCTACTAACAAATCTGGCTTTCTATTTATGTATTCTGGTAGTGAGGGATTAATTTTCAGACCATATGCAATTGCTTACTGTTAAGAAAGGTTTTTGTACTTTCCACATAGATATTATGCAATATAACATTTTAAGAGGGTGTATTAGTACAAGCTGCGAGTGATTCAAATCAGACACACACAGTGTTATAAAGACAAATAATTTCCTTTTCTAATTTAAAATTGTTTTCTCATAGAATAAATAATATTTTACCCTTGAAGGGTTTGCTTTCTTTCATTTGTGGAAAGACCAGATGGGTCTCACAGGTCATTCACCATTATAAGAGAAACAACAACAAAAAAATCCCTTTTCAGAGGTGAGATCCTGTATTCTTTACTGGAAAACAAATTATTTGCTTGGATGAAAACCTTTTGTATTCCAGTGTAATTGCTAATATCTGTGGGGTGTCCTGGAAAATGAGATGCTTTGTATCAAAGAGTTGTAACTTATCCCTGTGCATAAAGTCTAAATAAATAAATTGGAGCAGACCTTAAGGTATCATGCAGGGAGGAGATACAAGGAATACAGCTGTGAAATCAGTGGAAAACCTCAAGTGATAACAAGTGGACAAGATAAAATTATTTCACAGTGGGACTGGGTTGATCTGGCTATATGGCTTTTTTTTGTTGTTGTTGTTAACAGAAAGATGGGGAGAGAGGTTTTCTCTGGACATCATATTTTATAAAGAGTCTTAAACTACTTCCTGCTGTTGCAGTAAAAAGAGTTGCTATTGGAAGAGTCAATGAAGGATGGATTATTTTCTCAGGCAATAAAGATTAATTGTAAAAAACTGATAAAGAAAAACAAAAATTTGATAAGTTGTTTTACATACACAGAAGAGCAAAAGAATTACAGTCTCATCAAGAACATCCTAAATGAAGCATTTGATGAAGGAGTGAATTCCTTTCCCCCCAGGTCTGAAAAAGCCATCTGTGGCCACGATGAAAACATGACTAAAAGAAGTGCATTTACAAATAGGACTGATGTACATATTCTTTCAGGAATATTAACAAAGCTCAGCAAGACTTTTGTCTGTGAGAACTAAATAGCTTACACTTTCTTTCAGCAGAATATGTAAAGCATGGGATCAATCAAGCTACCATAATTCATTAATATTACAGACAAATAGATCCCATTTAATGGACCTCTGCTGGCACTGACTTCAGTGCTTTCACCCATGCAAAACTTATTTTCTTCAGAGAATGAAGGTGGCATTCCCATTGGCATAAGACACGGGAACATCTGTTGGTGTTAAAAAACTGATTTCATCAGCCTTGGCAAGGGCAGATCTTCTGCAGATCAGAGAGCTCAGGGCAACAGAAACCTAACATTCAGGATCACACCACACAAGCTCTGCATCTACTTCAGAATAACATGAAGGGTGCACTTAAATATCTACTTCAGCCTGTCTGCTATAAATGAGACCTACCAGCCTAACGTAAGTATCTACATTCCAGATAAATGCATTGATCAGGTGAATCCCACACAGGGTGAGATTCTCAGAGATGTGCATAGGAAAACATAAAAGAGAAGTGTAAGGTAGAAAATTACTTTCTCAAAAATGATCAGTGAATATAAGGAGACATGATGAAAGACACAGGCTGAGCTTCAAGACGAACACCTATAGCAAAAATAGTGAAAAGTTGAATGTGACAAATGAGTAAGATGGGAGTAATTATCTTTTGAATGTACAAAAGAAAAATCCACCTCAAAAGAATTTTGACCCAACTTTTGACAAAGTTGAGAAGGCAGGAAAGGAGATGATTTAGCCTCAAGGATGTATATAGAGCAATTCATATGATTCTTCAGGGATTCAATAGTTCATGGTGTTCTGCAGGGATTTTGTCTTTTCTTTCCACTTGTTTTCACATACTTTCCAGTGATTAGTACAAGTTAAGCTCAGGTTAGTGATGCCAAGCATGAATTACTATCTTCTGCCTTTCAGTAAGCTTATTTAAATTCACTTCTATTCTTACCAGAGCCACAAAACTTCCATTTTTGTCCTGGAAGAATAAACTTTGATCTGTTAAAACTGTAGTTAGAAACTTCATATCTGCTTACAAAGTGCTCTTCACATTCTATGTGATTGTGCACATTTAAAAATAATCTGGATGGTCACATGACTGCTACTTAATTTTTCATTTTTTTTTTAAACTAAAGTGAAATTCATCCTTCCTAAAAGGTCTGTGTAAGTATCTTTTATTCTTGCAAGTCTTAATTTGGATACAACAATTATGGTGACCTCAACTGGCAGATTTCACCAGTTAAATATTCAAAACGTTCAACATGACTAGGTAAGGCATCATGCCATGATTAATCCAGTGAAGATCTGGTAGTAAAGAGACAAGTATGTATTTGTTGATTTACAGCATATTGAAGATATAACTTTTAATGCTTAGAAACACAAAATACCCTGCATGCTGAATTTTAGAGGTTACAGGATAGGGTAAAGATGACTTTATTCATTTTCTCCAATAAGCATTTTTTCCCTTCAATTCCCTCATCTTCAAAATGCCACTGCTATAAATATACTTTGGTTGCTGCAATAATACTTGTATAAAACTTTTCACTTACACTTCACTCAACATTTTCCAAAAGAAACTAGCTGTCTATGGATTAGTTCCAAAGCCCATTGATGTCAGAAAGTCTTCTGTGGGTTTTGCCTCAGGACTTAAGTGCATGGAAAAGCTCATGACAGTATCTGTCAAGAGTAATTTGAAAGAAAGATTAATATTTGTAGGCTAGAAGCAACAACTGAGAACCAGTAGTTTGACCTCCTTCTACTGAACCTCACTCAGACATGTCTGCATCAAACCTGTAACCTTGTGGTTAAAATTATAGCATACCTTTTGGAAGCTATCCAACTGTCTTGTAAAGTTTGCACAATATGAAGAGTGCAAGACCTCACTTGCTAAATTACTCCAATCATTAATTGCTCTTGCTGTTAACTGCTTAAAAAAAAGTGCATGTTGTACCTTATTTTCCCTTTCAATTTGTCTAGCTTGAGTACTGGAAATTAATCTAGCAGGAAAAAAGTGTTTAGTAAAGAGCCCTCTACTGTCAAAAACATTCTTCCTGTGTAGGTACTTGTAGAACAGAATCAAGTTACGTTTCGTCTTTCTCTACAATAAGCTAAATGGATTGCAGTGGAAATAGGATGTCCTTGTTACAGAAGGCAGAATGAAAGCATTTTGCACGAATAATTTGTAGCAGAACAGCTAGAAGGCTTATTATCTTATCCTTACTTTTCAAGACAGCACACAAGCTCCTCTGAACTAACCCAGGATCACATGCAGTCACACAAAAGGGAATACTAACAGCAACTGTGGTAATTTTTTTCAAGTAAAGTGGCTATGTACTACAAGGAGTAAAACCGCAGAAACTAAAGGTATTGATGCCTTACACTTCGACTACATTTGAGATGGAAAATATCAATAAAATATCCATGTACACAAATATATGTGTATATGTGTGCATACAGACACACAGAGTTTTCATTAGAGCAGGTAGAAAAATCCTTTGTGTCAACATTTCAACACTAAAGTGATTTTTAAATATGAAGCAAAGCAAAAGTCAGTTTCCATATAATGTCCTGCATCACAAATATCTTCATTGGTTCCAAAATATTATTAATGCACATTGAAATAACATTGCAATACAATGTGTCATAGTATTTACCATTTTATAAGCAAATTTTTATTTTCTTAAAGAAGTTTCACATTTTTAGAAACATAGCATCACTTAAGACATTTTTATCTCTTGACATTAAAACTATATTTAAAGTGATGCATATATTACATGACAAAGAACAAAAATACTTTTTGGATTAATAACGTAATTATAGTTAGATTTGACTCCTGAGAACAAAGGGATAAAGTGAGTTTTTTTAGGAGACAAATATTCATTCTTATTTTACCAGTCCAACATTATTTCCGATACTTTTATATTCCAAGAATTAGCAGAATAGAATAATCTAGCTATAAGTATCATCTTTATTTTAGTGCTATCAAAAAAAAAAAAAGAAAAAAAAGATGTTAACTGCCTTTTTAACACCAATGGTAACGGCAGCTCTGGTTATAAAACTTTAACACAATTCTTGTTTTATTATTGTTGATATACCATAATAAACACTTAAAACCAAATATTTATCATCCAAGCCTTTTTGCACATGAAACATTCAATTCTATTAATATTATTAGCCTTAAAAAAATAAAATTAAAGCTGTATTTGGAAAGAAAACAAGTCATTTAATCATAAAACAGCTAACAGGGTGTTACTAGAGTAATTTACCTGATTGATTTATGAATGTGTTGTAGAGTATTTATTATTTAGCTAAAGAATGTAAGAGAGACTAAAGTTAAATTTTAGGACATGAATGCTCTTATCAATCTGTTTTATAAATCTTGATAGATGCATAGCTAGATTTACCATTATAACATGCCTGTTTTGGCATGTGTGTTTGTTTGGGAAAGGCTGAGTGTGGTGTGTGTTCATTTTTATTTTGTGTCAAGTAAACATGAAGCAATATTGAACAAGTTTGCTAAAGTACTTCCTGATTAGGTATATTCCTTTTTCATAAATAGAAAAAATCTAGAAGGAAGAGTAAATCATTCATTTGAATGGGCACTGCACACTAGGAATCCATCTCAGTCAATTATCCATGATGCTTTAAAAATGGACTCTAACCAATGTGTAGGTTTGCTATACTAGCAAAGTAGATACATGTTTCCTATGTAAAGCTTGCTGGGTTTTTCCTGATTAGTTGTATGGTACATTGTCTCCAATATACAGACAGAAGGATATCTATGTATTGATTAGTGTTAGAAAAGACATTCGAAGCAAGAGAAATGCTTAACCAACCTGCATCTCTTTATTTAATTCCTTGCACACAGACTTTTAACATCTTGAACAAACCATATATGAAAATGTGTATCATATCCTCAATGTTATTTGACTGTGAATTTAACTGCTAAAATTAATTGAAATGGCATTTCCACGTAAGCAATATACCAGACTTGTAATGGAAGTATCAGCAAATTAACTATAAGTCAATTTTTTAAATAAATATTTTTAAGATAGTTTAAAAATAATCTAATTGCTCTCTACCTTACTATTTTCACATTTCATAGACACAAAGCAACTGACCAACAGTTCAATGTTACGCTTTACTAGACTGTTACAAGTCCTGAATACTTGACCTGTTTTAACACAAGTTATTGTAAATACAAATATTATTTCAAAATGAGTATGTTGTGAAAGTGCTTTTAGACATAGTAGCATTATAGATTTGCAGTTCATTAGTCTACAAGCAAGGAAGACATTACAAGTTTAAAGCCACTGCTGAAATTTTTCTCTAAGCTGAATAGATGTGGTGTAGGGTTTTTTGTTTGGTTGGTTTTGGGGGGTTATTTATTTATTTATTTCAAATTAGAAAGGAAAAGGACTTGTTTGAGAAAGGCAAAACTTTCCCTTAATATTCAGGGCGTGGAGGATTGTTTTTATTTCTTATGATTCCCCAACCCCCCTTTCTTATAAATGAGAGTTTGGGGCATCTCCATTGTAGAAACAGACAATTATCTAGGTTTTACAGTCTGACTGTAATACTGGTTTATAAGAAAGTCACTGTCACATTAGCTCCCAGTTTGCTCAGGGTGAAATACAGCTTTGGGCAAAATTCCCCGAAAAAAGCAAAAGCATCAGCTAACTTCTATCTAAAACTATTAATGTGGACATAATTATGCATTTAAATAATATCAGCTTTGTTCAGATACAAAATAGAGAAGCACACTTCATTTATAACTGTTCAAGAGATGTACAACTTTGTTAAACTGCTATGATCATCTTCCTTGTAGCATGGTTTCTTTTCAGTATCGCAAAACATGGCCAAAGGTAAAAAGCGAAAAGTTTCTTGTCTTCCTTTCTACTGATTCTATACATTTTTCAGGAGTAAATGCTACAAAATTGACTAACTACCTGAATGAAAGGAATCCAGATTGTTAGAAGAACTGGCAGATTGGCTGTCAGCTATTTGCAAAGGAGGCTCTTTTCCTCCTGTTATTTGTGTTACCTAATATACCTTAGTCTATCAACAATTACCTTTATCTTTCCAGAGGTGTGAACTTGGGATAAGAAATGCCCCTGTAGTAAGTTATATTTCTGTATAGATTAATTTCTTACAGCCTAAAATTCTCCTGCTTTTGGATATTGACTCTTAGACCATTTCTTGGTATAAGAACTGACAGATGGTCAACAAAACCTCTTTACTACACTAAGCTGAAAAGATTAGTTTCCATTTGGTTTGATACTAACAGACATGTCTCTGTGACGTGTCATCGACCAGAACTTCCACACACCACCAGAACACTGTAGTGCATTACAGGGGGACGTATTCTCTCCAAATAGCACACCCATAGGTTCAAAAGAACTGTTTAGAGAAAAATACCCATTGATTCTAATTGCCTTTTAAGATGTGGTCTGTATCCCTGCCAGAGACACTTTGTCATTATGAGGATAGCATGCAGCATAAAAAGGTTATCAGAGAGGAAAGCATTAAAATCCTGAACGTTTTTCTAGAGCAGCGTTTTGAACTCTCGACAGATGTCACTAATGTACCTGATTTATGGTAACGCAATTTTACATTTTGTCATTCATATTGACTTTCCATTTGACACTCTCTAATGGATAATCAAGGTCAACTAAAGCATAATCAATTAGTCTGCATTAATTGATGGCCAGAACTACATTTTTCTTGTGATTTCCAACATATCCATGTACTATACATCTTTCAGCTCTCCCTGGGGCCCCCCGCAAGCGTGTTGCTTTCAGAGTAATTATAATGAGTTAGAATGTCTTTCTTCAATGATATTCAACAAAATTATTCTCCAGGAGCACCAAAAAGAAGGTAAATTTTGCCTTAAAATATTTCATGCTTCTATCAAAAACATCATTTGCTCTTTTAGTGGCATATTGATAGTAATACTATAAAAGATATCTTGACAATGAGAGTGGCAAGTAGGAAGACAGCCAGAAAACTCCTCTTCTCAGAAAATGCTTCTAAAGAGGGGAGAGGGGAAAAAAAAAAAAAAAAAGGAAATATTTCTGCTGTTGTCTCAGAGGGTTCCCCTTCACATACACCTGGGGAGGGTAGACTATCTCTCTAACTGAATCAGGGCACAGATAACAAGAAAGTTGCTCCTTCCTGCTTTACAAAGGTGTGCAGAAAGGAAAACCATTTGCATTTAAAAGATATAGGATGGTCTGGAGTCTATTTAAACCTCTATTGGATAAGCCTGTTTACAATTCACATCCTTTGTTCTTCGATTTCATGCTTGCTCTCTTCCCTTCCATACCTACCCTGATTAACTTACTACTACCTATCTTATCTCTAATATTCCTATTAACTTTGGAAACGTTCTGAATTTCTCTTTGAGCCTTATGAAAATCACAGCTAAACTTCATTTGATCCTGAGAGAACAAATTCCTAATTTGAAGTCTTTACAGAGTCAAGAAAGCCTTCTAGTCCTTATTCTGAGTCATCTGAAAATACAACAGAAAACCATCTACATGTCTAACTTGCTACTGCCTTATTTTTTCCTGGACAGACAGACTGAGATGCACTGTCCTGATGCCACGTTCCATGTATTCCGATCCTTCTCTCGTAACAATGATGGCTATAAACAGAAACTTGGTTCTATCATGAGGAAATAGCCTTGTCCTCCAGTATGTTGAATGCTGCCCTCATTTTGGGATTATACTCAGACTTGTGGACTAGGCATTTTCCAGATCATTAATGAAAATATTAAATGGTGTTGACCCCATTTAGCGGTCATTAGGATGTATCAGAGAGATACCACTAGAAACCAACTGCCAGCTGGAGTTTGTCCCATGATTATAACTCCTTGAGTCCAACAGTCCATCCAATTTTCCAGCCACCTATTAATCCACTTAAATATTCCATATCTCAGCAATTTGGCTACAAGGATGCAATGGAAAAGCATGTCAAGAGCTATGCTGAAGTCAAGGTAAACCATATGCACTTCTCCCTTTGCCCACAGAACAGATCATCTCATCATAGAAAGCAATTGGTGCAGTCAGCTGCAATTTGTTTTTGTTGGTAAATTTGTGCTGAATGTTCTTAGTCACCTTGTCCTTTATGTGCCTGGATGTGTCTCTTGTAGGGTGCTTTTTGAAAATGAACGTGAGGTTTACCTACTTTCAGCAACAAGGAACACCTTCCTTGCCATCGCCTTTCAAAAATGACAGAGAGCCTTGCAATGACGTCAGCCAGCTTCTCAGTACCCTTGAAGGCATCCCATTGGGCTGCAGGCTTGGATCAGAGACTTGGAAGTCATGGGCATTACATTACCAGAAGAATCCATGGCAGTGACATTACTATCTCAGCCTTTTCAGTGCTGTCACTATGTCTATTGCCCCATTGACCAGTAAGACCACAGGTTCGTTAGTCTTTCTTTCGCTGTCAGTTTCCACGAACATCTCATTTTAATGGTGCTCCCTTTTAACTCAGTAAAGAAGCATTGACTTGTGTAGACAACTTGGGAATGACCAGCAGTCACTTTCCTAGAAATCTCTACAAGTGCAGAAATAACATGCTAACTTGAGACTTCTCAAAGAAAAGCATGCAACTAATGGCCTCTGAAAGCTTGTCACTCAAAGGTAGTCCAGGACTCTAGTTTAAGGGCTTCATACAAGTAGAACAATTATTTAGGTTGCTGCTATGGAGACATATACTGCTGAGACACTGATGGAAGATGTCATGAAGCTAATGAAAATTTTCCATTAAAAGGCATTTATTTGTTCATTTTGGTGAGTTGGGTCAGAGCATTTCAATTTTTGCCACCCAAGGCAGCCATGTGAAGTTTCACGGATATTTGCTCCAGATGTCCTTCCAACCATATACTCCAAATGGCTTCTGACACTGTGTTTGAGTAGGCTGAAGACCCCAATGCAGTGACATGTCAGCAGTTACCTCTGCAAGTTAGTCCCTTTCCTTCCACTCCCACCAACAATATATTCCATGCTTATGCTATCTGTATTGAAACGTGTTCATATACAAAAGCATCTAGTGTCAGCATGTTTAAATATAGAACACAGTAGGAGCAAGGCAATATAGAAGTAACTTTGTTCAAACTGTTGTGGTTTGTTTCCTGCTTGCCAGGTGTACCATTGGCAGTGCACTGCTAGGCCAGTAGTACTCTGTGAGAGCAGAGGGTGAAAAAGTCTTTGCAGATATTGTCCACTCATTTTTTCTCATATTGAACAAATTCTTCTTAGCTATTTCAAAGCCATATCTTCCAGATGAAAGACTGAGGAAGATAATTAGCATTTATTAGCTGTCCCCTAAACCAGACACATAAACAGCCTAAAATACTAGGCTTTACTGAATATACAGTCCCATCTGAGATATACATCACCTTAACATCTCAAAATTAAGAACAGGTGTCCTATTCACAGAAAGATAGAGTGTAAAATCATGGGACATCTCCAAGCCCCACTAAGAACAAAAGAGGCTATGGGGTTAATCTTTCCAGATTGAGGAAAAGAAGGATTTAAAGTATTTTGTTTGATTTGGTCACCATAGCAGCAATAACTTTTCAGCGTTTTCTGCTACTCTGAGTCTTTTATTCTCACATACAATATATAGATGCACAATACGTGTGTCCACACCCTTTAGGCCACATAAGAGAAGGCAGGCAACAGATTGGTCAGGCTTTCTTTCCACATAATACAAAAACCCACAAAGCAAAAGTCAGCTGAAGGACAGAGACAAAGGCACCACCAGAAAGAGAGAAGAGATACAGAAATACATCCTTCAGCTGATGAAAGACAGACATCTCTGACAAAAAGTGTTATGCATTGTTTCTACACAACAGGAAAACTAGAATGACAACCAAGCCACATGCATAAAGCAACTCTGCCAACAGCGGTTTTCATCTTGCATAAGACAAGCCTTTTATGGGCCCTTTATTTCCCATGTCACATTCTAGGAACAGGTACTTCTCAGTGGTGACCACCTTCCTTCTGCACACAACCTGCTGCTCCACTGCAAAAAGCAAATGAAGGCTTCTTCCAATACTATTCAATACCAGAGGAGTATGTTACTTCATGAGCCAGCCAGCCAAAGTGCTGAGAAAGTTTTGTCATCACAGGGCAGGGAGAAAACAATGCTGACAAATCTGGCCCCAGTCTGTAACTATGCAGTATCCTTCTGCTCTCTCTAATGCCCAGGAGAGAGCTTTTAAACCTTTCACAGTCTAAATCACCATTATGTTCTTCCTCATAGTTAGGGTAGCTGTCTAGCTGCAACATCTCCCCCTAGCAGCAGGGAGAAAGGGAAAGGGAACTGCAGAGCTTGGGAGCTCACTCAGTATTCATGTTGAGTCACTTGGACAAAAAGGTGCCATATGAAGTTGGTCTACCAATAATTCCTCTTCAGACAATTTTGCAATTGTCTCCTCTGAAAAAATGCCAGCTTTGCCAGTTCAAAAGTTAGGCCTAAAAACATTTCCATAGGTCTGTAAGACATTCAACACCTGCCTATATACTTATCCCTTTTAGGCCTGCTGTCTGCAAGTTAACAAGTGTTAGTTTACACTGTTCTGTTGTGGAATTTAGAGCTGAGAGGGCTTAGGCAAAGCTTTCTGCAGATAACTTCCACAGAAAAAGGGAATGAGTAGAAAAAGTCCCCACCTGCCTTCGCAGCATTCATTAAAACCATTGTTTCATCGGAGCTGTTACTCAAGTTAAGTATGGAATTTGCACTTAAAAGAACCAGACAATGAGGAAAAGAAAGAATTCCATAACTAATAGAATTATATTTACTTAATATACCAAGAAGGTAAGAAAGTGCTGTGCCTGATTTGTACAGAAGTTACTGCTGTTATGAAATACAAAAACATCAAACATCATTACATGATAAATCAAAATTCCTTCAATAAATTCACTGCTGATTACCTTAGGGACAAACCAGAACTGCTGCTTAATGGTTCATTTTTAAGCAATTGGTCAGGGAAATGAAATTGTTGTGTGTGCTAGCTGTATTAAGATTCCTGAAAACACTAAAGGGAAGAAGCCATATAGTGAGGTGTTCAAGACTGTGTGCTGAAAGTTTCAGGCATTTTACCCCTGAGAAATAAAGCTACATTTAATAAAATCAGCTCATTTGTTGCATCACGTCACATTGTGTAGAAGACCTGTGCAATAAAGTTCAAAAGACTACAGGAAAATTTGCTGCATTTCCATAGTTCTGGATAAAAGTGTGAATACCAGATCCAAACTCCTTATTTTAATATAGAGGAGGATGGAGGAACACATATGGAGGATGACTGCGGAACACATAACTCCTAAGGAGCTACTTGCCCGTATGTTGAATCAAACCACGCATTTTGTATTCTATCTGACAGATATTTGATTAAAACAACATAAAAAACTTTCTATGACGTACATTTTCTATTATAACAAGCTAAAAGGAGAGCCACCAAAGAACAAAAAAGTTGAGGTATACACATCTGCATTTTATAAATATAGAGATCTTTCTGCCATCTTCAAAATGAATCGGATGATGAACAGTTTGTTGAAAGGCATGTAAATTTTCCAACTGAGAGTTATGAACCTCTTTTTCGGTCTGTCCTGAAGATGTGAAATTTTGCTTGAAGACATTAGACCAGAAAGTATTTGATTTCTGAGCAGAGTAGAAGTGTCAACCAAAAGGAGAAGGACTGCTAAAGAAATCAGGTTGATGAATTCCTTCATTCAAAAGTGGAAGGCTCAATTCTACAAGCAAAACAGTACTAAGCTTGTAGTTGGCTTCGTGTTATTTTACATTTTTAATTTTCCCAATGCTTGTGCACTGGTGCAAGGAAGGTGAAGAATGTGCAAGAAAAGGTGAAACTCATTCCATTAAACCTAAAAGGTTGGATTTGGATGTAGAATTATAGGGTTTTGGTTGGTTGGTTTTGGTTTTTTTTTAATCACTAAAGTAAGTTTCAGTACTATATTTTTCCCTAATTTAAAGAAGTCTGTAAACTTCCAACAGCCTTACACCATCAACAAAGCAACAGTCTATACTGCAACTATTAGTTTTCAAAATAGTGTTCTTAAATATTTTTTCTATTTCCTATTACAAGAACCGAATTCTATGGAAAGATTTTATTCTCAGTGATGATTCCATGCTTAAACTCCACATGTGGGGCTGGATAGCATACTTTAGTGTAGAGAAAAGAGACTGAAGACAGCACTCCACACATAGAATCCTAGATTAGAATCTATTTGAATTATCAGAGTGCCACTTTGAATTACAACATCCCTGCTTTGAGGCTTTCCGGCTTTTGGAGAGAATGTTGGAGAGGAAAGATTTCTCTAGAAAGCTGGTTTTGTGAAAAATATATCACTTCTTTGAGGTGGGGTTGCTGTGTAATTTTTTTTTTTTTTGGTCTTGCCTAAAATTACAGCCATCTTCACCAATGCAACTGAAGAATAAGTAGACATACTCATACACAGTAGCACTAATTACAGAGATTAAGATGCGACAAGACGGCTCAAGCTGTTACAAATAGGTGCCTAGAAAACTGCTAAAGCTATTTTCTACACTGGCTAGCTAGCAACAGCAAAAGTATGGCTTTTCATTCTGCAGTCATAATGTGGACATGTGTGGACAATGGATTTAACCTGAAGAATTTTGCAACCCCACTTCCTGTAAAAAGGACAATCTCTTTGTTCTCAGAACTACACTCAGAACTATTGAGAGAGAAAATATCATTATGCCTGAGTGTGTGCAAACGAAACACTGAGTTATTCACCTTGAGACCAGTCAGAAAACGGAGGACAAAAGATAAAGCTCAGTATTTGCCAAATGGTGAAAGATAAAATGTGATCTTGTTCTTTAAAACATACTGTGTTTGAACATAGGACAGAAAAAAGCTTTTAAAACTTTGTCTCCCAAGCAAGCATGTTGCATTGCTTCATTTCCAGAGGGATTACCTTCAAAATGTAAGACATCTTTGATAGATGTCTTGTTCTCATTTACTGAAAACAAATGAAAGAGGAAGCAAGGAGGGAGAGGGACAGAGATACCCTACATTACATACAACTGATATTCTTTGCTAGCACAAGTCTAACTGAGAAATACTTTGTTTTCATGTTTTCTTCCCCAAGAGAATGTTCCTGATACGGAAAGAGTAGCAATCGAAGATGTGTCAGCTACCAACCACCTGCAACTTGAAGTTCTTCAGAGAATACTGGCAATGAACAGATAATTACCAACTACTCTGTGTGTATGTGTCTGTACTTATCTCCTCCCGGCCCTTAAAAATCCATCTACTTTTCTTGAAGTTATTGGATATACCTAGAAAAACCTAAACACTGGAAAACGTGCAGGAAAATATCAGTATGGCACTGCATAACAATTACCAAGCAAAGGCCCATCTAGTCTGGTTTCCTAACTTCCTGTTTCACACTTACAGCACTAGATGAAAGCACAATAATTTACTATATAATACAGGATAACCTGCTGCACTGCAGCCTGCCTTCCCCTGCATTTCCTCTTCTGTAGACAAAGAGGTTGACCACAAGAAATGATTCATTCTGAAAGTGAAATACCATTAAAATGTGAAAGCTTGCAGCAAAATTGGTAGAATATGAGAGAAAAAAATAGCTGTTCTAATACATCATTAAAAATGAAATGTCTTTCTGAAAATGGCAGGTTTTATGTTCATAGTATAATTTTTTTTCCTGTGCTTGCAATCGGTTTTCCTTCCCATGGAAAGAAAAAAAGTTCATATTGAAGTTGACTTAGAAATGAACCTGATTGAGATGACTAGTGCTATTACTGCCTGTCCCCTTTAAGAGAAGCAAAGTCTAGGATCCAGTCAGATGCTGTTCCATGATAATATTCTTCACAGCTCTTGAAAAATCTGATGCAGACAAAAATTTAGAGAATAGAAGTAACATCTAGAAAAATCTCAAGGCAAAGACGTGGGAACAGAACAGTACAGTGACTGCATCTTCCTTTTGTCTTATAGCAATGAAAACATCAGAGAGAAAATGACTAAGCTACAGAAAGACTAGCTGGTCTGGAAGAAAAGCATGTCAGGGCAGGTTATGTGACCCAGGGGGGAGGCACAGAACTGAGGGATCAGTCCACTCATCTATGAATCAGAGCAGCTTCTACTCTGTTGCCTTCCAATAAAAGGAAGGCTATAATATTTCAGAAGAATGAGAAAGAAGGGGTAGGTCCACCCTATTATAAAAGTCTACATTTAAGAAAAGACTAAAATTAAAACTCTAGCCTTACCTCAAGTATTTCAAAATTAATTAAGAACCAAAAAACAGTAAGTATTTGCCAGAACATCTGTCTGTGCATATGCTAAGGATATGTGGTCTTGCTGATTTAGCAACTAACTGTGAAAGTTCCAGACTAAAGAGGCATTTGGTTTACTTGCATATAATAGCTAATAGCCAGAGAGATGAGACCATCCTTACCCCACAAGTCTTTTCTTCCAACTTTCATTAAATTACGTTTATATTAAAGACGTGTCTCATTTATAAATTCTACCAGAATTGTCTCATTAACTACCATTTAGAAACCCTACACAAAAATCAGGAGGGTAGTTAGGAACAGAATAAGTCATCTTAAAGCAGAAAAAGTAGTTTAAAAAAAATGCAACTGACAATTTCAATGCACTTGAAACACTGCAGAAGAGCAGAACTGGAAGGCATTCGAGTCAGAAATCAGTCTTTTCACGAGCCAATGTTTTAACAATGTCATTACAAGCAAATCACTGCATAATCACAGAGGGAAGTGTTTCCAAGCAAGTTTCCCACATGTGATCCCAGAAGACCTATCACAAACATGCAGGAAAAAAAGCAAGATGCAGGAAATGTTTTAATTAGGCTGCTACTCTATTAATTTAACCCATCTGGGAAATACTAGCAATAATGTAATCAGTGTAAATTATTATTCCTTAATTCCTATTAATTCCTATAATTCTTTTAATCCTATTCCCTTGGGCCCCAGCCCTTCACAGCTGGTCCACAACCAGGCACCCAACCTATCCCTCCTTTCAAGTAGGTTAAAGGGCTGCAGAAGAGTTGTTGTCTCCTCAAAGCTCCAGCTTTGTTTCTCACTTCCTTAGAGCACTTATTAATATATTACAGATATGACCTATCTTCCCGCCATCATACTGAATCTCTGATTTGCTGGAGAGGAAAGGCAGGAACAGCAGGATTAAGGGCAGGAGAAGGAAGGAAAATGTTTATCCGAGTTCACTACAACGGAAAGTGCTTTGCAGGTGCTCTTTCACCAAAAAGTTGATTGTCAGAATGAGCAGAAAAGACAAAAATGATCTGAATACAGCAATCCAGTGTTACTACAAATCAATTAATTACTAAGCATGTGTCATTCATCAGTTCTAGCAGATAGAAAACGCTATCATTTGTCTATAGAAGAGCTTTGCTCCCCCTCCTTGTCAGTATGTACACAGACAGCTTAATAGAAATGAAAGAAGGAAGAGAGAAACACCCATCAAGCCACAGGATGTGTGTGTTTATACTTACTTATATATACTTACTATGGAGAGACTTAAAAAACAGATTGTAAATGTCTCACTACACAGGCAGGAGTCATCAGTATTCTCCCAACAGCAGCAACACACTGCAGAGTAGGAGCTTGAATTCCCTCAAGCAGTTGACAGCACAGTAGTACGTATACAAAGTCTTAAGAACCATAAGCCTTGCTTTAAAGTTAAGAGCATACATTGCAGCTTAAGAAAATACACCAAGTTTAATGGAAAAATATCAATGTGTTAATGTTAAAAATCTGTACAGGTACCTGCTTGTCTTTCAGAGAGCTGAATAGCATCGAGTTAGCAAACTTTAGCAGACCTCTTCCAAAAATCCATTGTATGTGTTAATGCATCAGTATTAAGGTAACCTTTAAATTAGTAAGTGCTGTGGCTTGATATGAAAGAAGTGCAGTGAAGGTATCTGTTGTTTTGTAATCAACTACCTGTGATCTCTAAGATCTAAGGAGAACTGGAGTGGAGGAGTTAAAGGTTTAATCCAACTGTGAAGCATTGATCTGGTAAAAAGACATTTTGGAGATGAATCTGAAAAGAATCAGGGTTTCAATTTGCATTTCTTTTTTCATCCTTGTTCTGTTGCCTAAGAAAACCTGCATGTGCTAGCTTTGTGATGGATTTGACTGAAAAGCCTTTATTTTAACAAGCATTTCTAACATACTATCTTGGGTGGAAACCTGTTATATAAAACATTATTATATAACAAACCTTGACATCTTCAGCAGTCTAAGATTTCTTTCTTAAAATGATTGTATACTTGCAGAACAAGGAAGATGACAGATAAAAGAGGGAATTAGCAGTAATATTTTAGTTAATTGTTGGGTTTTTTTTCCCTTTGACAAAAATTGTCCTGTGTGTTACAATCACTTTCAGTCTGCTGCTTCTCCCCCCCCCCCAAAGTGGCATTTCTTTAAAAGAAACTGAGTATGGACTCTCAAGTTATCTAGGAATACCCAATATACTTCTATTCAAGCTACACTTAAGCTATTATAAACGTCTTTGTATATTTGAAATACTCCTTTCTAAAAACCAAAACCACCACCATCCCCCCCTGCCCTCCCTCAACCAACAACACCCAACCAAAAAACCATGATTATCACATGCTGGTGACATTGTACTGCTTCTGGAGAAGACGTAGTAATTAGAAGGTTATCTAGCTTGCTAAAATTTTCTGACCCTTAAAATAGTAAGTCTCTGTTTAAATAGATGTAGAGAAATAGGAAATGTCCTAGCTGCTACTCAAAGGCTCCAAATCACTGCCCACTATCAACTTTAATTCCCTGATAAATTGAGCCAGAAGGATTTCTTGACAGTTAAAATGACTTCATAGCCTAGATGGCTTAGTGGTCAAGATGTAAGGCTGATAGTTTTCCAAATAGTAAAAGAGAGGCTCAGAAGAGTTTTATTTCATGGAGGTAAACCTTGCTGTTATGAGACCAAGGATTATGCAGGACAGTAGGTAATACAGAAGAAAAATAAGACAACTGCAGCTTCTAGAGATGGAGGAAGAGGCAAATTCTGAATCTACAAGTTCCAAAACCAGGCAGACCACTGATGGGAAAATGGATCAGAAAACAACAATAGATAAATGCAAGGACTGAATCCTGTTGAAGCCATTGAATGTGCCTTTGATTTTGTACCGGTGTGACATCCTACAATGGAGAATAAGTTAGTCTGAAGGCATATTCCATCAGACAAATGCCTACCACAACAGGTATATCTAGCTGGATGTGTAATACCTACACTTCCTTTCCTTGGTGGACAATCTAATTGTGTTTCAAACTTCCTCTGATTGCTCCAATGTTGTCCCTGCCTCTTTTGCCTCCCAAACTGTAATTGACCCATGTCATTAGCTGCTTAGTAATATATCCCTCTGCATTTTCTGACCTTCCACAGCTTTCTTTAAGCCTGTATTATTCAATCCCACTTTCATCTCTCTCCTCCCCTGCCAAGTTCTTCTTACAATTAAACTATCTGCACAGACATCTAACTTCAGTTTACATTAGAGACAAATTCTCAGGTTCTATTTCTATTTTAGCATTGCCTTGTTTAGAATGGTTGCTATGTCTCTCAATGAAAGTAATTTAAAAAAAAATAAATTAGAAGGTAATGAAGAGTTAGGAAAGGGTCATCATTAGCTTTATACTTAAAGAGAAGCCAGAGAATGACCAGGGAAAATTTGAAGTGACAGAACGTTATTTCAATGAAAGACTAAGGACAATCAGAAGTTGCTCTTAAAGTAGTACAGAAACACATGGAAATCCTTCAGCAGACTTTTTGAGCTTCAAGGAATGGTACATATCAGAGAACGTAGATGGAAACAACCCTACAGGATAAGCAAAAAAGCAAGAATATGAATTATGAAAAAAAACCAGACATAGAAATCTTGGGTCTGTTATCAATCTTACTAGCTTGATTCTGTAACGTGCTTATATTTACCAGGGACAGCAGATAACTGCAGAAAGGAAAAGCATCACAAACCCTCAAATTACCTCTTCATGTTCCTGTTGCCATTCTAACCTCTATCCCTAATAATTAAGTATACATACATGAATAATTATCTCAGCATCCCAACTAGATCCCATATATTGCAGCTTAAATTATTGGAAGAGTATAAAAATATCATTGCTTGGTTAAAACAAATCTCAGTGCCATCAAATGTAACTCCAAGGTTAGGGGCTTTAAGCGAAGAGAAGAAATGAGACAATGAAAGACAGAAAGAAAAATCTGTTGATTGAAATTCCTCAGGAATAGCTCAGACCTTCCTACACATAGTTGTTACTGTAGGAAATGACTGTAGAAATCATTCAGCCTTGTACTTTGTGGGGATGCAGCACACCACAAGCTGTCAGAGGGACAGCAGGGGGCAAGTTGCAATCACCTTCCTTTCCTGGAACCTGCATTGGAAACTGCGTGGAACTGGAGGGTCAAGCTACAAAGCTTTGATGATGCATTGCATGGGTAAAACCCCTCTAGCTTTTCACGCACTACTTTACTGATGGGAAGAAAGATATAGAGAAATTAAGTAACTCTGTTTTGGGGTGGTCCTCTGTTGAGGAACCTGAAATACCTCGGTGTTGAGACTTTAGAAGCTCACAGGTTTCATTACATCATAGAACCCCAGCAGCTCCAGTGTTGCCAAAAAAGGAACAGCTAAGTACCAGTATCTGTAGGGTTTTTTTGTTTGGTTGGTTTTGTTTATTTGGGGTTTGGTGCTTTTCCTTTTTTTGTGATTTCACATTGTTGTAACTGAATGAAAACAAAAAAAGTATTCTAAGAAATGCAAATACAACTTGGTAAGTTTGCAATGCACCTTGGGGTCTTCGTTGTTTATATATTAGCTCCAGTGAGAAAGTTAAATTTTCTATGCTTTTACTGTACAATGTGAGAGTATACATAATAATTTCAGCTGGAAAAGAGAAATTCTAAGCAAATCTTGTGGAAAAATTAATCTTAAATGTATGAATTAGCCAAAGTGTTATGGAGCCAAGGAAAAAGACATCTGTTGAAAGAAAACTGTGTCAATCATTTGAGTCACTGTCTGAAACACTGGGGCTTGTCTATAAGAAACAATGACGCAAATGAAGCCCAATGACATCCAAAACCTACCTGTATTCAATATTGTGTCATCTCACATAAAGTACTCTAGAGGAAAAGTATAGTTATGTATAAGGCTTAAAGAGCTCATGTGATGCCATGTATACTGCCTCATGATGCTACAGCACTGCATTAAATGGACAAGCTTATATTTTAAAGATTAATAAAACTCAGGAGTTTCTGTCATGAAACACTGTGCCTTAAAAACTTTGTAAAAAGTCTTATATCTATCTGAATATGTAGAGTTCAAGTGTGACTTATTTTATTGCCTCTACAGTTTAGCCACAACAGAACTAGTTACAGTGGGCAACAAATATTTAACATGCTGCTTTATCAGAGGCTTGTCATGGGAAATAACTTAAAGTAATTTATTTAATAAGATCGCCATGATAGCCAATAACATTTCAACAGGAAGGTTGCTCTTTGGACTAATTAAAACTAAAGCTTTTGAGACCTTTGTGCTCTTACCCCCCCTCCTCTGATGTGCCTTCAAAGTATGAGAGATGAAGAGTCTTTCTGAAGTTGTTTACTAAAGGTAATTTGATAGAGTTTTGAGCTCTACTAATGAGCTCATGTGTCTTGCATGTTAAATAATATTAGAGAATAACTCTGGGAATACAGAGTCATTGGTTGTTGCACCACATGAAAAACTGATCTTATAAAGGTCCCAACACTTCACCAATGCATTATGACTTAGTAAGTATATATTCCTACTATTTTTTTCTAATCACATGTTTGACCACACTGGACATGGCAGCAAGTTTTATATTTAAATACATAAGAGGTGTTCCCTTTAATAAGTGTATTTGACTGTAGATATATTACAGAACATTTGTCTTAAGACTTATTTATTTATTTTGTTTATTTATTTTATTTATTTTGTTTCTACTTGTATTATGAGCTTTATAAAAAATAAAAATCAATGACAACAGGGTTAAAAGGAAAAACAAAACAAAACAAAACAAAACTAGAAGTATTTAAAATTATATCTATGCTTAAAAATGAGTTTTCTGCTACAGTAACCAGCAACTTTCAGGCCAAAATGCTGTTCCAAATGCTGTTCCAAAATGCTCCTGTGGTAGGTTTCCCTGACTTGAGTGAATACAAAACAAGTTCTGATCTTGCATGATCACACGTGCTCTAAATGCCTCACCCACATAAACCTTAGTACATATTAGAATGCATACATGGGACTGAAAATGATGAAGGCTTCAGCAAGATCCCGATGACATAAATCTCTCATATCAACAATTGCTTCTAGCTCCAACTTATGTAATTTTTTCCTCTTATAAAGGTGGGAGGGGGGAGGAAGAGAAAGAGAATATACTTATTGAAGTTTACCTGTCATAATTGGTATAACATTCCATCTCCTAATGAAAAGGCCCTAAACTCTTGCTTAGAAACACAGTAACATTTTATTCAACAGTAAACTATTTATTTTCTGCCAAAGAAATTATAAAGAAAAGTAATTCTGAAGCTGTCTTCTCTTTTATAATTGCCTAAAAAAGAGGAATATCTATACTATAACACATAAATAGTACAATGTTTACATAATGTATTGTTTTTCTTCTCTAGTTGACATTTTAGTGGTCTGTGCTATTTTTTTTTTTTTTTAATTGAGGTTTCCTCAAAAAAACCCCAAAAGTGAAAGGGAGGCAATCGTATTTAATTCCTCAAACAAATAAGCAAGTGCTTGAACTGAGAATTTAAGAACTGTAAAGATCAAAAAGCTGTTTTAAAAACACTTATTTCTGAATCATTTGAAAACAGAAATTGTCAGGTAATATATATTAAACCAGTATCTAATATTCAGTATTTTATCACTTAGAGAAAAATATTCTGTTATAAAAATTGTATGAAGGAAGAAGACAGCATAACTGAGAAAAAAACCCACACAAAATAACCAAAACTTACACCAGGCAAAACTCATAAATACTTATGCTTGATTCCTTAAAATCACATTCAGTATATTTTCTACATTCATATTTTGAAACAAGGCAACGAAGGAAAAGCAACAACTTTACTAGAGGCTTAACTCTCCTTACGTCAAAAGGTACACAGCAGGCAGCTCACTAATACGCATTCTGGAATGAAAATATACTGCATGGAAATTTTCCAGAGGAAAAATATACCTTATTGTGATTAGTTATGATTCCTAAAGTTCAGAAGTAATTTGTATGTCATCTAGGACATCAAATACCTCTGATATTACACACTTTGTTTGTAAGAACTACTCTGGGATAGCAAACCATAAAACAGAATGTCGCTTGTAAATAGTTACCAGAATTTCAGTAATTCACAACATTTAAACTGCCCCAACCCATCCTCCAGCAAATGTTTAGTTGAAACAATTTAGCTGTGTCTATAACATCTGAGCAATAAAGAGAAAAACAAGGGTATTTCAATAAAGATTATTAGAAAGCCTCTACATTGTCCCTACCACAAATCCCACATTCCTTTTTAGACAGACAAATGCTCTTGATTTACCTACTTGCCAAGAACCATCTGTTCACCCCTCCTGCTCCCTCTCCTCCTCCATTCTCCCGCCTGCACTTTTTTTGAAAAACAAAAAACAGGATTTTCAACCAAATGTCATTAAGGTTACCTCCATATAATTAGCACAAGCTAAGAGTAGCAGAAAACATGCCATTTATTGCACAACTGACAAAGCATGATCAATAGGGATTCATAAGTGATCAAACACAGCTCTTGGATAACATTCAATTGAGTCTATTATGGACACAATAAAAGTTCAGGATCTGGCACAAGCAGACACATGGTCCAGCTGTATGCAGCAGCAAACTCTCGTAATCCTTTTTCAGAAGTCTTTATTGCCTCGAGCATTACTGTCTGTTGAGCCTCAACCAAAAAGTCTAGTTTCTACCATTTCTTTCTTTTGTAGTAGGAGTGAGCAACTCATGCTCTCCCTTGAAAAACACTGAAGGTCATTCACCAAAAAGGGAAATAAATCAAGGAAACTTGACTCTTTCTAAAGTTTAAATTCCATCTTAATAAAGTCCTGCTTCTTTCTGCCACACTTCTAGAGTACAGTCTAAAGAATCTGTGACTGTTCATAGTGTAAGAGGTGAAAAAATGAAGACTTATTTTCTCCATTCACAGGGAAAGCTAGCCTGTCCATTCCTATAGTATTGAGGGTGCATCATTTATGCCATTTTAGTCGGCTTCAGTAGGAATGCCTGTGTGAAACTGTTAAATAGCTGATAAAGTTATCCAAATAGTTGCAGCTGAATTTCTAAAATCTTCAGTGTTTGCTATATAAAAATAAGGGATTTGGTGTAGCATTTATTAGTAATGATTCCTTCAAGTTACGTGGGGTATTAACATGCTTGAATGCTTCAAGTTCAATCAAAAGAAAAAAGCCACAGGAAACAAAAAAAAACAAGAAGAATGTGATCTTGATAAATCAGGAATTATTACTTTAGAAATTTCAGGTTATTTTTTAACAGTTTTCTCTGTCATCTCTTCTCAAGCCACTCTAACAATGACAACAATGTTCATATATTAATATGTGTATATGTATATTCATTAATATTCTAGCAAATAAACTATAAAAATCACTGATGGATATTCTATAAAACAAAGTTTTGCCTGAATATTGAGACAAGGAGAATTTACAAGGCATGCATTTCAAATGTCAAATTATGAGTGTACTCATGGGAGACCTGATTTAAGAAGATATAATGCAACAAGACAGTAGACAATTATGTGCTGTATGCTCATTGATAGCACGTGCAAAGCAAACTACAAGAATCAGATCAAGAATCACTCACAGAAACTCAGAAGCTGAAGTATATTCACAAAAACATTTGTGAAATCACTCTGGGTAAACATGTTAATTGAAAAAAAAAAGTTTCCAAACGTATTCCAAAAGAAGGAGGAGTGTGCCCGTGTGGAAAAAAAAAAAGCCATCCGAGAAATTATTTGTCAGCTCTAGCTGGAAATTATATCTTTACTTTTAATGTAATAAACTTGGTTCTAATTTGTGTATTTGGAAGACTATTTCTGTAACTATAGCATTAATACAGCAAAGTGAGCAAATGCCGAATGAATACAGCGAAGGAATGCTTTTGCAAAAGGGGAAAAACAGTTGAGCTTCCACATCATAGATATAATGAACATGAGACATTGCATAAGGTGTAGTTTGTCCAACCAGTTTATAAATATTGTCATGCAGAAGTCTACTAGAGAAAGAAAAGCAAAAAGTCACTCCAAAAGTCAAAACTACACTGCTTTTGCAGACTTCTGGGAAGGAAGAACCAAGTAATAAAAAAACCCCACAAAACAACAAACCAAAAAAATCCCCCACAAACCCCACTACAAAATAATAGGAAGCATTCATTTATTTCTTATAAGTTCTATAGACAGAGAGAGGGAAGAAAACAAGGAAAATTCACATGTCTTTCCACATCTAGAGCCCTAATGCCTCAGCCAACACATTAGTAGGCCAGAATCTTTAATTACCACCATTGTGTTTTCACATTGTCTACATGCAGCTGTTTGTAACTTCTTAGAGAAACAAAATGTTCCAAATCAGTTTACCAGCAAAGCAGCACTCTTTCTTCTAAGAAAGGATGTTTCACTTGAAGATCCTTCTGAGACATATCTCTGTTAAAAAGGCAAAATTCCCTTTTGCATGCTGCATTGAGGTCTTGAAATTTAGAGTATGCACTGAATTTGTGCATCTCGCTGAAAGACATTGGGTTTGTTATGCTTTATATCCAACCTTTATAGCCAGTACCAAATTATAGGCTGAGTTGTATTTAAAGAATTCAAATATTTTTTTAAAGCTATGTTTCCAGCCAAGAGCTTTCAGGATTTTGTTTGGGGTGGTTTTTGTTTTTGTGTTTCTTTTTCTTTTAATTATTACTATTTTTTAAAGTCTTTCAATTCATGGACTGAAAGCTTGAATAAAAAGTTCTACCTAAAAGTAGATTTAACTCTCACTACCTAAAAATATGGTTTTAATAGAATCTGGTCCCAAACCAAATTGTAATAAATACATTAAAATCCTCATTTATCTTTCTTTAACTCAAAGGGCACCTACACTTGTACCTTGAAACTTGATATGTCCTAGATGCCTAGAAATCTGTTCCTGCTCAAAGCTAGGAGACCCCCAGAGCTCCGTAGGCACATCTACACTCTCAAATAGTTTAGTTCTCCACTGCACTCCCCAGTACTGGGTCCCTGATTGAGTAAGTGTTAGTTACCTTTTTTAGCTGTATTTAGGATGAGATCCTCATGACAATTTGACCCAGGGAATACACTATGAAGGCTATACACACACTCCTCCACAAATTCTGGCTCACTCAGTCTTACATGGTCCACAACTACTATTCCAGAAGGTTTTCCAACCTCAAACATTCCCATATGCATCATACTACATTGCAAGTGATCAATGCATATCTGTATGTATGCTGTGGGACTACAGTGACAGGTTGTATACAGCCCTCAGATGACATCAGGTGCTGTGAACTAAAAATAAAACAGGGAGAAGCTTACTCGCATATAATGGAGATGTTTTAGGCTCATCAAGCGTCACCTGAGGCTAGGAGGAGGCTTGAAATCAAGTAATAGTTAGCATAAATACAAGCTGAAGCTCACTCGGAGCAGCAGCACCATAACCCAGTTTGCCTGAGAGCCAAGAATCAAATCTATTGAGCAGAAAAGATACAGCATATCAACATAGAGAGTTTCTCACAGCCCAAACCAGAACAAAACAAACAAACAAACAAACACCACAAAAAACCCCACTGAACAAAAAACCTCACACAAAACCCAAACAAAACCTACCACCACCAAAAGAACCCAAGACACCTCACTCAAGAAAGAAACAGAGCCACCATCTTCTGAAAAACTGCATTCACTAGCCTTGCTCAGAGCACCTGAACTATTACCGTGACACATAAGTTATAAAATAAAATCAGAGGGTTTTCTTCATTTTTTTGAGTGATGATTATGACAGCTAAGCATTATATATTTACCTCATGGTTAGTACATGCTCCAGGGAAGTGTGGTGCCTAGACTCATTTCCCCCCCACCCCTCAGTTTGAGAAGATTCAAACTCACATCTTTCAGCAATTATTTTCTTATCTACTCCTTTATTAGTGATTAAGTTTTAAACTATCACTTCCTAGAATACACATCTGACCCACTTTTACAGCAACTCCTTTGTATATATGCCCTGCTCTCCAACTACATGTATGGCACCCAGCTTTTCATTTTTAAATATATTCAACAGAAGAGCATTTGTGTGTTTTCATTAACTTAGTTGGGTTTCCATTCTGTCTGTTCATTGTTTTCAATTTCTGACTGTCCAGCCAACTTCAGAGAGGATAACTGTTTTTCCAGCTTTTACTACACTACTACACGCTTTGGCAGTGTAGTGGAAAAAAGCATGGAGCACTGCATAAAGTTCTCGGGTGCCAGGGAAGAGCTAGTCATCAGTATGAAGATGCAAAACATAAAGAAGTTGCCCAGTTGAAAGGTTGGAGATACTCAGTTGCTGCCCTTTTAAGCATCAGAGACACCCGGACTCTTTCACATTTTGTACATAATTTACTGTCAGTTAAAGGTAGGGTTGATAAAGGAAAAAAAAAAAGTCAACAAAACCTGAAAACATTTATATATTTTTTCTTCCTGCTTTTTTGAGTGTGCAGAGGAACATATGTATCTTCACACAAGAGAAAGCCTAGAACTATTCTGAACAGCTAAGAGTTATTAGCAAAATTCAGCCTACATCATAGCAATGTTTCCACATTACAGAAAAAAAAAAGAAAAATCCTACTACTGACATCACCTTTTAAAACCTTATTCAAAATCTTCTATATACAAGACTAAAGAGGTACTTTTATAGGCATTGAATGAATTGTGCGGGGGGACAGGGGTTCCTTGGGTTTTTTGCGGGGGTGGTGGGTTTTTTTAAGGTATAAAGACATGTACTAAAATGAGTAACATAGTGTATCGGCTCATGTCTTATTCTTGATAAGAAACTATCACTTTACTAGGGAGAGAAAAGGAAAAAAAAAAAGTAAAATAGTAGCTCTACTGTAAGAATTTTCTAAGTAGCCCTAAGCATTTATCTTGTGTTTAATACTCAGTCCATATATTTGTATTGTTGATTTATTTCACTATTAGAATTTGGTAAGTAGGGATGCTAGAGTGTCTAACTTTTACTGTGTACTTCAAGCTATGCTTATAAGCAACTCAATCCTGTGAAGTTGTCAAAAGAAGAAAAATCTTACAGACTTATTTTCTGTTTAGTGAACCGTAAGCAATACAGATATTAAACAGACTGTGCATCTTAAGTACATTGTGAAAAAAGATTCAAAATACTGAAAAGAAAGCCAGACAAAACAGTACAATGGTTTTGAATACAACATAAGGGCTTGTTTGTTTTCTCCAAACTAATTATTTTTATTAAATCAGACTAGGAAAAATGTAAGATGATGAAATTCATAAATAAGGAATAAAAGTGAATCTCAGACACACTCTAAGAGTTCTTTCATTTATATTATCATCGTACAATAAAAGAATACCTTATAAGTATTTATATAGGTCATCAGGTGAGCAGACAAATCATAAAACATTTGCAAATCACCAATAGTAGAACAAAGAATGCTTCGCAATAAAATGTTAAACCCAATTAAAAAGCATACATCATTCAGAGAAGAACTCAGAAGAGAAAAAAAATACAACTTTGAATAGAAATCCTTGAAGTCATCTACATAATATTAACTCCCAGAAATTACAAGTGGTGACATCTTCTGTAGAGATTTACTGCGGCACTAATTTATATGAAACTGAAGATAAAAAAATACTTAAAAAAGAGTCAAATTGAAATTCCAGATGCAGCAAGTCTCCAGTAGAGGCAGAGATTTTAATGTGTTATAAGTAGCCATAGCTTTAAGCTCCTCTGACCCTTTTTGATTTGAAGTTTCTTTTACTACCAACTATTATATCACCCGGGTTGGAAAATGTTCTTGTGTAGGCAGTGGGCAGAATGCTGATGATGTAATTCATGATTATGTAGAAGGAGGTTGTAATTGCTGACTTTTAAAAATAGCACCAACTAATTCCCCCATGACCTCTTCGAGCCAGTGGAAGCTGCTGAAGGAGATATCTTCATAGTTAGAGTAATTAGGAAGCTTGGGGATATGAATCTCTCTGGAGGGTTATCTTCATTTATATTGTGCTATTTATACTGCAAGTTTTAATGCAACTAATAATTCCTTTTTTTACGCGCCATGATGTATCAGCTATTAGATTGCTAAGAAGAGAGAGAAAAAGAAGGGCAAGAACCCAAGGCAAGTGGACTGGAAAACATGGACTTCCAGTACCTAGTGAGACTAAATCTTCCTCTACAATGATCCAGGAAGAGACTTTTAGTGAGTTACATCTACAACTCCCAGCCTGACACCAAACCGAGTCAATAAATAAACTAGTTAATAAAATTCTGTATTTTTCAGTGTTCTCTATAAGCCACAAGGTAAGAGTACTCTGCAACGAGGAAAGGAAAGCGGTCACTGGTAAAATTGTAATAGAACGGAAACAGATAAAAGCCCCATCTTCAGGAATAAAAAAAATAAAATACTATAGACCTTTCAAGAGGCTTTTTCTATGATGATTCCCCCTCTTCTGTAGCTAGAGTTCTTTCTTTTCAAAAAGAGGTATATCCCTCCATTTGACCAATCGCTTTGATATTTACACACTCTACCATATCTTGGGCATTGGCCTATGTAAACATCATTTTAATTCTTTGTGTTGAATATCTAGATAGACACAGCACTGCCAGCCTTGAACAGAAGATTTCTGTTTTCAAAAGCATTTCTAGTTTGCAGAAATGTAAGAAGGCTCAACAGGGTTCATGTTATTACAAATACGAAAGTCCTGTGTTAATATGGCTTTGCACAAATTAAGAATTTGGGAAATCTGAAAGCTGGAAACAGAGAGCTTCCCTGCTACCAACTATAACAAAAAAGTGTCCTTGATCAGATTTGAAATTATTGAGAACAAGGTAACTATTTAAAGTCTGTGTCACTGAATGTAAGTATTCAAAAAAATTGTCATATTGGAGAATAAAAAAACAACCCAAACCCCAACAACACACCCTTCCTTCATTCCTTGAGGTAAAATGAAAGTTCTATAGGAAGTTCTGCAGCAGCCTTCTTGAATAACAGCTCACAATAAGAGTGCAGAAGACTGGTGTGGCTGAGATCAGTTAGTATGAACAGTTTCTACTAGCAGCTCCTCCCTCCCATTTTCTTGTATTGTGTCCAGGCTATTCCAATCAAAGAACTTGTATCCAGAAGGACACGTTTAAAGTCTTTTAAGTGCAATGGTTAATTGTTGCTACCTATAGAGGTTCAACAAATTTTCATACAGCTGCTGACTCATGTAGGTAAGTAAAGACAACCTTAAGAGGAAGGATGTCAAGGAGTATGTAGAAAATTCACACAATAATCTTAATTTTCTTAAAACTACCCTAGTTTTTAAATGAGGAAAGAGAGCTTTAATGAGTCAGCATGTGAGTTTCTGCCATTAACTATGGAAGCTGATGAAGAGCGCAGTATCTCAGAACCTAATAGGTATTAGAGACCAGGTAGTTCAAATAACGTCAGTGACAAATTCCAGATCTTTCTTCCGTCTCCATCAAATGGAGAAATCCAGTGCTGACGTGCCAACAAAGGCATTTTATTCCTACAGAACATTGCCCAAAATTATTCTCTCAAGATATTGTAGGATAAGGGATGAGAAAAGAGAAGTTTGTCTTTCTGTTGCATAGGTCTTAAGAAGCAAACTATCTTTCTTTTCCTCCTTACCCTATGTCTATTTTTTAAAGAAATCTATTTAGAAGTTAGATGTCTTGAAGTTAAAGGTAGAACTCAGAGGGAGCAGCAAGGAGTTCATAGGTCAAACACCAGACTTTTTAGTGATTTATAACACAAACTCCTTAGAAGGTGTTGGGTTTTTTTTCCTTCCTTACTTATTTCCTAAGGTAGACATCACAGTCATCATTCAGAAGACACTGTCCCCAGAAGTTAAAAATTGCAAATAATCACTTCTACTTGAAATACGTAAGACAGAGAAAACATGAACTATGTTAGCAGAAAACTTGATCCTCCTGACTTTTCTTTTTTCTTCCCTTCCCTTCACAGATGTGAACAGTAAATAACAAATTAGCAGCTGGTGCCGCAGAGCCTTGTGAATTCCCACTTGCGTGCACAGTCAAAAAGCACATAGATGGAAGCCACTTTCTGCTGGAAAATCAAACAACCAAAAACCAGTGGCCTCACATAGGTAAACATGTCCTCACAGGAAAACAGCCACATGAATAGGGAATAACTTGAAGTAGGGGATCATGTAATAAAATCATGTCATATAAAGCCCATCATCTTAAGAATTATGTAGAGTTTCTTATCGGCATCTCTTCGCAAAATTTCCTTTTATCCTCATGGCACAAACAGGATTCCACAAATGCTTGTGAGCTAAATCTAAAGTACAAGTTCAAGGGACCAAATGCTTTTAATTTGATGCCTCCAGCATATATATGCTATTCTGAGAATCAAGAGAAGACCTTTAGCTAGTGTAACACAGAGATGCTCCACTGAAATTAGCAGTTTGCCACATCCACTGAAGAGTTTGCCTTCTCTACATAATAGCTTGAAATGGAATTAAGATTGAGTTCCCAGAGCCCATATCACACATGCACACATGGCAAGAAATAATACCAGGTTATGTCAGTGACATCTAAACAGCAGGCCATAGGCACTTATTACTGTTCATTGCTACAATAATATAGACAGCCAAGATGCAAATGGAAGTACTTTTAATGTACTGGATAACCCATATATTACGCTTATTTTTTACATTTGATCTGATACATTAGAGAGCACGAATGTATCAACATATTGACTCAAGATGACAATCTGTATCCAGGACTGCTGATTGATAGAAAATTTAGATTGGAAAAAAAAAAAAAATACTGCCATAGAGATGGCTGGAAGTTTAGGATTTTCATAAAAGATTTCAAAAAATAAAATACATCAAAGGAAACAAACCTTAAGGCACACAGAAGGAGAGTTTTGTGACACTAGCCTGTTTCTTATTAGGATCCAAAAAACCCACAAGAAGTTAAGGTTGTTTATTGTCTCCAGAGAATCATGCTGACTTAAACTTCAGTGGTGGCAAATACAAAATATACTGCTCATGTTTTAATTTACCATAATACAGCTGTCTAGAATTATGTCAGAAATTACAGTGCAGATAAGTCTGTCCATTGTATCATCTGTTGCATTGTTGTCCCTGACAATACCTCAGGGTCTTCCTTCAGAGTGCAGTGAAAAATAAATAGCCAAGGATATTGCTAATAACTTCAGACTTTTTTTACTACAGTCTTTCTTATACTCCCACACTGTCAATACAAAATTCCTTTTCTCTGACAAAAAAACAAAGAGGAACAGAATAAATCAGTCCACAAAATTTTTACTAGAACAGATTCCTTTAAAAAGGGAGGTTATATTCTTGCATATATCTGCCATCAGTCAACACTCAGGTTCCTCTACTGTAATTGGACTATATTATTTTTAATTGACAGAGATACCTAAAACAATTAAAAGTACCAATCATTTTTCATCTCTGTCTGCTTGTACATACTGTGTGTAGCAACAAAAAAGAGCAAGTGAAACAGATCTTTTGTGACAGAAAAGGTAAGCAGTAAAATGAATATTTAACAGGTTGAAGTCAAGGTAAACAGCACCCACTGCTCTCCCTCTGCCTACACAGCCCATGATCTCATCACTTAAAGTAAATATATGGGACAGTCATAGTTTGCCCTGCGTAAATCAATACGATCTCACTGTACCTGAGTATGGCCAAGTTGGTAGCAGTGACAGGTTCTGTCAACAGACTCAGAAAAATCAAGGTAATGAGTCACGTCCAGGGACTGTCCAGGACACCAACTCAGGAAGGACAGGAAATGAGGCCAGAGTGGAGACAAGCTACCTGTAATATGTCCACGAGCCAGTCAGGAGACAGGACCAGGACCAGAATAAGTACTGGAAAAAAGACTACCTACAGTGTAGGTCTGAAGTTCATGCCATGAGGACTGAAGACAGACACCTACTTATGGCATAGCTCACAGCAAGGTTGGGCCTCTGGGCCTGTGAGCAAACAATGTGGGTGTCAGAGCAATTAAGGCTTATTGGTGCACTCAGGGCCCTGAGAACTGATCAACTTCCTCGTTGAGCTGAGCCTTTCTTAGCCTTCTTTTTGCTGCCACTCTTGTTGCCCTTCTTGTTTGCTTCTTACAGAAGCACTCTTGTTGCCTTTCATGTCCCTCTGTTTCAACTCCATGTGAGCTCTGGTTTTCCTAACCTTGTCCATGCATATTCAGACAATGTCCCTGTATTTCTCCTGGGTAGCTCGTCCCCTCTTGCACCTTCTATGTACTGCCTTTCTGTATAGGAACTCAGTCAGGAGTTGCCTGTTCACTCATGCAGGCCTTCTGCTACACATGCACACTGGACTCAAGCACACTTTTGGTGGAAGTTGTCCTAGAAGATTAGCCAGATCTCCTCTGCCCTGGCCCTCCAGAACCCTGCCAAACAGAGCCGTCAAAAACCTGAATCCTGTTCCACTGAAGTCTAGGGCTGTGACTTTACACAGTTTTGCTAACTCTTCTCAGAAAGTTTCAGTCACTGCTATCAAGGCTGCCTTTGACCTTTGTATCTTGACCAGCTCTTTCTTATTTGTGATTAACATGTCTAGCAGAGTATCTCCCCTTCTTGACTTGTTGAGCACCCAAGTACAGAAATTGACTTCAACACACTCTTGAAACTGGCTGGATTGCTGTCGCTCGCTTTTTCCTCTTCATGCAGATCCCCTGTTTCAGACTCAGCTAGCTCTGACGCCTGCAGTGACTGTTCTTGTCCCTCCTTGCCTGCTCCCAGGCCAAGGTTCCCAGGCAAGCGCTTGTTCTGTAACTGCAGCTCTGCAGGCAGAGAAAGAGCTTTCCTCCTGCTGCCAGAAGCCATACATTTCCAGCCTTCTTCATTATAGTAGTCAATCCACTCCTTCTCTGAGCACATTCACTAGCTGTCTTTCCGTCCATCCACCATGGGGCTTGGGCTCTTGTTTCTGCAATGTTTCTCTTTTGGAGACAATAATGTCAATATGCCCTAAATCCAGGAACTGACAACACAAGCTGACTGTTGGAGTTGATAGAAGCAAAAGCCTCCAGAAGCCAACCTTCACCTGCATAAGCAAGCTGCAGAAGTTCCCTCAAGGAAGATGATCCCTGCAGAAGCAGCATATGGAAGAAATTCCCTGAAGAAGCAGCCTGGAAACTGCTGTGACAACTGTTATATCTATGCTAGCTGAATTTCTTAGTTGCACTGAAGCATAGGCACAGTGAGCACTAGTCGTTAGCCCATGGGCATTGTGAATGTATTAAAAGACGGGGCACTTTTTGAGCGCCAGCTGACAGTCAAGTCGGAACGGGAAAGGTTTTCTTAAGGACTCTGAAGGGACTTTGACAACCCAGAGAGCTGTTCATGGAAAGATGTCAACTAGAAGTGAAACTGGAGAAAGAGACTCCTCTAAGAAAAAGGTGCAGATAAAGCTATGGGAAGTCTTGGGGCCTGTCACAACCAGGCCATTGAAGCCATGAGAACTTCTTGCATCACTTAAAAGATGACTCTCTATCGGTCTCACTACTTGAAAATTCTGAAAGTCCTTGGGAAAGTTTATTGCAGTGTCCATACAGGCAGTCCTGCCAGACTTTCAATTACCTGTAGCAACTAGCTCTGCCAGCTATTAAACATCCATGTAGTGAACATACACAGAAATAAACTGCCTGCTATCCTACACGTAGGAACAGTCACTGGCTATGCTTATATGAGAGAGCAGTGCTGTCCAAACGAAACAGATCTGAGGAGCAAAACAACTGTGCTGACAATGAGACATCAATATTGTTTGAGCTTCAAGAGGTTTTATTTCAGCCCTATTCCGATTTTGTGAACTCCATGCCTATTAGCAGCTGGAACATACTAGGCACATTCCTGGAGTGCATCTACTGCCATGACTTCATCTGGGATGTGAGCTTTTTGCAGCAGATAGATTTGCTTCAAAAGATTCAAACTGAAATGCTCATATAGATATATCTACATTCTTAAGAAAGGTAAAAGATTATCCTGCTCTCAACCCACATAACTCTATAACCTTTTTATTCTTTTGACTTCTTGGATGATAATATTGGCCTCTTACCAACAATATGTAGTTTCTAGAGAAATTCTTTGTCCTACCCAGGCTGCCTTCAGACTTTTTGTCTAATACTGTTATGGTTTGTTAGCTCAACTCTGTCCATCAGCCAAAGCAGACTGGCTACCAGTGTGACCTTGGAGTAAAAAACCCAGACATCCATGTAGGATATTGCTGAATGTGGCATACATAATGTGTTCTGCCTTACACTGAGCTTGCCATCAATCATTCCTTTTGAAATAGTCCCAAAAATTAATGATAGGCAGCTTTTGCACCCTAAGCATGTCATCCCAATGACAAACAAGATCTCTCAGGGTTCAGTGCTATCGCAACTCTTACTTCAGATAAGCACGTGTGAAGTTTTGAAACTAAGATACAGGGTTTGCAAGCATAGCTCCTTATACATTTCCAGCCACTGAGGGTACCAGTGAGCATATCAGAGAGATGGGGTTGGATGAAAACTGGGAGATCTGAAATCCAGGGAAGACAGGAGAAATGCAAGATATAATACTGTTGATTTTTAAACCCTGGTGAGCTTTCCTTTCTGAAATTTAGACTTTCTGCTCAATTCTCTTAATAAAGGGCAGACATCTAACAACAATTGCATTCTACTACTAAGATGTCTCTCTGCCTGAGACTTCACAAGAAATTACCAAATTATGCACTGTTGATATGCAACTCCAGATATCTCTTAGGTAAAACTAATCAAACCAAGAAAATAAATAAAAAAATGAAATTGGTAGGGTTCGTAATATACTACATTTTCCTATATCTATAAACAACCTTTCAAATTTACTGCAGACTATGTTTTGTATATTTGTTAACTGAAAGCATTTTTAAACCACAAAACATTTCCATTTTGAAATTCTGACTTTTTTAACTCTTCAGGAGAAGTGAACAAGTACGTTATACCAGGGTTCTATCACTACACAGGTTCCTAGTATCTGTCAAATCCGTTTTAGGGATTTTGTTTATGATGCCTGGACTGTATTAATTCTGAGAACTCCTTCTCTTTCATTTGTCTTTTGGCTTTGTTGAGATGGTAAACTGGTACTCTGTGTTGTTAAAATGCTCTTGGATTAGACATGTATTTTCAATCTTTGAACAGTACTTAGATACTACAGTGACACATCCAATATAAATACTGCATACACAAGTGACAGATGCCAAAGCTTGATGTGTATTTTCTATGAAAGGCATGTTATGGTGTTCCTTTCCAGTTAAAATATCACTATAGCCAGCATGTCCTTGTCAAATCTGCTTTTTAAAAGCAATACCAAAAAGGTCTTGAGTTAATGGAATAATCTCTTTTAAACATGAACCAGATATCAGATCTTCTTAGCCTTGTTTCTCATCTGCCCCACAGAAAACTTCAGTCTTTAAATCCCCCATAAGTGACTAACTTCCCACCACCTGCCCAGCCACCGCAAATACCATCTAATACAACACCACTCCATTTCAGAGAGTCTTTTCAAGAAAATATTTTTTGATTCTTGTAAACTCTAGCAGTTTGTAGTTTAAATAGTATGATGGAGAGTGACAAATGCAGAGGCCAGATAATAAAAAAACCTGTTACTGTTACTTATGGACAGAAAATAGCAGAAGAGTCTAGAGGATAACTGAACACCCTTTTAAACATTAACACCAGCTATGGTGTTTCAAGTGTTTCCCAGCATTTTTCCACTTGTTTTTTACTGCTGTTTAAAGTCTCATATTTTGTTTTTCTTTTTCCCTTGACACCGCATCATGATATTGTGTCTTTGAAAATTGCAGACAAAGTGAGACAGTTGTCTTGAACGTGTAAATATCAAGGGAATTTTTTATCAAGAAGCTATGGCCATGAGTAGCTCTCAGGATTTACTCCCTCCTCTGTTATGGGAGATCTGTTAATAATTTGCATAACAAGTAGAGAAAAATCAGATACAAACTAGTCCACCTATCTGGACGCATTTGAGAAAAATATCTGGGAGATAAAGCCAAAACAGTACCAGTGAATCAGAAAGTCTGCTACTTACCATCAGGAAACAGAAAATTTTCCAGAGTGTAATGTTTCTGCACTGCCATAAGATGAAAAATCAGGTATTGTAAATGGTAAAGAAGGACATCTGTTTCTGTATTATTTTCCTTTATCAGATACTAAGCCTCTTTTTTTTTTTTTTCTCTTCTCTTTTACATTTTTTTGGCAGGAGGTTGGTTTTCCTTTCTTTCTTTTGACAGAAAATGCCAGAACTTATGAATAAAATATTTTTTTGTTAAACAGAACTTTCTTTTACACCTTAATTACATTCAAAAAGCTCTTCTCTGCTTTTTTTTTTGTATATAAGATAAGTTTGAGCATATTGCTTATACTGTAATCAAATGTAATCAAATATGTGGTTATTATCTGTAAGGTAATGAATGAGGAAGAATGTATTACTATGTTCTTAATCATTGCGGAGTCCAGATGATATCATTAACCAAAGAAGCCTAGCTCGAGTGGTTCTATAATAACATCTGAACCCTAGTATTGATTTGTAATGTGTAATCTACCACTACGCTCACTGTGATTCATATAGGTAAGAAGAAATTAATTTCTTTTAGAGAAGTTTTGAATTTCAAGAATATAAGTTTTAAAAACATTTATTTCCTGAACCATAGACCTAAAATAAAATTTGATAACAGTGGAGAGTAAGTATCTTTGTGCCAACATGCATGCATTGACTTTATCTCATTAAGATGGAGAATTGTTATTTCATACTATTGATTTTTAGGTTCTGTTTCATAATTTTTATTGGCCTGATACTGTCTTATTCTCAATACTATTTAGTTTTCCAAAAAGCCCGTGTTCTGGACTCTGGTACAAGACAACTTGCCCCCTGATCATCAGTCATCTTGTGCTATTGTTAGTGAGATGAAAAAAAAACAGAATTTAAAAGAAGAAAGGTTATATCTGACCCATACATGGAGCTAAGAAAAATTTTCATTTTGTTCAGAGCTCAGATGATATCTTGGGAAAACTGTTTCCTGTACAACTAATTTTCTTACCATCCATCCCATATCATTCCCTCCAATTCATGGTTGCAAAATATCCCTGAGGCAACTAACAAGGCTACTGTTAATATTAGTCATTATCATCATCAGCATTATCATCATCAAGTCCTCAATAGATTTTAAGTTTCTTTTAATCTAAATGAAGAAAATGGGTAAGATTCAGAATCATGGTGTCAGTCATTCAACTGCAATCTCTCCATCACTTATGTGATAACTAGTATGCTACCCGATTCTATTCAACTCAGGAGTCAAAACTGTGGTTAGCACTATAAAAGACAAAAAAATCCTCAATAAAAAAGTAGCTATTTAAATTTATCCTGGATGCCAAGAGAGGATCCAGAGAAATAGTGTGGAAGGAACATGAGGAGTCAAGATGTGGGCCATAAAACTTCTGCACCTGTTTAAAATATGACTGACTTGGTCTTGACATAACAGTAGCCTGTTAAGAATTCTTGAATTAGCTAAGCATGAATCAATAGGACACAAGGAACAGAGCAATTTAGTATAGGTCACTCACATTGGATATTTTGATTGATACATTAAGCTTCTAGGAAACAAAAAATCTTCTAAATGTGAAGTACACAAAACAGCAGGTGAGCAGTGGGTGGTGAGACAGGCCTTGTGAGAGAAAACTGGGAACAAATGGAACATCAGAAGGGGATGGGGGAGAAGGCTGAGAAACAGGAAGATAATGTTATAAGATATGAGAGGATATAATATATAGAAGACAAAGGATTGAAACATGCTGATAAAGACTAATGAGAAGGTGGCAAGGCTCAATAAGACAATAACCTCAGCCTGGAAACATATAGTTTGGTATTTGGAGTCAACCTCCAAAGTTTTTTGAATTCAGGTCCGCTGATGCCAGCCTGGAATTCTTCTAAGAGGAAGAAGGTTCTTCAACTCTTTGTCTTCAGGCAATTCTTTGCCTTCTTTGCGATGCTGAAAGATTGACAGGATGGAGAGAATCATAGAATTGTTTGGTTTGGAAGGGACCTTAAAGATCATTGAGTTCAAACCCCCATGCCATGGGCAGGGACACCTGTCACTAGACCAGGTTGCTCAAGGCCCCATTCAACCTGGCTTTGAATACTTCCAGGAATGGAGCACCCACAACTTCTCTGGGCAACCTGTTCCAGTGCCTCATGACCCTCACAGTAAAGAACTTCTTCCTAATATCTAGTCTAAATCTACCCTCTTTCAAAGGTATTTTTCATTATTCAATTATGCATTAATGCTATTGACTTAACACCTCTACTTTGAAGAGATATTTTTTTGCTCCTTTCTGTTGTTTCTGTAGGTTGTGTTGTGGGTTATCACTATAGCACACATTCATTCTGCACAGCACTCTGCCTCCCTCACTCTACTGCTATCTGGCTGACAACTTTATTGTATAACATCAACAGAAAAGATGTAGTTGCATATTTTTGGCTCCCCAAACAGGCCACATTTTGTTAGGCTGCAAAATAATTACATGACATTCTTTGCTTTCCAAATTCAGGATTATCTGGCCTGTGCCTATGGCACTAACACTACATCTGCTGGTGATATGCATGACAGCAAGAACAGAGGCTGATTTGCAGTCTCAGAAGCTATCAAAACTAGCAGCACTGAAAAAACAATAATTATATTGATTGGGCAATGTCTCTACAGCATAATCTTTAGCTTTGCCTTAGCATTTAATAACTGCTCTTATATTGGCTATGTCAAACACAAAGAAAAGTCAGAAAGTACCCCTCAGTGAGTTGGCTTCACAATAGATACACTCAGAGGCAATCTGAGCTGGTCAAAACGTTTCCAGTGGAATATCTTCTTGTCATATAAATAAAAACATTCTACAAGAATGTACTGATTCTGTCAACTCTAATTCATCAAAAGCAAAGTATGGTTTTGGTATCATTTATGGTATTTATGGTCTTTTGGTATATTATAAAGCATTAAGACTTTTGTTTCAATATAATTTTAATTTGAGAGCATCTCTCAGAAAATATACATTAAAATAATTATTAAAAAATCAATTTTATTGAAATGGAATATTTGGATTGAATTAGCATTATCTTTTCCAAGAATCATAATGTAACAAGTTCAGAAATTACAGAACTTTCTATTCCATAGACTTTCAATTTCTGGCACATTCCTGCAAATATTAAGTAAAAAATTACCTCACTCCACTATTCAGAAACAGATAAATAATTCTGTAAAGGACTTTCACAATGTTTTTCTCCAGAAAAGTGATGAAGTTTATAAGCTGATGTTTCTACGAAACACTTTCTAAAACTCAGGGTAGATCCTAAAGTGATATAAATCAGAAAAATCCACTGTGACCGCAGCAGACAGTGCTTAATGCAATCAATCATCATGAACGCTCAGGCTTTTCAGTTGCACTAGATGATGGACACTTACAGCATGTTTTATAAAGTTAGCATTTAAAGAACTTACCATTGCTGTTCAGTTTGCTGTTCTGCTCTGTCGTGTGAATTTTTGGCAAGTCACTTAATCGTCTTCTGTCTGGTCTCCTTCTGTAAAATTGAAACAATATTCTCCAACTTTCATTCAGTCTGGAACTAGACCTTATCCTTGTAATATGCAGATGTTGGTAAACTGTGTAAACTAGAAACAGCAGCATGAACATACACTACATAGTTAAGGGGGATGTTAGTTCTTCAGAGTGGAAAATATCTTCCTATATGTTTTAATGGAGAACCTATTAGAAATAATTTTTTTGTCAGTTCTACAAAATATATTGGATTATAAATGAAAATAAATAACTTTCTGCTTTTAGTATTGGGCAACTCTACTATAGTTCTGGTATGCTGAGATTTCACATCTCAAGTTGCTAATTGGTAGTCTCTTCATAATCCAGAATTTTCAACTAACTATATACTTTTAAACTTTCAGACAGTGGGAAAGCTCATATCTTCACACCTCTGCAGTAAGCTAGATTTTTTAACCTTTTTTAAAGCAAATTAAAATAGTCAGTGATGGTACGGACACGGTATTGCAAATCCAAGCCTTATGCACACAGGCTTATTTTTTAAAATTGCTTTTCATGTACTCATGAGAGCTAGTACATGAACACTTGAGATTGCAGAGCAAAAGCTATTGACATAGAGGAATGAATTAGATTTTGACAAAAATCAGTAAGGGAAAACACCTTCACAAACTCAATAGTTAACAAATTCTTCTATATTGAAGGATTTCGTTATACACAGAAAGGTTGGTAAACCCTTCAATGGCACACTAGAGAAGTGTTAGAAAAAGACAGTTACTGATTTGTGATTACCCTGTAGACAAGGTGTCTGCACAATATCGATTATTTCTGTTATTTACTAATTATTGTTAGTTTTGTCATTACAAGACATTGTTTGAATTTCACCTAGTCTGCCCTTGTTAGAGGGGCAAAGGACACTTTATTCCAGGAATTATCAAATTAGTATTCTTAGCTGATTAATTAAGTCAAACATATTATGGAATGTTATATAGACTAGAATTTGGTGCTCTCCCTGTTAGCTATATTTCTGATTAAATGCAGCATGTGGTTCACACCTATGCAGGAATTAAAAAAAAAAGAAAAAAGTTTAGGTATAGGTCAGAATACAACACTGTTAGTTGACAAGGGAGACAAACGCATGCCAATTGTTGGAATTCTCTACGTGTGGTCTAAAATGCTCAGCAGCAGAGCATCTACAATTCTGACATTCATTAACACAAATTACCTTGTGGTATATCAGAAGAGCCTGTAGCAGCATGCCATATAATAATTGTGAAGGATATAGTGCTACAAATTCTGCAGTGCCTCCCAAGAGTCTGCCAACTGCACAGCAGAAAGCCAACAGTTTGTGTGCAACAGCTACACACGTGGCCTGTTAGTGAACAAGACTCCTTAAACAGTCAGGAGTAAAATGACAGTCTCCATTAGAGCATTAGACAGACACTGGGTATCTTCCTTGCTCTCCAGAGCAATAGGAGTTTCTCAGCAACTCTGAACTTACATGACCAAAGAGATATAATTGGCCCACAAAGACAAGCCTGGGACTCCAACATGTTTCTTTTTTTTTTTTTTTTTCCCCTTAA
>KZ505708.1:481981-558688 GCA_002844005.1 Limosa lapponica baueri | reverse complement strand
AGCCCCAGCCAGACATAGCTGGAGAGAAGCATTGTCACTCTTTCCTGAATTACATTTCCACAAATCCATTGGAGTTAGCTTGCTTATCAGATGACCAACCTGAATCTATGCAGCCGGCAAGAGTTATGTTGTTTTAAGCTCTGCGCATAGCTGGTGGAGACACCCCAATATCTAAGTGGGACTTGTGGAGGGCACCGCTCTCCTTTGACTAGGGAGGGGTTAAGTGCCTCATTTAAGTACTGATAACTGAGTGGAATAAACGGAGGCTTAGTCCTGGCAAGATGTTTCTTCCATAGTCCCATCCTTGAAACCAACAAGATCCAGATTTTACAGAGATAAAATGCACGTCCCTCGCACATTAATTCCTGCCAGGATTTCTTGTTGTTCATGAAGTAAGGAACGAGGCCTAGAGAAAAGCTCTATTACCTGCATGAAGAGAAGACTGCCAAGGCACATGCCATCTTAATAGATATATATTTTTTTTTGCTAGCTTTTATTATACTAAAAATGGAAACATTATACCAAGACCAGGATTTCACCCTGTTCTCAGCTGTTTGCTGTTCAAAACCACACTTTGTAGCCTTAACAAGGGTGACCTCAACAGTCTCTTGTGTAAACCTAGCTTCCCCAGAAAAAACAAACAAGCCAAAAGCCAGACGTGTCTTTCCCCAAATAACATTCAAAGACTGCCACTGTCCCAGACAGCCAATAAGACAGTCCATTGTTCACCACCTGCCCTCCTGCACCAGTAACCCAACACCCTCACTGGTCCACAGTACAGCTCCTCCATGGGCATCCCCTTCAATACCACCCTTGATGGGTCTAGGATCACGGAAGCAAGGCACTTCTTCACCTTAAAATATTTTTTTTTTTTAATTATCCCCCACTATGCTTTCCTCACTTAGTCCCTCATAACTTAATTAATTTTATATCCACTACTCAGTATTCTCAGTACTGTCCCTCTTTTTCAGTATTCCTAGACTCTGAGATGTGTATTACTGCTCAGGATCCCACAGTTTCAACCCCAAGACCTTTTGGATTATACAGACAGGTTAAAACAAAAACCTTTCTGAATTCTTAAGATTATGATTGCAGCTGAGGCAGGATCATACGCTAGGTAGTATGGAAATACTGTAATTTGCTACTTCTTTGTTCCTTGCAAATATGCATACTTCATATACAAACACTTATAAATGTCTAAAATTAAAGAAAAACATATTGTGTTTGATTCCATTATAGGTAAAAACATTTACCTCTTACTAAAAGTCTGCTTGCAAAATTGTGTTGTTTTTTTTTTTAAACTTTTCTTACTATTTTCTTTCTTTTTCCTGTAGATTACAGAAGGATTCCATCAGGCATCCTCCCAAGCTCTCAGTCCTGTTTATGGTATTTTATAAGTAGCATTATTAGCATTAGGAAGCTTTCCTTTCTGTACTTCTCTGAAATTTTCATAATTAGGTATGTTTAATTAAGATTTCCATTAGTGGTTTTTTTTTTTTTTAATTCCCCTTGTCCCAGTAAAAATGACAGATAAATGCCTTGAGAGTTTCTAATGCCTTAATTGTTCCCCAAGAGTTAGATTACAGAGTTAGGACCTGATTCATGCACATTTTATGCACCATTTCCTTGACTTTTTTTTTTTATTTAACATTTTGTTCAGAAACTTAATATTGCTGAGAAAAGTGCCAATACTTCTTATTTACATAAATCCCTTGAGAATAGTTGCCATGCCTTCCCTCTGCACCTCATTATGTACTACATGCACTCCAAAGAAGAGAAAGAATCAGCTAATAACAAGGCATGCAATAGTCCAACTAACCAAATATATACAGCTTTTTGTTTTTATTTCAACATTTCAGATAAATCATGACATGGGTTTCAGTAGTATACACCTAATGCACCTCAGAAAAGTCACTCTGAATTCAAATCAGTGTAAATAAAAACAGATTTTGAATACTAAAAGACAGCCATCAAAACAATGATGAAGAAAATGTGGGCACACATAGCAGTCTGTTTTTCAGACTTTATACATATTTCATCATAAAACATAGTTACTATTATGCAGGGGTGATCTACTAAAAGAATAATAAAATAATTGACTTAAGAAGCAGCCATAAGGTTAGTACAAGAGGTATTGCTCCTCTTCTCCATGGAAATAGGAACTTCTTGTCAGCAGTGGGAGGAAGAGTTTCCCTCACAGCAAGCAGTGGTAGTGCAGCTCCCAGCAGAAAGGATGGAGCTGGAAGGGAGCAGTTTGCAACAGTTAGCTCTATCTGGAATGAATCACTTCCATTCCAGCCCTGCCACTGTATATGACAGTATTAAATTAACTATAATGCAACACAGTTGAAAAAAACAGTCATAACATTCTTATCATAAAGCAGTTTTTCATTCAGCATAAAACGGGCAAATTTACTTCCTCCACCTTTTCTGATAACTTACCTACCACTTCAGCGTCCAAAAATCCTTTAGTTTGTTAGCCTAAAGGGCACTGAGCATGGCAGGAAACAGGATTGCTAGCTGTACTCATCTGCCTTGGAGACCCATTCTTGTTAGGCAAAGACTCCTTTCCTGCTCTGACTAGCTGGATTCTTGCCAAAAAAGAAAATAGTTTTACAGAATTCCTTTTAGTTGCCCTCCAAAACTCTTAATATTTTTTTCTGTGTCAAAAGTATCAGGTAAAGATGTTGGTGACTGTTCTGCTACTCCTGAGACTGCACTTGTTAAAGGATTCTATGTCCTCAGAACAAAATTTCAGTGAAATCAGTTCATTATATTTGGTTTTTGGAATACAGTTACGTCACCCAAACTTTTTTTAAACAAATACGAGTTTCTTGCAATACAAAATAGCAGTGAGGTGGAATTTGATGAGTTTTTCCTGGGTGAACTATGTGTTAAAAGACATCTAATAGACAAAAAGAAAATAAAATAATCTTTCAGCTGCCCAATATTACATGGTCAAAAAAGGGGGAAATGTACACTGAAAATATAACCTTTATATATATATACACATATATTAGAAATGGAAAAAAATTATTAGTTCTTCTTTATGTCAGTGTTTTTCAAATTCCTTTCCTTTTATCTCCATTCACACAAAGTAAGGATAGCTCAAAAGAGATTGTAACCTGAAATGTTTGGGATACAGAAAAAAAGCCAGTAAATCATTATGAGATTTTTCAAATATTCAAGGAAATATTTACGTGCAATTAAAAAACCACAGTACAAAAACCCCAAACACACAGGGTTTCTTTCTTTGCCTGTCATCCTCCACAAACAAAAGGTCACTTTTTTCCCCTCTCTTCTTGTAGAAAGTTAGAAAAAAAAAAACAAACCACTGGCTCAATAAAGCTCGTGTGTGATCTATAACACTACAACGTTTCTGTTACATATGTATGGACTTTTTGTAGGGTGTTGCTGCTTCAGTATTTCTTCACAGTTCTTCCAGAGGCTTTAAAGAGATTGAATCCTTATGACTCACCCATCTAAGAACGTCTCCAGAAGTTTTCAGCTGAACTCTCACTGAACTAAAGCTGCAGCGAAAGAGCAAGTAGTGTTTTTTTAGAGAACCTGAAAAATACCCTTTACCAGGCCTTTTAGATAAAATCCATAGGATTTTGTTTTGTCGAGTAACAACTGGCAAATGCACATTCAAAATTACATGCTTGGGTATGTGTGTTTGTACATGAGCATACATATTGGATGCTTACAATAAACAAGTGCTCATTGTCTACCACCATTGCTCTTGAAGCTTTACATTCTTGAGCAAAAAGGGTAAAATAATATTTCCTGGGGATAGATACAAGTGCTTGTAACTATGACTATAGCAGTTACTAAGAAATTTGTAATAATTAACCTACATCTTAAAAGTAATTATTTTCCTTTCCCCACCCGTCACCCCCAATCCATACACAGTTCTTGCTGAGTTTAAGCTACTCACGTCAAAACAGTAACTCACAGAAGTCACCAATATCACCTACATAGAGAAACACCTTGTAAAAAATGTGACAGGTTTCCTCTGTTCCTTCACAAAGAAAAAACTGAACATACTTCAAAAAGAAAGAGGAGGGAACTTGCCCTCAATTCTAGCAGGCACATGGGTTGAAGGATTACCAAATCTTATAAGATGTTCTCTCACTGTAGTACTGTTCTGCATGGAAAGACCTCTGAACCACATAGCTTTACAGAGTATGCTAAGGCTTACAACTGAAGATACCTTCAAGAAGAGATATATTTGTTTCAATAATATACTGTACTTACATTTATTCCTATGGCTACCCAAGAACTGCTGTGCTGTGGTGGACCATGAGGCCACCAAGATATTTGCTTAAGACATAATGATTCTCCTAAAGTACTTATATAGTCAAGACCTATGTCTTTTTTCTATTCTATTTATTTCCACTTTCACCTTTGACTCTCTAGTACAATGGTTACTCAAAGAGGAAAAATAAAAATAATAAAAATCAAAACTGCTGGAAGGGTACAATGAAGGGCCACAAAGATGATTAGGGGACTAGAACATTTCTCTTATGAGAAAAGGCTGAGGGACTTGGGTCTTTTTAGTCTGGGGGAAGGGGAAGGGGAAAGGGAAGAGGAAGGGGAAGGGGAGACAAGACTGAGCAGAGCCTGGGGCGGGGGGGATCTTATCAATGCTTATAAATAGTTAAGGGTGGATGTCAGGAGGATGGGACCAGTCTTTTTTCAGTGTTGCCCAGTGACAGGACAGGAGATAACGGGCACAAACTTGAACATAGAAAGTTCCATCTAAACATGAGGAGGAACTTCTTTAACTTTGAGGGTGGCGGAGCACTGGAACAGGCTGCCCAGAGAAGTAGCAGAGTCTCTTTTTCTGGAGACATTCAAAACCTGCCTGGACATGTTCCTGTGCAATCTGCTCTAGGTGGACCTGCTCTGGCAAGGGGGTTGGACTAGATGATCTCCAGAGGTCCCTTCCAACCCCATATCATTCTATGATCTTATTTAGCTAATGAAGTTTGCTAAATATTGCATTAATTTTGCTTTATTTTTAATACCATATAATTTTTAATAACTACAAAAATTTCTCCCTTTTCAAATAGCTTACCATAGATTAGGAGATCCACAGACAAGTACAATATACCTATAAATCTTGATTGATAAAATGTGATAATATGCATTCCACTTGTCTCCATCAGACATCCGTCTGTGACAAAAGCAGGACAAGTAACTTTAGGCTTTGGCCAAAAGGACACTACCTATGTTTCACTCTAGCCAAGCCTGGTACAATAGTGATGGAGTCTGTAGAAGATCCTAGAAATGGGATTTTCCCTAAATGCCTATGTCATCAGTTTGCATCTGAGAAAACTAGTATAGTTCATGGACCTTGATTTGAGATTCACATGATCTTGACAAGGAATAAAATGTTTTGATTTGATAAGAAAACACCAGTTTATTGAAAGAAACTGTTAAGAAGAAAAAAAAGTCACCCTGACAAGTCTCACAATTCATAACCATTTACAAGAAGTTTTGTAAATGCCAAGCTTATTCTACGTATTTTTTTTCTTTGTGTAAGACTTTAACTACTCCATAGCTTAAATGAAACATATCTGCTCTAATTATTTCAAGTGATTTATTTAGGAAGAACTGAAGTGTTTTGCTTTACAAATATTCACTAATATTTGACTGAAAGAAAAATGTTGAAGTTAAACTTCCACAGAAATAGTTAAAAACAATTTCCATTGGTTCATATTCCATTATCCTCTTTACAATAGAGCACTATAATGCAGTTCCCATCATACCACTCATTGAGACCACACTTCACTTATTACAGTAAGTGGCTGACTGATTATCCCGTGCTAACAGTACATCGCACTCACTGTTCTTAAACTGACACTGGCGATTCACTTTCAGTTAGGAACCAAGGGAGTCCTAAATTGTCTGATATGTGTTCATACACATGGAAATCACATCTGTCCTCAGTCTGAGTGTCTCGGTAAACTCTGGAGCCCGCTCAGTTTAAATGAGGAGAAAACTAAATTATTCTTAAGAATGATGTGCAGCTGCTCAGTTTGGAAATCAGCTCCTTTCCCTCCAGGGCCTGCAAAACCCAGCTGTGCTAGCCTAGGCACAGCTAACTACTGCTCTGCTCTCATAAGGGAAAAACAGCGTTCATCAAGAAAGGCAGGGAAGGGGGGTAGTGCTAATTGTTTTATGGTGTAAAAGCGTCTCCTGGTTATCATCTCTGATGCACTATATCTTCATTTAAAGTGGGATAAATCATCCAGTGTGGCATTGGAGAGATCACAAGGACAACAGAAACATGAAATGGATATTTTTCTTACTATCTTTGGAAGAAAAAAAAAAAAAGGCAACAAAACAAACTGTGCTGTGTAACACACATTATGGCTTGAATATCTTCTGCTAAATTTCCAGTACATTTTTCTCTGTGATAAAGAATGACAACCAACTTATGGCTCCAAACTTGCTGTGGGTAATATTCAGGTTGGATTTTTTTCACTTAACAACAATGCTAGACTTCACTTGGTCAGTTATTTCTAGATGGTAATTCAATATTCAATGTATTTCTAAAGAATCTTTAAATATCTCTTTCTGTAGATCATTTTTCTACTGGTTCTGGAAGCCTCTTCCTAACTATCTGCATTTTACATTAAATCTTTAATTCACATCCTTTTCCGACAAATTGTATCTTTTCTCTATACTGTTCTATACTGTTTATAATCCTGTTTATAAATCAATACCATTTATAATCCTGTCCAGCCAGCTCCATCCAGGAAATTTAGTGAAATATTAACTCAATGCTAAGTTGTACACACATAAACCATTTAGTTAGAAGACATACTTAATCAAATTTCCATTTTTATTTCAGTCCAAAAAGAATAAAGCATTCACATACAATAGCATTAAATACAGTAACAAATACATTGAGCAACCTCTGTTGCAACAACTCAAACTAAACCAAGAAAATTGTTCTTTCCTTTTTGTCCTGAACTTTTGCTCATGAGAGTTTACTGTGCCCTAGAAGTAAAGGGAGTAGAGATAAAAATGTAGCTTATTGTCAATGCTTGTAATCAAAGGGAAGTGGGCAGAAGCAAGGAAACAGAAAATCTGGACAAGGTAAGACTAGAGTTTTGAAGGCCAGGAATTTTTTTTGCCTGTGGAACTGTGCAAAACAAAGTTCCTGTTTGTTTTTTTCTGGTGGGTATCAGCGAAAGTACAGAAAGAGCAAGTACCAATATAGAGCAACATGGCATTTTCTCCGAGTACACAAAGCACTAAGATGCTATCATACATACGTGATGCTCAAGTACATCTATTTATCTAATATTAATAGAGAAGCATTTGGTCAACTTTTCCCATTTACATTGCTGTTCTTTCAAATTCATGATCTATTCTCCATCAGTATGTTTTTGTTTATTCTTTTTCTAACTTAAAATAATGTGTTTACATCAAATGAATGTTTCTGGAATCTTATGTTTGTTGGGCTACAGCATACGATGAAAATCAGCAAAGCTGAGGTATAATTCCTGAGGTATAACTCATATAGATATATCTTTTTCCTTCTGTAGATATCCAAGATTTTATCTTGTGTCCAAAGTAAATAATCTCTGTGCTAGAGACTGGTATGAATACAGTAGGAAAAGAAACATTGTTATTCCCTGGCTGTTGCTATCATGCCTATGGCCCTCCCTCAGTATATTAACGAGTATTGTCTCTCTCATATACTAAAAGGCTCCCATTATATTTTAACTCCATTCTGGTATTTGACAAATCATATGTTTTCTCCTTTAGATCCAAGTTTCCAGATTACAAACATTCAAAACATCAGCAGTGTTCAATAGAACTTTATGTGCCTGTGTAGGTTAACTCTGCATCAACTCTGAACTACCAGATAATGAATCAGCAGGTACATCACAAGCATTTCTTCAGGCAAGATACTGGCCCAGGTTCCTGAAAAATTATAATAAGCAGATATGTTTCATTTTGATATCTTAATGAATGCATCATTCTTACTTGTAAACATTTGAAAGTTACTAGCAATAAGTAGTTGTACTGAAAATTAAAAAAGTTATTATCTCTCTGTGCAAATGAATCATTAGTCTTAACAAATAGAGCTGTTTATACATTTTGTTTGTGCTTCTTTTGGCGAATTTAGATTTGAACTGCCTCTGAACATACCAGGTGCCACGGACATAACATATCTGAATGTAAAAGGAGCATGAAATAACTGAGCCCTAAAACTGAGGCTGAACTACTTCCACGTTTTATGTGGGACACATCTTTTAACATCATCCTCCAACAGCACAAAAACATGGTAACTATTACTGGAAGTTATGCTATCTGCACAACTGTTTTAACTGCTAAAAAACATAGCAGATGTAGCCATAAAAGCAATGGATCTAGATGCTAGAGAAAAACACTATAAAAAAAACCCCAAAACCTTTCCCTGATGCTAGGGGTGTACGCAGTTTAAGAGTGTTACATATAGATCAATGTTAGATCCACATTATTCATCAAGTCAGGATGAAGAATCATTGCTGAAAACATCAGTAGATGCTAGAAACTAAGACAAAGATAACTGGGGATAGAAAGAGTCATGCAAAGTGAGATGGATCAATTTGTGAACTAGACCATGCAAAAAAGGATCAGGAGTCTAGAAATAAGGTTTTGAGATGAGGAGACAGTTCCTAACAATGAGTAATATTAGAAACTGAGCTTCTTTTCAGCTTCAAAAGAAAGATGGGTGACTAATGCACTGCATGCAATTACACTTAGAAGACAGTACAGAAAGCAAGTGCAGTGAGGAGAAATATAGCAAGAATAAGTACTTGAAAACAAACAATTCAACTTAGAAACTGAAATATTGGACTCTTTTTTTAAAAAAAAACAAAACACAACAAACTAGGTCTGTGATAAATATGTTATCAGAATAAGCTGCTCAAGAAAGCAAAGGATTCTCATAATTCCAGAGGTCTTCAGTTCACAACTGCAAATTATATTGGAGCATAAGATTTATCTACACAAGTTGCTTTTATCAAGGGAAGTGTTCTCTTCATTGTTATAAGTGATATATGGAGATCATACTAGATGATATAGCAGCTTCTTCTACCCTGAAGATCTGTCACTGTCTATTCTGAGAGTTTGGGGAGAGGGCAGGAGTTGGTTGGTTTGGGAAATCTTTTAGTTTATTTATTTGCTTTTAAAAACATTTTTGTTAATGGCCCCGGCGCATACATCTAGGATTCAATGACCAAAGTAGCCTTCATCCCAGAGCTCCCCTGCAACAAATATAGCCTACTTCCTTGCAGGGTTATTAACAAATTACATACTGTGATATGTCTTATAAAGACGGAAATGTTTTCTTACAGTAGCTGTCAGAACCTTCAACAACAAACATGTAACATTAATTTTTTTTACTTTTACAACTTCATTCTTGTGAACTAATACTAGAGAGGTCCATTTCTGACTCAAAATTCCAGGTTAACAGAATGACCTAATTCAAGTAAGAAACAAGTGTTTTTTCACCCAGGAAAAACTGTTCAGCTATTACTAAGTCTATGTTTATATTTGAAATATTTTACAGTTCAAGTGATATCTTCATACTACACCAGCAATATGTTCCTAGTATATGTGTCAGGTACTGGCATCACTGCAATTCTGTAAGTAAAATCATCATCTCTCTTGCACAGGAAGTTATACAAATACTACCATATTTTTGCTCATGGCAAAGGTGGGGCGACATGCATTATTATCTTGTCAACAACAGTTTCCATACACCCTCTGCGAGAAGACTGCATCATCAGCCTGATCTGAAACTCTTTCATGTTACAGAAGTCAAGGCTCATCTAAAAGGGTGTCAAGTAATTTGCTCAATCAAAATCAAGTACGTCAGACTTGACCAGACTGTGGTACAACATCAAAATCATACCCAAAAGATTGGTTGTAGATCTTTGGCTGTAATAGAGCACAGAAGCAGCTCAGTTCAAACACAAGAAGGACAAGTATCTAGCTAATCTTTTAGAGTAACGCTTTATCAGCGGGCAATATGGCTTTAGAGATTTCCTAGGAGATGCAAGGTTTCTTAGGCAGAAGATGGCCTGCAGGAAGACTTTGGAGACACGCACAGGAATTGTCTTTCAGAGAAACAGGACAAGATGACAAAGCCTTTTCTTGGACAGGCATCTCCTGTATGAGAGCACAACATCTGTCTAAAGTAAATAGGGGACAGCCTGGAAGAAGTTACTCTCCTTCTAATACATCTATAGAGATGTTCCTTCATGAAATTCTCTTATTTTCCATCTTGAAAAACTTAAATATCTGTATAGAGAAACTATAGATAAAATATCTACGGTAGATCACAAAGCTTGAATGTTATATATACAGATTTCTGTACTGGATGCTTGTGAAACAATTTGTGTGTTGTCGAAAAAATAAAAAAAGAAAATCAAAGAAACATTTCCCTTAGCTCTAGGAATTTTTTACAGTGTCAGTATGGGAATATTTTTTCTAGTTATGGTGTAGGCCACTTGCAGTTAGTAATATATCTAGGTTGTTGAATATGTTATTAATATAAACAACATCCAGAAAATTCTTGTCATTTTTATCTTGTATCTCACTGTAGGAATTGTCATGCTCTACCAGAAATTGTAATGTTTCACTGCAAAGTTTTTTTTCTAAAGGTCTATTAAATTTTAAAAAATATCTTGGGAATAGAAGTGTTTACAGAAGTTGAGTATTCCTGGGGGGAGCAAAAAAATTTATTCCATTTTAGCAATATAGAGTATTCTAAATTCTTTAAAGTTGCTTATGCTAAGATTAAATATATAAAGGATACTTTCCGACAAAATAGAATTATCTCTTTTTCATAAGGGGAAGGAATTAAAGAAATAAAGACTCCAAATTCCATCTCCAGTATTGTTGTTCTTCCTGGATAAGTGCCACATCTGCGTTGTGTGGTTTAATTTACTGATGATTGTACCTTTTTCTCAGGAAAACATAGTATTTATTCATATAATATGACATGTCACAATATTACAATGATTATCCAGTTGCTTTATGTACGGTCATAATACCATCTGGTATACAGCTAACCTTCTTTTTGCATGTGTACCATCTGGAACATCTATCTATATTCTAATTATTGTACAGATGAGATTTTTGTTTTTACAGAAACACCATATTGGCTGTATCTTTCATTGATTGCTTAATTTAAAAAAATACAATGTAAAATAATGTAAAACAGAAACAAAAAACTTGGCATCTTAAATTAGTTTTAGCTGTCACATTTTCCTGTTCATTTCTTCTAAGGAATTAAACAAAAAAAATTCTAAATGTATTTACAACCACTTTGCTATTCATTTTAGTAGAAAAAAGATCTGGCTTTTTAGGTGAGATGAGATAACACTTTTAGTTTAAAGTAGTTTGGAAGCTATATATACACCATAGTCTTGCACATTGAACTGAATTCTGTTCTCCACCATTCCGTCCAAGTATCTAAATCCTTCTTTCAAAACTGCATTGTATGACCACAAAATACTGTGATTCATTCATTTGTCACTGGCAAGTGTACACACCTATTTGTGTACCAGATGACGTTCAGGGGCTAAGAAAATGTTGGTAAGTGTCATTACAGCCTCAGTCCTTCAAATGTGTGCTAGGATTTATGTAAAAATAAAAGTTCAAAGTGTTCTTAAGACCCTCCTCAGTTATTTGCATACATTTGCCTTACCTAGACCATCAGCTCTTAATGATATTTTTTGCTATGAATATACAATGTTAAGTCAAGACCCCATAATAAATACATTATGTCTCAAAGAACTTATGCAGGAGAGAGATTTAGTAATAGCTTGCAGTCAGGAGCAGACTGTGGCTCACTAGGTTTCCTACAGTTTCCTCAAAAGACTGGACAGGACTGAAGCTAGAAAGAAGTCAATGGCATTACCCAACCCAAAGAAGCCAGTAGGTCGCTTCTCCCCAGGGTCAGCCTGGACTAATTCATACATAACATTGCTGGCTGACATCAACAAGTAAGCAGAGTCTGCTCTATCACCCAGAAGTGCTCCATGGCATGTCTTACAGATGTAATATCCAACTATAGCCTTATTGCAACTTGACACCACTTCAGTCGGGGACTGAAAATTGTTTTGCACCAGGGATGGGGGAGAAAGAGGAGAAAGAGAGATGGAGTGCGGTTCTTTCTGGATCTCAAAAGGAAAAACTTGACAAATAACATAATAAAATACCTGTTTTAATAAGATAGAATCAAAAGAGGAATATAGATTGGGTATATCTTATGTCTCTTTAGATTCTTGGAACTCCACTTTTTTTGCAGTATTGGGCAGACATGAGTGAGTTTTTCCATGGCATACTGCACAGATTCTGTCTGTGAAGAGTTTCCTTCCTCCTCCCATGCCATGGTGCCTTTTATTTTGTGTAATAAACAAAACCATAGATCTTCTGCTGGCAAGCTGGAATGTCATCTCTGTCATAACATCCATCACTGTGTAGCACACGTAGCATGGGACACTCCAAAAGATTCACTTATAATGGTTAGTCATGGTAATATAATGGCTACTCAAGCCCTGAGTACAAGGCCCGAAAGAGCAGACAGGGTCAGTTCAAGATCACTAACTCCTCAAATGTAATGTGTTCTGTAAGGCTTCTAGTACAATGAGGTTACACACCATTGCTCCATACTTCAGATTTTCCTTCCAAGAGTTATCCATATGTTAAGGTAGAGCAGCAACTATTATTTCTTTCATTCATTTCCCAAATGGTGATGCCTGGTACATCAGGACTGTGAGATGCACTGTACTGCATCCCTTTTCTGGAACTGGGATGTAACTTTGTGTATAGAATGAAACCAAGATTGCCAGGTGCAGCAAGAAAGCCCTGGCATTGTGTGGAATTCAACTGTTAAGTTCCAAACACTACTACCACAAGGTACCTGAAGCCCTTTTTGATTTTGTTCGGTTTTGGGGTTTCTTTGTTTTGGTTTGGCTTTTTTGTTGGTTTGTTTGTTTTGGTTTTTTTTCTTTGAAAGGAAAGTATCTATTCTTCCCTGTATTTCTTCTAAATGATTATGCAAAAAATGAAAGTTAGTATACCTGAAGCATTTTGAGTTATGAAGTAAGTGTGCCCATACAAATGCATTGAAATTCCCACTCCTTAGCATAGAGAGATGAAAGATTTGGAAACTACGTACAAAATTCTGGATGAAAAAAACATGCAAATATGGTTGGTTTGCACAAAATGCCTATTTTCATTCATATTTCATTTTAATGGAAGATAACTTTAATGATACTGATAATTTTCTAGAGCATTTCATTTATCTGGGAACAAGAAGGTCTTTTTTGTTTCAAAAAGTTATGTCATCAGAACAATTTTAAATATTTAATAAAACACCTATCTCAAAATAGGAAATAGTCCAACATTAGACTAAGCATATGACCCAAAAAAGCTAGGCTTCAAATTAGGACATTAAATTGCAGGTGTAGAGTTGCAAATTTATCTCAGACTGGAATGTGCTTTTATCTTTTTCTTTAAAAAAAGTGCTTTAAAAAATAAATAAATCAGTCTCCAGATTCGAATGTTTGTCAGTCTTTCTGTGTTGGAAAAATGAAAACTAGTCTGTGTTAAAGTATAAATCTTTCATTTTAGTGTCAGCCATTAAGTAACCTTAGGAAGCCTCATTTGTGATAATTAGTAACTTTCCCTTTAGGTTGGAAAGCGGGGCTTATGATTAATAACTGATATGAAATGAACAGAAGTGTTAAAATCACTTAAGAATAGGTCTATGTTACATAATCTGTGAGTTCCGTGTTCTAACCCTGGTTTACTTCCCCAAAGCTTTGATGTAGGACACAGACTTTCTAGCTGCAATTAGGGCAAATGCAAAAAGTATGAATGCCTTTTGCATTAGTGTTTTTTTCAGAAGCCTAAATTAGCAGCCTCTCAGAAATATCCTTGAAAGGTTCAGCTTACAGATGACCTGTGTCTGGCAGGTAAGTTCAGTTGTAATAGTTCAGTTGTAAGAATAGGAAGTCAAGTCTGCATTTGGCCATGTGAAACATCCTTTCAAAGTATATGTAAATACATGATAAAGGTGATTTCATTACTATTGGCTATACAGTGTATTACTATATGTCCCCTATTACACAGCTGTAGTGGAGGCTTCTCTTCTGCCAGCACACAGTAATTAACAAGAAAGAGGAGAGAGAAAGAGACACTTCTCAAAGAAAAGAACAATGTAATCCAGATATACAATATCTTTCATTATAATCAACATTTTTATCTAAAAGGTAACTTGCAGTTTGAGATAATCTGTGGCCTTTAAGAATCATGAGTACGTATTCAAAATATATATCAGATTGAGTAGGATCTCTAATTTATTTAATCTGGTTTTTACCTTTGTACAAGATTTTCTTTTGTGTTTGCAACCTGTGTTTTCTTCCTTTTACTTTAAAATTTAGGTAGTAGTTGGACTTTAGATAAAACCGTAAGACTATAATGCATTAGGTAAAATCATGTAAAACTCTCTTAAACTCAAATGCTGAAATACACTATCAAATATGCTAGGGGCTACTGCTTCCCCTAGTGTAATCTTGCTTGCTTTTAAATTGTTGTCTTCTGGCAAGAAATCAATAAAATACAGAATTCCTTTAATTAGTTGGAATTTCAAACTAAGTGTCTTATCCTTTTAGATTTAAAATCATTATGAATGTAGGAAGAAGCCTACAGAAATTAATTCAGTAAAGAAATTATATAAAACTTGCAAGATGTTATTTAATTCTCAGTTAATTAGGTACAATATTCTCTAAACGTTTTCCTAGACTGAATTGTGAAAAAGTAATTCTAAAAATCCACAGCCTGCATACTTGAGTAAGAGTCCAGCTCTTTATTCTATACAGATAGAGGCAAGCAAAGCAGGCAAAACTAAATCTATCACTGGACTTAAAATAACTATAAAAGAACTGAAGGACCAATGTACAATTTTTAAAGAAGGCTCAGATTGATTGCCCTAATTATTTTATTTATTTTTTTAAGCAAAGACAATTTATTGTACTTTAGCGTATAACTCTTTTATAATTTAGGTTTAATTTATCTACTAACTCCTTAAATTCTAAATTATTTCCTCCCTACTCCTTTTTAATACTCAGTCTCTGCTTTCTCTATAATGTATCCCTGACATTCATAGTACTGAAAATAGAATTTAAATGGTTATTTATAGCCAGCATTCACCTATTTATGGAGACATTAAGCAATATTTGAATAAGATGGAAGTATCTAAGGAACCAGGGCTTCCTCAAGAATTTGAAGTAGTAGTTAAAACAATCTCCAACTCATTAGTGGTTGTTTCCCATGACTTTGAGTGTAGATGATGTATTACAAGCCAGTAGAAGACAAAACTTAGTCTTTAACTTTTAAAGGAGAAAAAAGAGCATGAGAAAATGATAGACCTGTCAGCCTCATTTCAGTATCCAGAAAGATACTGGAACAAATTAAACAATCCATTTACAAAGCCTTGAAAGAATAACAAAGTGACAAGAAACAAACAGCATTAAGCCAATTGGATTTCCCTCTTTGACAGGCTAAATGGATAAGGGGTAAAGAAGTCATAAACTGTTTTACATGACATTCTCAAAGAAATTAGGAAAACAAGATGAAGATGAAATTTTATGCTGTGTGCACAGCTGAAAAAAAAAAAAGCCCAAAAAGCTAATTAAAATGTCAAACAGCCTTCCCAGTTTGACATCAAACATGGTTTTGCAGAGATCTACTCTGGGTTCGGTCCTTGTCAATAGCTTATAATAAGACTTAGCTCCAAGTAGAGAAGAAATGCTCAGTTTATGCCATCCATGTGGCACAAGATTTTGAAAACAAGTGAGTAAATCTCATTCTGCAGCCTATTAAGTGTCTACCTTATGTAAGATGCACAAACTTCTTATTCTATTCTCCTTATTCCCCATGACACTTCAGCTTGCCTATCTTTTGGGTGTTATACTTCAAAAATGTAGACAACTGGGAGAGAGCATAAAGAAAGGCAAAAGTAAAAGACCATACATTAGAAAAAGTTCAAAAATATATGCTTTTATTCTTGAATACCATACTATTACTGTTCTTGAGGACTGCAGGGACAGGCAGGGGAGGGAAAAGGTGATTAATGATAGCACTGTTCTAGTGACTAAAATGTGTTTATAGATAGTGTGCATAGGTTTCCCTCCAGATTCAGAGAGATTTGGTCAAGGAGTAATGAGCTTTGCCTCCAAGAGAGTATAGATTGCTGTAAAAACAGTCTTTCACACATATGAGGATAATAACTAGTTAACTAGAATGGTCAAGGAATCCCTGCCAATAAACAGCTCTTCAAAGTAGTTGTGCTTACATTTGAGGCTGTGACAAAATCCAGGAGAGATAAACACCAAATAAGTGACATCAGTAATAAGAACCAATGCTTCCCCCCTTCCCCTCCCCCCCTTATGAAAATGAAATTGAAGTGGAAAGGCATATTTGAAGATGGTTTTACTGCTGGAAAGAAATAAACAGGAACGTTTTCTCTTGAGTCTCATCAGGACTGCATACAACTAAGAAAAGCAACCTATTAAACGTGATGTAATTATAGAAAGAGGGAAACATTGTTTTCTTCCCAAGATATTTTATCACTTCATGGAAAGGGATAAAAATGTACATATAATTGCATGCATATTTCTTGAGAAGTGCCTATTTGTCACCACAAGAAGGATATAAATACCTTAGCTAAAAAAAGGTAAAGTGAATCAAGAAGGCTAAGAACTGAAACAATGGCGGGAAAGTTATCATCTTAATTACTTCCCATCTTGAATTAGTCACTTTACAGAAATTGTTTCAGCAAATGAAACAAAGGTAGCTCTCAAGATTCCAAGACTTGCCTACCACATTCATTGTCCATGAAGCATAGAAACTAGAAGTGAAACACAAATACACCTTCATGACAGCTTTTCTGAATCAGTCAAAAAATCAAATAGACTTATAAAAATGCCCTAACATTTTACTCTTGAAGACGTAGTCTCCCGAATAAAAAAATAAAACAAACAACGAAACAAAAACACCAAAACAAACCCAATACTGAAAGCTTGGCCACTAAAATTAAAAAAAAAAAGTGACAAAAAAAAAGTGATGCAAGTACATAATTGATATCAGGACCAAATTTTGTCCTTAGCTACATTTTGCTTCTGCTTAAATGTCTTCCACTGTTCCGGTGAAATAAAGTCATGTTCTTCTCTGTTAGTTCTGAATCAATTAATAAAACTGCATAGTTCCAATTGTAAGAGAAGAAACATTCAAATAGGAAACATGACAACTGCAGAAAGCCATAAACACAAAATAACAAACTCATTTCTCTATTAACAGAAGTGTTCAAATGAACCCCAAATTTCTGCTTATTGGGACATAGTAAGCATTCAATCCCAACAGTGACCAATCTCAAAGCAAAAGTTTCTGGAAACACATCACAGTTAGCAGTCAAATCAACTGTTTCCACACCAGCATCCAGCTAGGTGAGATACCTTCAGTATCCCATCTTGCCTCCAGCTACTACTATGAAAAAGTACAGACAATCTGTAGGTCTGATGCTGTATCTGAGACGACTGCATGGGTCAAACGATAACTAATACATCTCTGTCAGGGAGCAGGAAGAGCAGGGCTGCTCCACACGACAAGAACAAGACAGGAGACAAGGGTGACCCCAGCCCAACAAGGCACAGTACCTGAGCAAGGCAGGTGGACCCACGTGCTGACAGTAACAGGTCCCACCGACAGCCATCACCAGTCAAAAGCAAGAGACAGAGCCAGGGCTCAGCCAGGAGGGAACGTGGACAAGAGTAACATAGGCAGAGGAAGACTAGGGTCCTGGCCTGAGCTGGAATGGGCCCATGGGTAGGGGTATGGGTGGTGACAAGCCAGGTGAGGATTGTCATGGCCATTAAATATATTAGAGTACTCAGGTCCCAGACAATCTCAAATGGCACTAGATGTCTTTGCCTGGGTGAACTTGGCTCCTAATGTTTTGCAATCAGTTGGATAATTTGGTCATAATAACAATAAAATAATTGTAAAATAATATTTTTTCTTTATTATCTATAATAGAAAGTATTAGTATTTTTATTCTCACAGGTAGCATTTTATCTCATTTTTCCCCCCTTCTTTCCTTGCAACTCTAAAGGTACCGTTGGCTATTTTTACTCTCTCAAACTTTCCCACTTCTTCAGATATAATTGCCTTATTTCTCATTTGCTAGTCCCTTCCATGTCTAAAATTATTATTTCATGTCTCCCTTTAAAACTGGCTTGTCAGACTGACCTTTAATCCATTTCATTTTTACATTTTTCTTTCCTTTTTAATTTAAGAAACTGTTATAAACACACAGAAACATCACTATAACTGAAAATGTTTATTCTGTATTTTAACAAAGGGTTACACCCAACAGTTGGCAAGCATTGTGTTCTGTGCATGCTACAATTCTCAGTAAGGATGATAGTTATTCACTACCAGCTGTTTATAATGCAATGATGATTGTGGACCAATTGACCAGGGATTCTTGCTTCCTCCCTGCTTAAGGTGAAATGTTTACATATTCCATGAATGTTGCTGATGAGGAGTCCTATGGGAAAAGTCTGGAACTATGCTGTAATCAGATTGTTTGTGAAGTTTTTTTCTAATATTTGTGATTTTGGTTTTTAATTCTGATGTACATATTGTACTACTCTAAATCATTGAAAAATGGGCATCACATGATACTGCTTATATATTTAAAAGAGAAGAAAGTAAAAAAAAAAGCAAATCAATATATATCTGTCAAAAAAGTCCAAAGGTCACCCAAATTAAAATCAGTCTGAACAGCCTCTCTCTTGTAAAAGACGTTGAAGCATATCTTCTTGTAACAAAAGAACATTGTTTTATTAACTGTGGTGTGGCATGGGGAAATCTACCCTTCCGTGTAATAACCCACTGACCTCAATGTAATTATTTTTAATTTACATTGTAGCCATTGAGAGAATTTATCCATCTATCTGTAGAAAATCGAGAAAAACAACCCTGCCCCAAACCAACCCAAAAATGCCAGAAAACAATTTATTAATAAGGAAATTTCCAACCACTAGTAATAAAAAGGCACTGAAAAGATTAATTCAAGCAAATCAAACTTGATCACAAGCAAATTAAATACAAAATGTCGTATTATTAGAATATAATAAACATACTATCAGGTCACTAAAAGCAGAAAATTGATTCTGTCTCTAGTGAAAACACCCCATATACTTTATGTGATGCATTGTATACAGAACTTACTTATTAGAAAATACATTTAATAGAGTAACAGAATCGGTAAGATGTCTGGAGTATACCAAAATCCACTGCCACTAGGAAGAGATATTTTGTATTGCCATTCTGATAACTAAATCTGCAACTTAACGATGCATTTTTTAAAAAAAAAAAAAAGCTATGCAGAGTGCAAATAGTATGTAAACTATAGTACTATAAAAAGTAACTCATTTAAGAAGCATATCTAACTGATCTGGTATCAGTTTTCCTAAAACAACAACAACAACAAAAAAGATAATTATAACTTTCTAAAGAACCTGAGTATAAACATACACATAAAATTTACTTATAATGAAATTCTCCGCATGTGCCTCCCTTATTCCTGCTGAGAAACACCTTACTTATAATGGTTGAAGCTGTGCAGGGAAAGAAGAGCTTTAAAAACTTTTATGTTATCTGTAGCTCTAAAAAGAATCCAGGAGGCAGAGACAATAAATGAGTTTGTAACCAATACTGAGTAAAATTCTGTATGGATCAGCAAAAGAGGTTTATGGGTTTATACATCGGTGGATGTGATCCTCATACTTCATATAAACTTTCATCTGTAACTTGCAGAAATATTTACTCCAATTCTTGTCTTGTTTTTCTTTTTATTTCACCCCTCTTCCGTCCTCCTCCCCCCAAGGAATATAATACACAGTTTAGGGTACAATGGACAAAGCATGACATGGAGACCCTGAACAATCTCACGTTCAGGTTTGTTGCAAACCAGACTAATGGTTCTGGCTCAGCACTCCTCAAATGCAAAAGACAAGGGAAGATGAAACAGAAATGTCAGAGTTACTCCAGGTTCACTCAGCTAGTTCCTGCTGGGTTTATTTATTTGGTTTTACCTGGCAGACAAATCCACAATGGAAAAATGAAAGGGAAGCAGGAGAAGTCTCAATGAAAAGGAAAAAGAAAGTAGCTGGAGAAGAGGAGGGTGAGAAGATACGTCCTAAGAGGGCCCAAAGAGTACATTCCAATCTGCCTCAAAAAGATCACATCACTTGCACACACACCCCTCCAAAATATTAAATTTTGTCATGCCATGGATTAACTGGCCTGGAACTATAAGATTTCCCTTCAGTGGCCAAATCTTGCATCTTTTGATAGAAACAGTTGCAGAAAATCATTGGGTATCACCGTGAAACCAATGCACATCAACTGGTTATGGCTGGATGTGTGACTTTTCTCACAAATTGTGTCATTTGGCTGTAGAAGTAATACCGTTCTGTTTGTTAACAAAGTAGCTGGCTATGGCACAAGTTTATTATATCTGTTTCAATATTACTTTTGTCAGAAAGTCAGTTTCAGAAATAAACCTTTTTTTTTTATTATTATTTTATTTTTAATTGAGGGCTTTTCAATGACAATTTTACTGAGGGAAAAAGCCTAAAACTGGGAAACTCCAGACTCAGATACTCAGAATAAAACCCTCCGGAACAGATACTATTATGAAAGTCATTGGAAGTGTTCAGAGAGTGAGATACTACTCAGTTAAGTAGAAGCATGTTGTAAGGGATTAGCAATATGCAGTAAGTAAGCTAACGCTGTTTTACAAGTACCAGATTGAAGAACTATTCAGAATCACTGCCACAACAAGCAGCTAATACTAATAATTTCCAAGCAAGTCATCTGTGATCTTTCACTAGTTACATTCGCATTCCCTCTTGTGCTGTCTGCAATGCTTGGGGGAATTCCTTCAAATATATGGCTCCAAAGTTTCCCCATTATTTTCTATGAAATCCTTCCTCGTTCTGTGAAGATTTTACAGGGGTTGGCTGTAGTACGTTGCATTCATTGTCAGTTGTGCTGACAATACTATTTCACCATTTCCAGATCTCATCTTGTATAGTTGCTGGAGTTCAGGACTGTCTACAGCTCCACACTTGTACATCCTTATGTGACCATGGATGCTTACAGGATAAGTGTACACAGAAATGATCCATGTGGCACAGTCAACAACCACTTTACCAGCAAAAAAGGGATTAATGAACAAAGGTCAACAACTGCTTAGGAATCCTTAAGAATACCTAAAACACAGGTTGTTGAGCTACTGCAAAGTAGTAAATTTCATCATGATCTCTCTCAAACAGCTGTCCATGAACCAGTCATTTATTATGGAGCCCTGAGGTTATGTGGTCTATAAGTCTTCTATTCTTACAGCTAACAAGATGAACTCAAATTCTAACCCTGTTTTTTAATGAAATAATTGGTTGCGGTCCCAGGGAAGTTATAAGATTATTATTAAAAGGTGTACTTCAAGCTAGGCAAAAGATTGAGAATATCTTTCCTTTACAATAAGGGGCTGAAATACACTTGTGGGTTATATCTAAGATTCCAAAGGAAATTTTGCCCCCCCCCGAAGCTAATGGAATTTTGTTGGTTTATAAAATGACATTTATAATAAAATATCACTGTCATTTTAACAGTATTTTATTTCCCAACGCTGAATGTATTGAGAAAGTAATTTCACCTTTCTAAACATCCTATTCTTGAACTATAAAATAAGGATAATAATGAATTACTTCCCTTTGTGAGGTATTTTTAAAATTATGATAAAAATAATCATAAGACTGCATTCTCAGGAATACGGATTTTTAGTTCTACATGTCAAATATATAGCACCCAATTATCAACACATTCTTCTTCAATAGAAGATTGGTTTTATACTAACGGTAAATTAAGAAATAAATTATATGACTGTATTGAAGTTTTACAGTTCTGCATTCATTTGCAGTAGTTAATGCTCAGCCATTTATCCTGTTGGTGAAACAGATATTTAAAAGTTCTATTAAGATGAGAACAGAATCTGGCTAACACAAATGAGTGATCTTAAAGTTACATTAATTTCTATGAAGGAGTGATATTTTTATGGTTCATTCTCCAATTGACATTTTGGCAGGTGTCAGAATGATAGCACTGATCATCAAGGAATTCCCATAGACTAGATTCTTAGCAGATGTAAATCAGCAGAGCTAAAATGCATTACAGCCGCAAGAAATTATACCACCTAAAAATCTGCTCTCAGGTATCTGCTACTCCTACTGAAATACCTTTAAAGTCAGCAGTGTGCACTGTTATCGCTTTAGTATCGTGCTGTATTGAGTCCTAAAAGTAATATGCTAAGCCTGTGAATCAATGCAAAACCCAGCAGAATAGAATTGATGAAATTATTTTGATGGGTCTGCAAACTGTCTATAAGGTTTTGTGTCCAAATTATTTTGTATTCAGCAATACCACTGTAGAATGAAAGGAAATAATGACTGCTTTTCTTTTCTAGTTCATGTAATTTTACATGTTATTTCCAGATGGGAAATAACGTAAGTCCGGTAAAAGCAACATGTAGTGTTATTTTTTTTTAAACAGTAGAAAATATTGAGAAAGTAAAAGCAAAAGACAGATGGATGTCTTGGTTTGAAGATGGAGGGGAAAACTTGACAGAGAGCAATAATGTGCACTCCATACTACATTTTACAGAAAGCCAGAAATGACCTGTTTATTCTGAATGTGAAGCAGCCACTTTCTAAGTATTTTGATATTTCCTCACAGAAAACTTGTGAAAACAACCTGTGAAGAAATTCCTTGAGAAGTATTATGACGTTCCTGTACTCAAATACAGTGGAAAGATTTCATCTTCATAGCATTTGTTAAAGATCTTCTGTATTCTATCAAGTGAAGACTGCATGTTCAATATATAATACATAGTAATATGTAATTAATATATAAAATAGAGAAAAAGGCAAAAAATGAATTCCTCTGGTGTGGAACTTCAAGACCAGGTGTACAAAATACTCTCAAGGCATTAAGAACTTCTATTACTGCGGGTGTCACTTCTATATCTGTAAAGGCTAGTGGGGGTAATGAATGAACAGACATTTTAGTATTCCAGAAATTGTATCAAGTTCCAAAGAAAAAATGCCATTTTCTAGTATATATTGGGGACAGCAGACACAACCTAGAGATATTTAGATGCTTCAGCAAATGAATTGCAGGAAAAAAAATCCCTTCTAAAGACAAAGAGACAAAGTTTCTTCTTTATAGCTGCCTTTTTATGCTTCATGAGCCATCTGTGTCTGTGTATATAGCCCAAGTACCTGTAAGCCTAAATGTTAATTCAGTGAGATACAAAAAGGAAAAAATAAACTGCATAGAGCTACTTCAAGAAAGATATCGTTGTGCATATAAGCCACAAGCAGTAAATCAAAAGGATGAGTCTCTCACCTTGCTTCCCTCATCAGCTTCCCTGTAGAGGCTCCAACAGGCAGCTTCACAGAATCACAGACTGATTGAAATTGAAAGAGACCTCTGGACGTCAACTCATCCAACCCCCCTGCTCACACAGGGCTGCCTAAAGCTGATTGCTCAGGACCATATCCAGATGGCTTTTGAATACCTCCAAGGATGGAGAGTCCACAACCTCTCTGGACAACTTGTGGCACTGCTCAGTCACCCTCACAGAAAAGGTGTTTCCTAATGCTCAAACAGAACTCCCTGTGTTTCAGTTGTTGTCCCTTGACTCCTGTTCTGTCACTTAGCAGCACCGAAAGAGCTTGAATCCATCTTCTTTAGAACATCCCTTCAGATCCTTTTCTTGCTCTTGTCAGCACGCAGCATATAATGATGCTTGGTGTTCTTCCTCTCCAGTTGCAGGACTTTTCATTTCTCTTGTTGAAATTCATTAGGTTCCCATCATCCCATTTCTTCACCCTATGGAGGTCCCTCTGGATGGCAGCACACCAATCTGGCATATCAGCCACTCCTTCCAGATTTGTGTCATCAGCAAACTTTCTGAGGGTACACTCTGCCCTATCATCCAGATCATTAATGAAGATATGAAACAGGATTGGACCCAATACCGACTCCTGGGGTAAACACTAGTTACTGGCCTCCAACTGGACTTTGTGCCACTGATCACCACCATCTTGAAAACTGTTCAGTTTTCAGTCCACCTCACAGTCTGCTCATCCAGCCCACACTTCATCAGTTTCTTTCTGAGAATCCTATGGGAGACAGTGTTGAAAGTCTTACTGAAGTCTAAGTAGAAAATATCCAATGCTCTCCTCTTGTTTACCAAGGCAGTCATTTCATCATATAAGTTTAAGTTTGCCAAGCCTGACTTCCCCCTGGTGAACCTATGCTGATTACACCTGATGATTTTGTTGCTGTTCATGTGCCTGAAAACAGTTTTCAGGTTAGTTGCTCCATCACCTTCCCAGGAATTGAGGTGAGACGAACTGGCCTGTAGTTCCCTGGATGCTCCTTCTTGAAGAAAGAAGTGGCATTTTCTTTCCTCCCAATGGCCATGATCAATTGAAGATGATTGACAATGGCCTTGCAATGACTCAGCCAGCTCGCTCAACACTTCTGAAGACATCCCACAGTTTTTGGTATGTACAGTATGCTTATATATTCACAGACCTGAACTTTTCCCACCAAGGGTATGACTTTCCATACCAAGGGTATGACTTCCTTGCTCTAGATTTTACTTATTGCTTTCTGCGGCTTGGGATTGCTGAAGGTCAGTCTTGCTAGTAAAGACTAAGGCAAGGAACACTTTCTGTATCTTAGCCTTTTCCAGGTCCTGTGTCACGAGGTCCTGTGCCTCATTCACCAGTGGGACCACATTCTCCCTCAAAAGTGTTCCTTTTGTTACCTGTGAACTTACAGAAGCATCCAACTCTGGGGCCCCCAACATAAGAAGGACATGGACCTGTTGGATTGGGTCCAGAGGAGGACCATGAAGATGATCAGAGAGCTGGAGCACCTCTCCTATGGAGACAGGCTGAGAGAGTTGGGGTTGTTTAGCCTGAAGAAGTCTCAAGGGATACCTTATAGCAGCTTTCCAGTACCTGAAGGGGCCCTACAAGAAAGCTGGAGAAAGACTTTTTACAAGGGCACGTAATGATAGGATGAAGGGTAATGGCTTCAAACTGGAAGAGGACAGATTTAGATTAGGTATCAGGAAGAAATTTTTCATTGTGAGGGTGGTGAGGCACTGGAACAGATTGCCAGACAAGTTGTGGATTTCCCATCCCTGGAAGTGTTCAAGGCCAGGCTGGACACTCAAGGGGCTTTGAGTGGGAAGTGTCTTCGGCCATGTCAGGGAGGTTAGAATTAGATGATCTTTAAGGTCCCTTCCAACCTGAACCATTCTATGATTCTATGAAATACAGAGAGGTCTCTGTGGTCTCTGTGCCAGCACAAGGCCCATCCATCTGCTCCAGCATGGGGTTCTTGACAGACTGCAGTGTGAATATGTAGTCTTCCCCAGGGGCTGCAAGCAGACAACCTACTCAGCCTCTCCCGGCACCTGACACAGGAGCTGGCTGCCCATGCCTAAGTGCAGCATGAGTTCAAGGAACTGTGAGATTGGCCCATAAGACTGCTGATCTCCAGATATTGAAAGAGGTTGTCACACACAGAGCTGTATCTGTGGGACCCACAGCTGACAGCAGATGGTGACCTCATACCCCAGGGAAAAAACAAAAGGGACCAGGGCAACAAGTGTGGAATGGGGCTGTGGCTGCTCGGGCATGAGCCAGTGCAGAGCAGTGGTTCCAAGAGCAGGAGGTGCATCCCATCAGAGATCACCCAGGGAAAATGGAAATTTTCATGAACACTTGGTAGTAGCCAGCACACTGAATAACTCTTCCCTGTTAGATTTATTTAATTTAATGCCCTAGTATTTCCCTCCCTTATTAGCATTGCTTTTGCGCAATTAAACTTTTGGTTTCTATAGAGAGACACTATAGCTATAAAAATCATAATTAAAAATGTTGTCACCAAATTGTAGATTTTAGCTACATCCATGCAATCTTAGTGAACCCCTTAGCTTTGGCAGTATGTATTATGAACAGATTTTAGACGGAGAATGCCACAGAAGGTGAGAAAATAGAAAACTGCTTTGGTGTGGTAGATATAGCTGCAAAACAAAGCCCACCGTTGCACAGAACACCAGCTAAATGCTATAAACCATGCATTACAGCTCTTCTGTTGATATTCTGAAAATAATTATGATTGTGAGCTGTCAGAAAGATTCACTGCACCAATTATGCTCATCACCAACTGACAACCTACCTAGGCAAACCCTTTTAAAATCTGAGCCTCCTACAACACTAATGAGCATTAAAGAACAAAATATATAGCTCCCGTGAGTTGGAGGCACAGCATCATAACTTAACACTGCTATAAACAGTAAATCTTTACATATGCCTATTGGCAATGATGTTCCACAAATGTCAGCATAGACTCTTGTTGTCCAACTTCATCAGTAATGCTCCTCTTCATTACATTTGTAATGTACAACCTAAAATCAACTGTACCAACATAAAGAAGTATGTTTTATGCAGAGAACGAGATTTCTTCTTGGGGTGGGAAGTAGAGTGGTATGAAAAGGGTTTCCTGACTTTCAAGAATCAAGAGCCCCCCCCCAAGTTTTCTAGGTCTCTCTCTCAAGACTATGCTACTGTTTTCTTCTACTGAAAGGTCTTTTCGTTTGTTTTTGGTTGTTGTTTTTTTTTTGTTTTTTTTTTTTAAAGCAGTGTTGACCATAGAACAGTGCCACAGTCTCTGTCATATTCTATGCTGCAATATAGCCATTTGTCACAATGTCATATGCGCTACAGGATCTCATTGAGGTGTCATGCCCTCAAAACCCATTCCTGCTGCCAAGAATGAGACACAATAAAACAGGAGTATGTGCTACTAAAGAAAGAAATTGTTTTGTTTGTCAGGAGTGTTGAGAGGAGTAACTTCACTCGGAGGAGCACTCTCAGATTATTTTAGCACAGTTGTCACATGCACAGATAAACCCAGTGAAATATAGTTTTCAGGATCATTATTTGTACAGCATTTCAAAACAATTTGTCTTGACCTAATGCTTTCAAAATACATGATACTTGGAACTCCTGGCTGCATCTACAGGCCAGTCCAAAACTGAAGCCTGGATAAATGTAGCAATCAACTGTGTAGTACCATATGTGGAATATCATTTCATTGAAATAAGACAAAACAACAAACAGCACATCACTTAAGTAGAGATTTCTAATAACATACCAGAACAACAAGCAGTACATCACTAAGTAGAGATTTCTAATAACATAACAGAGAAAGAACGGGAAAAATGTTTAAAAGGTGAGAAACATTTCAGACCCCTCCACTAAAAAGCTGAATTCCATTATATGGATCCAAAAATACCTGGTGAAAGACACATATGCTGTGCATTCAGAAGTGTATTTTATTACAGTGCTCTTCAGGACACTTTCATGGGAGTCTGCACTGTCCAAAGGGAGATATAGCTGGAAAAACTTTAAGTGCAACCTTAAAGTGGAAAACCTTGAAGCGGTAAGAAAACCTTCCAGCATGTAACAGAACATACTCATATGCACCTTGGACCACCCTCTATATATATGTGTGTGTATCTCCCATCTGTGGGCAAGGTCCATCCCACATATAGTATCTTACCCTCATGTCAAATTCCTGTGCCCTTGATTATCTGCACATAGCACTGAAGTAGAAGTCAAATGATAAATGTGACTAATGAGTAAGAAATGTACTGAAGAAGTGCTCCTGCCTCTGGAATTGGACATTTGGAGAAGTTCTTGGCAGGACCTTCCTTCTCAAATCACACTTTTGATCATTGGCTAAAACAGAGAATTAAGAGAAAGAAAAATGAATAGCTACCAAAAAGAAGAAGAGGAGAATTTGGACCCTCATTTCAAGAGTTCCATAAGGAGAAAAACGCAATGCATGTCCACACAGCTGCAGGTTTCCTATCTCCATGAGCACATCATCTGCACAAAAGGGTGTCAAATAGATAAGACTACAGCACTAGTCTTGTCAGCAGTGAGGTAATGACCTTCAGGACACAACAACTGGCCCTTTTTGGCTGACAACCCTTGGTAACTGAGAGGTGAAGTCTATTTGTCCTTCCAATAGCCCATCTGGCAGCCAGGTTTACCCTGCCTGGCAATAAATCACAACTAACAATAGGGACTCTGCTAATCCTGCTCTTCTTCTGGTTGGAAGGGAGGATGCCCATTATGACTTGCAATTGAAAGGAACGGAGCAGAGCAGACCTCCACAATAATGGCTGGAATGGAGTTGCCAATGCCCAATTTCTGTGATACAGATCTGTAGAAATTTGGCAAGTTTGGCAAGGTAGTCTTCCAGTGAGGAGTTTGCAAGCACTTAAGCAGTTAATGCAGTAAGCAGTTACCACAAAACAGATGACAAATATGTCTAATATGTCTGTTGGTTAGTTTGGTATGGTACCCTGGTCATATCCTTATATCTAAAATGCATTCAAGAAGCAATGAAAACAACATGGAGCCCAGAAAAAGTATTTCCTTTCATAGGTTTAACACTTTTTGAGCTTGAATTTAATTAAAGGCCTTCCCGCACCTCCCATGTTAAAAAAGCTGGTATTTTCTGCTGTTGACTCCATTAATTCAAGTGGATCAGAAGAAAAGAAAGTCCAAATTCTGCTTCCAGGCAAGTTGAAGTCCAGTGCAGCTCTGTATTCACCTTGCTTAAAAAATAATACTTCATATATCTCTATCCTATAAATACTAGATAACATTTTTTATAAGTTTTTAGACCATTGTAATTATACAGTCCATCTCTTGCACAACCTACCTTTTTACAGATATACTACTAAAGTGATGCTTGTAATAAGTTTTACTTACTCGTTGCCCTGCTGAAATCTGTTAATTAAGACTTTCAGACACACACAATAATCCTACCTTTTCTGTTCCTGGAGGACTATGCATATGCATGAGTGATCTCTGCAGCTGGAATGTTAACACTGCTGAGGGTAATTATCTATATATGGAACAGTAGCCATATGCCCACACATCACAGTTTGCCCCTTTTACATAAATATAATCCAAATCTTCATTCTGGGATATGCAGTGTTTCAGAAAAGATAGCTTGGGAAAGGAAGGTTCAGTAGGCAACAAATTTTCTTTAAGTCTAGGTGAAAAAAAAAAGGTAGAAATAATAGTTCTGATGTTGTCCAAAAATAAAACACAGCTATCAGCAATCCCCAGTTATTTGACATCTCCTTTTCTCTGCAGTAATAAATATATCTAAGGAGGCTTCTATTTTGATAGTCTCTTCTGAAAAACCCTCCACTCTCTTCAATACAAGATTTTAAGTACCTTTTAAGATCCTTGCAGTTATTCAATCTTCCTTACCGCATAACACACAAAAATGTATTTTCTGGCTGAGAAACAGCAGACCTTTCAGAAAGCTATCCAAGCATTCTCATATTATAGGATATAGGCTTCTTCTTATGCAATCCGTTAGGAAAAACAGACACCTCAGAAAGGGAGATATGAAGCACCTACACTTATGTCGACAGGGAACAAAGTTTGTCTTGACATCTTATCTAGTAAAGTGTTCATGGAACAAGTTGAAGGTCATAGCATGATGCCCTGACAGGTACTGACCCCTGTCACTCACATCCCAGCAACAGCCTCTAAGCAGCTGGCTATTCCAAGGCACCAGACACTCCCAGTCTGCTCTGGATTTGCTTCCACATGGCCAAGATCAGTGTTCAGTCAGAAAGAGAAAAATCCAAAAGTGATTATTACTGTCCTTCCATTTCCTCTCTGGTAACTACAGACTGGGACCCAGTTCTCCCCCTTTCCAACACAACTCTTTGTGGTGCTTCTGAATTGCTAAACTGGAGTTGTTTAATTCTCATTCTTCATTTCTATGAGAGAGATGCTGCCCGCAATATTTTAACAACATTGTAGAATTCAAATAGTGTTAACAGGGATGAAGTGTGTCCTCTCAGTCTTAAAGAAGCTTCAGAAGCTCCTCCATGCTTAAAGAAGCTCTATTTGGTAAATAGGATATTTACTGTAATTCTTGCACACAGAAACATAAGTAATGTTACTGTAGCTGTAGTAGATTGTGAACGTAAATATTATCTTCCATTTTCTATTTTTAATGAACGGAAAACTTCCATTCCTGGTGGACTTGGTTGGTCTAAGTAGATGCAGTCTAGTTCTTGCTGTTTACAACACTACCAAAGCCTCAATTTCTCAAATCACAGTATCTGGAATTCACAGGATCTGCTCAGTACACTAGCCCAGCTAGATCAGTGTCATTACTCTCACCAGAGGACAGTAACTGATATTTCTGAGGCAGGGAGGATATTTTTTCCTAATATCTGAAATTCAGTAAGTAATTTGTGTCATAAGAAATGATGGAGACAAAGCAACCATGTCACAGCTATCCTGGGTCTTTATGGCAGCTCAACCAAACAAAAGTATTTTGATGTAAAAGCAAAATATTCAGGTTTATATTTGTGCTTTTTTGATTAAAAAAATTTAAAAAATAAAATCAAAGCTATCCACCGAAAGTTAATATTAGAAAAACAAAACAAAAATCAAAAACTCCCAGGCTTTGAAAATACTTGTTTTTCCGCTACACATTTGGACAGAATATTTTCAACCAGCTGTAATAACCTTTCAGTAAATTATGCATTTCATCTGCAGATCCTACTCTTTTGATAAAGGTAATATTTTTTTTGTTATTACACAGAAGCAATAAAAATATTCGTGTTAACCTTTGTCTCAACTAGGTCATGATAAGTAAAAACAGCATTTGCCCAGCCACAAATTATCCAAGAGACAAAGTAAACAAAGAGGTTAAATTCTGTCTTCTGTTCACTAGAGATTCTGGGATATTGTTCATTAAAAGAAATAGGGGAAAGGAAAACAACAAAAATGAGTTGAACTTCTAAACTTAAAATCCCTTGGCTGTGATGTAAAAAAATAAATTAATAGTAATAAAAACGAACAATACTTCCCTCAGCTGTACCCAAAAACTTTAATTGATTCTCATAGGTATGGCACAGGTGTCGCAGATAGCAAATTGAACCTGAAATATAAAATAAGAATTTTTGTTTTTATGAAATAGATTTCACTATATCTTCTGTCTTCATTGTATTTCTCATACATGTAGGCATGTGAAAAACAGCTTCAGGAACCCAATAAATGTATTTAAATGGAACATGACAAATTTTTCACTGTGGTATATACATGTACCCAATATGCTAGAGTTTTTATACTGAGGCATATAATATTAAACCCAGTTTAAAGTCTGAAGCCCTTCTTCTCTGACAGCTATTGACAAGATTTTCTTGTTAGAAAATGCCACTTGTGAAAACAGAATAGTTCCCATCCTCAAGTGCTTTTAAAAGGTTGCTTAATTACTTAAACTATTTTTATTTCTAATTGGTACTTTCATGGAATGGTTATGGTACCTAATTGATTGAACATTAGTTCCATTTTCATTATGTCTGATGAGTTATTGATTGCCCTTTGCTTTCAGGACACTTAGGACTTCTCTAGTGAAGCACATAAAAGAATGAATACTCCAACTCTGCTGCATCATTAACTTGTCCTAGCAGGGCTGTTGCAGGTTCCCATATAAGAGTTTCCTACCATTGCAGTCCATCGATCTAACAGTATGTGATGTATTTCAATGTTGTAAACAGCTCCTGTGTTTTGTTTGTTTGTTTGTTTTTTCAATGTTGTAAACAGCTCCTGTGTTTTGTTTGTTTGTTTGTTTTTTTTTTCCCCTTCCTCTCATGGCTCCAGTCTTTGAAAGAGGAAAGCTCAAAACTCAAAGAATTGACTTCTTCTCCTTTTGGGACATTTAAAGCTAGAAACTTGCTAACATTTTAGCTATGGTTACTGATCTCAGGGAAGTATACAAATCAAACTTAAGTTTTTTTCAAGAGCATAAGAATTTTCCATAGGACTACATGGTAGCCTCTAAATCTTCTTATTGAGCTATTGTGCTTCAGCTCAGTGGACAGTTTAAAGGATTTACAAGCCACCTTTTCATTTCAGTAATTTATTTTCCTTGCCATCATTTCAGTTTTGTCAAATGAAGGTCAGCACACATTGCAGGGACCTCTAAGAAAAATAAAATTAAGATGTTTGTATTGGTTAAACAAATGAAAGAAGAGTCTTCTGAAATGGTTCTGTTCTGAGGGTACTTAATCAAGCAGAACAGATGTTTATTATATAATTAGGGAATGCTTTACCATCAGTATGAACAAATCATGAAATCAAATTGCTCCATAATACTTTCCATTATTTCACAGACACTTACTGTGAAGAATTGAGGGTAAAAAAAAAGCCAGACACTGTGTTATTCTCCAGCTCTAGGCACTATTTGATTACTCGGCAGGGGAAAAAATGGTGCCTGTTAGCATAAAGCCAGAAGAGCTAGAGCCTGCCTCATCTGCTAGGCTAGTATAGAGAACTGGCAGAGGAGGGAGGGGTGTGTGTGTGGGTGTGGCACAACTCCACGATATTGTGCTCATCCTTCATTAATACAAGGTAGGAAGGTAAGAGACCATAAGCAGTAGAGAGCTCAGGCATAGCTCCAGCAGCTTTTAGAGCAGGTTTGGGCAGATGATTCTTCTGTTCTAGTATCAGCAATGAACTAAATTTCTACACTGCGGTCCTTATAGAGGCATGATGTTCTACAGTAGACACCAAGGAGCCTTAATTCACAAAAATAGTTTTGAAAGCCAGGCCTACCCCATGAGCACCGCTGGGCAGGGAGACAGCATCTATGACAGGAAGCTGAAAGTAACCAGGGCAGGGACCTCAACTCAAGCAAGCAACTGCCCATACTGTTAAGTTATTGGTACTTTTTGGCCCAGGCCAGCAAGCACTCTCCTGGACAGGTGCGAGCACGGAGCAGTGACTTCTCTCTCAGCAACTCAGAAGTGGCTCCTCTGTTTTGAAGAACAGAGAATCTAACTTTTTGGACAGAGCAGCTGGTGTGCTACTCAGCCTGAGGGTTGGAGAATAGTTTCTGGCCCATTTCGCTTGCTAGGAAAGACCATGCCAGTGAGCTCCTAATCTGTCTGCACTGTTTTTGAGGCGAAAGCAGGTATTACAGTGCTCTACTCTGTGATGGTACCAGATCAGGTGGTACTTCCTTGGCAGCTTGGCACTGTGGATGGAGGTGAGGACACATCACTTGGAAAGGAGACGGGAGGAAATTCTGTCACAACTGCTCCAGAAGCTGCTCAGAAAAGGAGACAGGAAACATAGTAGCCAAAGTGGTGGGAGGCTAGTGCCTGAAGCAAAGCATTACTCACTGAAAATCAGCTCCAGGCCAGTCATCTACCAACCTCACAGCACCATTATCTGGAACAAACTACCTAAGAATAAGCCAACCTACAAAGAAGGAAGATGTATCTGTGGCTGGAACCACTGAGTGAGGTTACTCAACCTGAACTCTTGTTACCAAGACCAGCGTTCAGAGACTTTCTTGACTGGATGCTTCCTTGAGGGAGGGTGTCCGTTGCATACTGAGTGGTGGGCAGCCAGCACTCATTGCTGACATGTGGATACCCCAGCTCACTACCCAGACAGTATTTCCCACAGTTCGTATCTGTGCACATGCAAACCAATTCAAATTCCAGACATGTTCACTGACATTCCCAAATTAGTTCCGATAACAGTTGTTACAGAAGTGCTCCAGATCTATACAGATAGAGTTATCTAATAGATAAAATGCCAATAGATGGTGCTTATGAGCATGTAGCTTTACTCCTGAGCTTGATGTGCTGTTAAAAAGGTGGATCCAACTTAAAGCTTTATATTATTTTTACTTCAGGTGCAGAAATCTCTTCAACAGCACTGCCAGAAAAATATTTTTACAAAATAATGATTTGCCACATGCACCCTTTTCAGATGGCCGCCATTTACCCTGTTGCTGGAGCCTTTGAACTTTGCTGAGATACAGGTATATCTTAGTTTTCATATACATATTTCTGCTTCCCAAGTTCTAAAATACTTATTCCAGCCCCAAAAACTTTGAGTGAGCAACAGAGGTTGTAATATGAAAAATTTAAGGCAGAGAGAAGACAGTTGATCTCTAGTTTATCTCTAGCTTGTAGCTACCAATGGTTATTTGAAGGTAGAATAGCTTTGTAAATAATAGAGTCCGCACTGTTTATGTATACGATCCATGCTATATTCTTGCTGAATCTCATAGATATGACATGATAAAGTGACTGGTCTGCTCCTCTTTTTCCTTATTTTTGTACTCACACGAGTTCACTAACACATGATGTGAATCACAATCAAAGCACTGCAGTAGAAGAGTGAGAAACACAACTGAAAATCTGTGCAAATAATGTTCTAATTTTAAATAGGCCTATTCTAGCAACAAATCTCTTAGTGTTATTTAGCAATTACATAATATTTGACTAAGAGTCCTCAGCATGTCATTTTCTGCCAAAAACTCCAAATATAAGGCCAACTGTCACAAACTGTCACAATCAATGACTGATCAATGTATGACTAAAATGAATATAACATTAATTTTCAGTTCATTGTATGGTTACTTTTTTCCTGCAACAAGACGTTGTTTTCATTCAATGTGAATCACAGTCCAATGGCTATACCATCACAAAACAACCCTGACCTGGAGAAGGAAGAAACAATAAAGGATAAAAAACCTAATATAACTCTAGCTTTGGTATACTCAGACTTCTAGTGTTTGAAAATATTTATTCTTCTACTTGGTACTTGAATGAATTTCTCTGATATCCTTTTGCATTCCAATGAAATTAAACTTTTTTCCCCTCACACCTTATCTCTGTGTATCCTACAGTAGCACACACAGCATTCAGAAGTTGTTTATTTCTTTTACTTTATCTTTTGTTTATACTCAGTCTGGTCCAGTTTATTTCTCTGAGATCTAAATGGAGAGACACCCCTGGGTACCACAGTATGGTCTATACATAAGGAAAGGGAAGGAAAAAATTCTTTTACTGCAGGTGGCAGAACAAGTCTCATAAGTTAAGGCTGGGAAGGGAATGATCAGACCTGTTAATTTTTAAGGGAATCCGAGGAGCGTATATGCTGCTTTAAAGAACATTGGCCCCATGGAAAAGGAACTGATACTGAATCACTATGAAAGGAATTTGGAGAATTGCACCGCAGCTCTTCTCACAGCTGTGCTTTCTGAGACAGGTCAAGCAGAAATGCTAATAAACAAAGAGTTCCCTCACTTGTAAGTTTTGGGGTCTGCAACAAAACTTCCTGTGGACTTTTAGATGTGACATTTCTTGCTCAACTTTCTTGGGTGAACTCTGAGGAGAAAAGCGGTAGAAATAACAAACAAAACCCTTTGTGGCCATAGACATAAACAATTTTCTACCTACTTTGCCTTCCATTAAGCAAACCTCTCAACAAGGAAAATTTCCTCTGGTTCTGTGTTCAACCATTGTACTGCAGATTTTCCCCGTTGTTTAGTCACCTTACTATATAAAATTCCTTTGAACACAGTTCAGACTTAACTACATCTAGTGTATTCAGTTAAATACAAGATGGTGAGGCAGGGTATCTGGCCTTATAAATAAATAATTTCCATTGGATCTCTGAGATTGTGGTTAGATTCCCTTTTTGCAATTGCTGCATTTTGAAACTGGGATGGAGAATGGAAGTGAATAAGGTCACATTCATCACATAATATTAAGTACAAAACTATTTTACCATATAAAGTTAGATATCTTCCAACAGCTACTTAGACAAAGACAAATATTCTCAAACAAAAAATGTTTTGAAACATTTTTACCCTGCCCCCAATCCTATTATCATCATGAAAAGATTCTATTTAAAATAGCTCATGACAAATGTAAATCAACAAAAAGACAGATTTAAGAAAAGACAGTAGCAAATTTTTCATTAATATCATCAGGGCCTAAGTCTATAAAATTACTCTAGATACTTTTACTGGTACTGAAGATAACTTGGCCTTGCTCAGGGAAGGAAAGGATTACTTTAAGAAAATATTGCTCAACAATCACCATTTCTACTTCATTAGTTACTACAGAATGAGCTGTTGAATGAAACAGTTTTCTCCCCAGAAAAGAGGAAAGACAGACTTTAATGCCTACCACTAAAATACTGAGCTAACTGTATCACTCCTTCCCAAATATTTATTATGAAATTTGATACAGTTGCAAGTTTTACAAGATTCATGTGTAATCCAGTTATGTTAATATTCAGCATTTCCAATGGTTGAGACTGGCTAGTAGGCTAATTTTTTGCTAACGTCATCTTTGTTCACGGTATCTTTTTTCATCAAGGATCTTCATCTTAGATGCTCATGGAACAGAAGTTGGGATGCGCCAGCTTCTACAGCCATAGGCACACAATAAGGAGTAATTCATCAAGTTCAGCTGTTTTTCACAGAATGGTATACACCAATGAGGCTGTAAATGTAAAAACAATTGTATTAATGGAAAACAGTTTTGGAGTGGGAAGCTGAAGTGGAATATCTGAGTTTTAAGAGAAATATCTTATTGCTCTTTTTCTAAAATGCTGTCACCTTGCTCATAGCATATGACTAACTGTTAATGAATATACTCACGGAGCTTCTTTGCCTGGGAGATATGTTTCTGTCCTCATAGCTTTGCCACACAACCTTCACTATTCTTGCATTCCTTTTGATAGCAAAGCTTCAGAAAAAGCACATTTCAACAGCCAAAGCCACAGGTAGTCTAATAGTCACCAAGACTGTACAGAAGACAGACTATCAGCATCATGAGTTCTGCTGTCAAGCTTGGGGAAGATTTCTATGAAGCCAGGGGTCTGCAGCTACAGAACAAGGAAGAAGACAAATCTATGCCACACTGAATGCCCTGTGTTGCCAATAACTGCATTAAAGCAGCTGTAACATTGTGGAAGAAAACATCCTGATCTTGGATTATAAAGAATCTTTAACATTTCCTAAGCCAAAATAAGAAGCAAATTTTGCAGACTCATTTAAAATCAGCACCTTTGTACGGAAATGTGACATTTGAGGACTTGAAGTTACCATTTTTATTACAATATGGTGAATAAGATCTCCAGAAGACTTCCACCTCTATTGTGATGGATGACATGCACCAAAGAGCAGTGACACAGTGAGAGCCGGGAAGTTCTATAAGATAAATCAGACAAAAAGTTATGTGACCCAAGGATAGTGGCATATGACTGGTCAACTCAGGAACACAATTCAGGTCACTTGAACCCTGGTGCTATTTCCAAAGAACTCGACAAAGCTTCCTGTCTTTAGCTTTTAATTGGCTTATTAGTAAGGTGCAATGATAAATGGTGTTTTAGAAAAAAAAAGCAACCTCCTGGACTGAGGACAGGAAAAGGGAGAGAAAACACCCGACAACCAGCAAAACCACACCCTATTTACTTCTGAAGAAAAAGTATAGTGAGGACTTTTGATTTCATCTGTGTTGATATTACAGTGAATACAAGAGCTCAGTAGTAATTGCACAAAGTTTTTATATTCTCTGTGTGCATTGTGCATGGATTTTTTTTCATTTTATTTCATATATAATTTATGACCTGCTGCAGAGAAACTACTGAGTTAATGCATATGTTTAACACAAATAAAAGAAGTAGTTTCAGTTAAAAGAAAAGCTATTTCCCCTTCAGTTGAAAAGGTGATATCCAGTGGATGGCTGGTCATTTTTTCTAGCATGCTGTTTGTTTGCTTTCCTACTAAAAATTTCATCCACGGGGGGGAAAAAGCAAAGTATACCATTACATATGTTTTTTTCTTTTTTTTTTTATTTTGTGATTCAAAACCTCCCCTATTGGGACTCTGAAGATATATTAGAAGTAGATTTCATTTTGTTTCACTGTACCAGTAACATCTCTGGCAATAAATAAATACATTACCACAAACTGAAAAAAGAATTAGAATTAAAGACTTATGCATAGGTCACCTTTTCCAGCATATGTCAGATTAGATTCATTATAGATATTTCATAAAAATCTATTCCTGCAGCTGGTGGCTGTTGCACTGATTTCTGACAAAGAAATTAATTTAAGGATGTACTATTTTAAACCATTTATACTTCTACAGAGAAGTATCACAGCACCTTTGAGTTACTAACAAGTTTTATCCAACCAGTTGTGGGTTGCTGAGAACCTGCCACCTGGCTGCCACTGCCAATATTTGTAAGTCGGCAGACTCTGTATCTTGCCCATGGAGAAACTGAAGCTAGGGAGCTGCAGACACCTTTTGCATACAAATTGGGGACTTTTTACACTGAAACAACCAGACTGGTGTTTGTTGGTAACTCAACAGGTTGCAACATATAGATCACATTAAGATTTGGTTCCAACTGGGGCATATTTACAGACTCCAGAAGAAGGCAGTCCAAGTGCTAGAGCATGAGAAAAAGTTTGGGATTTGATTGAAGAACAGTGTAGTGAGAAAACATAAGCATATATAATATTTAACAGGCATTCATCTGTGCAAAAATAAACATGCTAAAAAGTTTGAGACACCATAATATTGCGAGTATTCCATCTGTGGGATTGGTCAAATCATTTTCCCAAGGTTGCACTGGAAGAAAGTGGCTAAGTTAAGAACAGAGTCAAAGTTCCTTGGCTATCCTAGCTACAAAACCATCCTTCCTTTCTTAAGTGGCAATTGAATTACTCACAGAGTAACACGCACTTTACTTTATGGACAAGTTGCTCTGAAGTCAAAGTGAGTAAAGACATTAGACTCTGGCTCTTAAATAGCCTCTGTAGTACATTACTCCACAGTCTGTCTCATCTTGCAAGACACCCTTACACCATTATTATTACATTGTTTCACATAAGTCCTTTTTTTCATATGCATTATCCCTCAGGGAAACCTTATTTTGCTAGTCCTCTGATAAAAGCCAGAAGTCTTTAACAAAATTCCATTTTCAGAAATGTCAATGATAATGAAAAAATAAAATGAGAAGAGAAGTGACCACAGTGATTCCCTAGGGGTTATACACACTTTTTTTTTGCTTCTTCTAGCTCCAATTCTTTGCCTAGGAGAGAAAGTATATGTAACATCTACCACGTATTTAGTCATCTCTGCAATGTCACCATTATTTTGACAGCAGCACAGTGTCGCTATCACCTCTGAGCCATAGGATAGAACAATGCTAAATAGATTAAGGACTATAGAGGAAATAATAAAAAGTCAGGTGTAAGCTCTGTAAAGAAAAGAAAAAACAGAAGTGACAGCTTATTCTGAAAATTCTTGGCTTGGGACAAAACTGTTATTAAACCCAAGAAAAATAACAAAAATTTTTAGGCCACATTCTATTGTGGCTCCAGCAAAATCCTGCTTTTTATGATCTGAAATTCCAGCCAACCTTAGATTACACAATATATAGCATCAAATCTAGCAGTAATCAGGAAAGGATGAACGTTTAAATTGAATGCAAAGACCGTTCTCACGACCTAACACCAAAACATCAAACAAAAGCATTGCAATGACGTTCTTGGACATTTCTGGTCAAAGGATTCTTCTTGCATTTTGTTTCCTTTTACAGGTGGGAATGGGCTAGCTAAATTCACATGCAGAAACATTGTATCTTTGAATCCATTGCGTTCATTTGTTTATATCTAACTGTGCTATATGCTTCTAGAGGTATTTGGAAGGGCTATTTACCTTGTTTTAACTTTTGCCCCATGGGCCAGGTGTAATCTCTAGCAGAAATAGCAGGATGAACCTTCCGTAAAATAGAAGTATATCCTCAGCTGGGAAAAGCTGCTTGAATACAGAGTTGAGAGACAGCAGCCTTATATGAATGCACACACTTCCCTGGGTCTTGTGTGAATGCACACACTGGGGAGTGTAAATCCTGCAGCCTGCTGGGAAGAAACACCCAGACAGACCTCAGGTTGGAAAACAGAAAGGAAGTGTTTCCTAAGGACTGGGAGAGCACTGCATGGACTTTACTGCCGTTCTCATAATTATGTTGTTCCCAAACTGAGAAGAAACCATAAGAAGAATATCAGCTGCCAGGACACAGTGGGTAGGGAGAAAAAATGTATTTCTAAACCTGTTTATTCCTGTTCCATCTCACTTTGGGTTTTCTCTTTGGAAAATTCAGCCTTTATAGATTTTTATTTTTTTAACCTCTGCATTTCTATTTATGTATAGATAATTTGTGGTCAAACCAAAACTTGTTTAAAATTCAAAAGTGGTTTTTTTTTTAAACACTTGAACACAATATTCTGTCTCACCTATCATCTGCCTCCAGATGGATTTCTTGTAAAAGTATTTAATATAGAACAAGGCCTACACTCAAGAGAAGAGGAAAAGATTTCTAGTAAGTGCAACAGCACACTTCAGAATGACCTCAATGGTGAACTATTGCAAAATGTCACTGGCTGTATCCAAACAGATACAAGTCACAACCCTGGTCTCCCGCTTCGTTTAGACTAAGCAACGTGCTGAAACACATGACAAATTCTACCTACTCTTCAACTGGAAATTTGGGCTTGGGCGAGGATCAGGATATGCTGGAATGAGACCTGGAGGTATGCCAGGATGTGACTAAGATAACGCAGTAGATCCAGGTTCACTCACAATCCTGCGAGTCTCAGTTTTACTCTGTCTAATGTTAGTAGTGTTAAAGGCAACAGAGAGCAAAGATTATCATGTCTGTGGAGAGGCAGTGTGTAAAAAATTTTGTCCTAGTGCTCTTATCCAAACATCCAAAATGTTTCTAGATCTGTAAGAATGTAAAAATTTCATACCATCTTGGTAAAGACTTGTATTTTATTTAAGGAAACAAACCCAGCGCTCTTTGGTTCCTCAGAAATTTATCAGCATCCATTACTGTGTATCTTGACTGGATAATCTATATCCAGTAGAATACATAAGCGTGAATTCAACAGAAAAATACCAGCCCACTGCTTAGAACACTAAATGCTTTCCACATCTATATTTTTCATGTGTAAATACAGACATCTGAAAATATAATCAGTTGTACATAAAAAATTGCTGCTAGAAAGAGCCAGTTGGGTACAGTTTGGGAAACACAGTACCCTTAATGAATAACATAGAGATTGGGCCTGGGAGGAACAAGGGTGTGAGAAACTGGTTATGATCTTGATTCACTAGTACTTGGTTCTCTGGTAGACTAGCTGGAGTTGCATTATAACTTATTTAACTTTTTTCCCCATCAACAGAGTACGTATATGGAGATTTTGTTAAAAAAAACACTTTTCTGCTTTATGAAAGTTTTGTCATATTGTAAAATTCTCAAGTATCTCAACATTGCAAATTTTTAAAGTTGGAGTCTAAACAATATTTTGGTGAAAGCCTTCTGATTTTTTTTTTTTTTTTTACTATGAGTCTTTAAAATGTTCATAATGAGAACAAAATTTTGTTTTTACACAGAAAAAACACACTGGCATGAAAATTCAAGGTTTTTATTGATACACTATTGAAATACAAATTCATTGAAAATAACCAGTTTTCAGTCCCACTGCTTTGCTAATAACTGACATTCATTGAAACAATTTTCCAAAACCTTAATCTTCTAAAGAAAGTTCTAATTTGATATTTTTCCTGGTTGTTACTGTCACACATCTGTGTGGGTAGTGGTCTTATTCTGGGAGAACAATTAGCTGTACAAATATTATGAAGGATTTACTCTCTACCACCAATGGTATGATATTAATATAGATGGTACTACATTCATATACATGGGGTGCAAAAAATTTTTGGCAACGGATGCTACTGGAAGTTCACACAGTACTTGCCTATTCCATCAGATAGTCCACCTCATATTTAAAAAAAACCAACAAACCCAACCAACAACTATTTCCCAATCTGTTTGCTGTTTTTGTAAGGTTATGTGCCACTACTACTTTTCCCTCAAGTGGTTGCAAGTGATGTTATGAGTATCCTAAACTGGAGCATGTTTCTCATGGCTAAGTAATTTCCCCTTGCAAGCCCAAAAATGGTTTCCTGCAGCTCTGCTGATCCTTTTCTAGACAGACATCCAATTCTTAGTTAGTTGAGATTCACAAAATTCAGTATCTTTTTGAATTATAATTTTTTTCAGAAGAGATGGACCAATACGAATTATTCTCCAAACCCACTATTTAAACAGCAGTATGAGTGGAAGAAATTCAAAGGAAACAAACTTCAGCAGAAAAGCATTCCCATGCTTATATGACAAATAAGTGATACATAAACAGCAAAGAAAAGTGTTTAAGTCTCTGGAGATGTTAGAAATCCAATGAAAATAGAACATAAATTAGAGAATCTGCAAAGCTAAATAATATACAATATTTACACACTTCTATAAAAGGTAATCACTATTTTGTGCCCAATAAATGAGCAAATAATGTGAGCTATAAGAAGAGTGCAAAATGTAAAAGGAAAACACCCTGAAATTACCTATGTTCTCTTTACTTCTTAATCATATAAAAACTCTCTATCGCCTTTTCTGAGTTTTTTTTTTTCGGGTTTGAGGTTTTTTTTTGGTGTTTCTTTTTGGTGGCGGTGCTTTCCCACCTCCCTCCCACCCCAGTCTGGAGAGTTTTTAAATAGGATAAGTGAATTGAATTAGCGTGTTCATTCCATAAAATTCAAGTCCAAGAGATATCATCATGTTTTCTCAAGTTTGTCTCTTCAATTGTAACATAGAATCATCGAATCTACAAAGCCTCCCACTACTTTTAATCATATTACCATCAATGTTATTGTAACCCTAAAACCTCAAATCACCAAGCTCTTTTCATTCTGTTTTTCTGCTTTAGAAGTTCTGGGAAGTATCAGGAGTTAAAATCAAAGCCTTTATAGTGAATAAATATTAGACAAACTTAATTTTTTGGTTTTAACTTTCTGAGAGAAACTTATCTTGCAGATTTTATTTCCCTTTCAAACAGTATTCAAAAAGTAACCCAACCTAAATCTAGTAGATCGGCACCAAACAATTCTTTAAATGTCAAACAACAGTTTTAATGTTGTATGACTAAAATAGATTTTAATTTTCTTAATGTCAGAGTTTTTCTGAGGAAACAGTTTAGATTCAGCTATTTGATATCTTCCTTAGATACTCAGAAAATACTCTCAATCAAGCAATATGGATTGCCAATAGACAGAGTAATCAAGGGAGGAATCTAACAGAAATCATCCAGGTCTGTTCCTGGTGCTTGACAAAGGTGTCTCTGCCTACTATGACAGAAGGAAGATGAAGAACCACTCAAGTGAAGAGCTAGGAAAGATTAGCCAGGCCTGATTGAAATGGTACATTTTCAAACCATGTGTTCTCTGTGTGGCAGCAGGTGAAAAATGCCTAGACACAATTTTTTCCTATAAAAGTTTAGATTAATGCATAGAACTCCTTGAAGTGGGAGAAAATAAATACCAACTATAAGAACAAGTAAGGCAAAGACTCTTGAAATGCAATGGCTACACTTTGTATAATAATTATCTGATACCACACTTGAGCAGATTAAATACCTCTTGACATCTCTTCAATGGATACAAATAAAGATAAAATATATGTCAAATACATGAGACGTCTTATCTGATTCTGAGTCCAAGCAAAGAATGTTTACATAGGTAGCTAAATCGTGCAATAATAGCTTAATCTTGGGAATATATCTTGTAGAAACACACAAAAATAGAAAGTAAAAAGATAAAAAGTTCTTATATAAATTATTGCACTTGTTTTTCATAGTAAGGGACACAGTCTCTCCTGCAATAGCCAATAAAACAGAATTTTGTTGAAATGATCAAAAGTTATCTTAATAAACAACACTGCAGCACTGTAGCTCCTATTGTGTAACCAGAATCACTCCACATGTTTCCTGGACATGATAAATACTGTAAAGTAAAACCCTTTCTGCTTGACCTGAAATTATGACGTTTTGCGAACAGAAGAAAACATCAGGTTGGGTTTGAACATCAAGGGTGAAATACTACTTCCATTAAAATTGACTTTAACTTTGACATTGTATGCCAGTCAGACTGCACTGTGTGAATTTATGGGATATAAAGAAACACTTTGTGTGATTGATACTCATAACACTTCCCGTTATACTGCCTTCCAATGCTGATATGCTTTTTATTTTTTCTTTTTCTTTGCACTTTTTGGGTCTCATCTAATTTGACATTTGACAATTTGAGTATTGACACTTGCCTCGCAATCACAGACTAAACAGGTTGAATTTTCCTTCATGTAAAGCTATAAGCTTGCACAGCAGCTAGTTTTTGGCACTCACATTTATTAATTTTTAAAAGTAACAGTTTTTGAGATAATTAGCCAGAAATTTTGTTGTGTGTGTTGTTAGAAAGCTCTGTGCAGTCTGATACTTCCTTCTGCTCTCCACTTTGTCTGCTTAGTACTAGGTTTGTTCCTCAAATATCCTGTGATGCAACATAAAACATAAACAAACAATTAAAATTATTTCTACTGCTTTCCCAGATAGCAATTGGCTAACTAATGACTATATGGGTCAGTGTTATTCTTCTGTTAATTCATTTTAAGAATAAGGAGATAAGGTGTTGGTTACTGAAATAGACATTATTGGAGAGTACCAACAATTAAACAATTCAAAACCAGAAACCTAGACCTAAAAAGATGCTTAAGATAGTTCAGCTCAAACTTCAGCCTGCATTGCTGAAGGACTAGATTCCAGTTTCTGTCAAAATCAGTGGGTTTGTGCCTTCACCTCAGTTAAGAAGAGCCATTGGTGACAAGCAGGTTACTTAACAGGTACCAAACCTGTCTTTCTAATCACTTGAAGCTGGAAGAGTTCCCAAGAACCTTTTCACAAAACAATGCTAGCAAGTTTTTTCCCTTCTGTCTAGGCAAATTTTTTATGTGGGATCATTGTTTTATCACTCAGGGACTGTTGGTCTCTGCCATTAGCAGGCAGGTGACCATCCAGGTACATGCAGGAAAACAAACCACTCAGGAAAGAGTGCCCTGGTAGCAGAAATTGTTCTACTAACACCCACTGGCTCTTGACTCTCATAGTCCCCGGGACAGTGGTACAATGCATATTCAATTAGCCTGATGGTTACTGGAAGCATTTGGTCTACAACTGCTGCACAGCACAGGAGCTCTGGTCACAGGGTAACAGCTGCGGCCAACAGTACTCTTCTGCTTGCTGAATAAATTTTAGGGTAAATCTCAGTGTAGAGCTGGATATAACCTCCTTAATCATATGGATATCCACTTTTCTTCTGTATTTATAATTAACACAGAATTCTATATTTACCTTTAATTTAAACAAGGGTTCTATATTTACCTTTAATTTAAACAAGGGTTCTCCATCCTGGCACAAAGAAATGTTGAAGACACAGACAGCAACAACAGCTACCTTCCCTAACTGTAGTTCTTCATATAAGACTGAATAAAATGTCTGCTGTGTTAGCTTATTTTTTGTCACTGCAGAACAGTTTCCACCAGTCAATTCAGAATGCAGAAGTGGGAATTCTTTAGGAAATAGATCATGACCAGACCTGCACCCATCAGGTGAGAGTTTTACAGTTGACCTGCTTGTAAGCAAGATTGAGCCCCATAAAAGGGATCCTTTTAGCTTTCCCCCCATTTTCTCTGATTGGGTCAGTTCCAACTCTGTGCCACCTGCCTTGCATTTCATCCACAAGGCTGGCAATGACTGTGAATCATGAGGAAGAGAAAGAGAAACAAACAAACAAAACTTTTCCCGTCTCTTCCGCCCCCTAGTCTCCTCCACATGAACCCCGTCAGTCATTGAATAAAGCAGGCTGGCCTCTCAGAAAGGTAATAAATAATTTTCAAATTAAGTTACCTTGTCCACAGATATTTTTAATGGCAATTGCCCGAGCTCAGCTAGGTCTAGTATTTCAATACCTGCCTATCTCTAGCTAATAATGCTTGCTAGCAAGTTTTAATTTCATTAGAGATATCATTGTAGTACATGCTAAATGAACACCACCAAAAAGTAGCACAAGAGTGCAAGAAGTCATTAAATTATTACTCCCAAAGTCTCATGATGATTATTGTTAATAGGGCAATCAAATCCTGCTGTATTGTTCCCTAACTACATGCCTACTTAGTGGGTGGCATACATTTTCATTAAATAAAGACTTATGGTTAGAAGAAGAATGTAATCAACATTAATGACCTGAAGAATAATTGAAAATACAATCTCAGTGACCACCCCACCCAGCTATTAAAAAGGACAATCATTAAAAAAATGCTAAACTAATTCCACTTTGTCTTTCTGTATGTCTGTAGACTATCATTCACATTCTCCCCACACTTTTATCTCTGTTTTTCTAGTCAAATTAATTTAATATAATTAGAATAAAATACATTATATGTGAAAGTAAAATTTTGGCATTGACTACTTTTGATAACAAATACTGTGAGGAAGAACATTATACATTCAACATACATTCATTATACATTACCATTTGTGCTAACTAAATAACTTTGTATGAAACTCATTTAGCCACACTGTGCAATAATTACATCCCTCCCCACCCCATCAGTGTTCACCAATGCCATAAAGGAGACCAAAAATGGGTTGCTGTTTATGTTTAAACAGAAAAATCTGAGCCAAACAATCACAATATTTTTTTCTTAAGCTCACAATATACAACATTTCTTTCTGGGATTACATACATTTTTGTTTCTTCCTTTGTTTTCTTTTTCCTCCCCTTACTTACAAGAACTCAGTATAAATAAGTTGATTTTGTGCAATCATAATAAAAATGAAAATCCACGAGACAAAACAAAAGCCAAACACAATATGGAGGTCATTTTAATTTCACCACGAGACAAATAACTAGAACATCATATACTTCTTCAGTTTAGATTATCAGCAGTTTGAAAGATCAACAATTCTAAAATGCTTCAAGACTGGGGACTGACACAGCAAGGATTTAAAGTACCTGAGCTTCTCTCCATATAATGACATCTAAGAAATAATGTCAATCCACTAATCAACTACTACTTCTGCATATTTATATTTTTTTCAAGATGGGAAAACATTGTTTTTAAAGAAAGAGCTTCAACATAGTTGCCTTTCTCCCCTGACTCTTATCTGTAAGCAGGCAGATGTTCCTGAATTAATATGTGAGTCATTGACCATTCTTCAGTACCAAATGAAATACATTTTGTAGCATTAAGCAAAATTATTAAGTGGAACATATAATACAGTTTAATGATTTTTGTGAAACTGGATGAGAAAAATAATTACTTCCATAACTATGCTTTTTTCACGTCAAGTTTGTTTTAACGTAGATGGCATTGTCATCTATTCTTCAAACCCTTTTTCTTTCATTTAAATCTAGTAGCATTTCAAGGAAATATTGAAGATAAAAATGAAGCAATACATAGAATCATAATACAAGCAAACCTCATCGGATTTAAAAAATAAACATACTGATCTAGCCAATAATCTTAATGTTGACCCAGAACTACTCAAACTCAAAACACCACAAAAAAGGATCTAGTCTCATTCCAATTAAATAAGTGTCATCTTTTTTCCAGCATTTAAGGATTAAGAATTAAAGTGAAACAGTAGTTGAGGATAAATAGCTGTGGAAGAAAAGAGACTAGGAAAGCACTGTTTTATTCTGAAATTACCAACCATTTACTCCACTTTTGCAAGAGTGTGCTACTTTTTTTTTGCTTTCCCCTTTAACTTATTTTCCTTGTGCAATGATTTTCTCTGTATAAACATTTATGTAATCATTTAGGTCTGGGCAAAGCAGGTGGAGAATTTCCTATAATAGGATATTCAGGCAGTAACACATTACACCTGGTTTTGGAGGTTTAAAATGATTATGCACAAGGAAGAACTGCAGAATCAAAAATACTGTTTTACATTTCCAAAGTTTATACCAGCAGATAAAAGAAGTAAAATAATATACTCCTCGTACTGGTTACATAAGTAAGAGTTTCATGGAACTGTTCACAAAAACAGTCAAAATCCAATAAAAATATGCCAATTTGAAACGATATTTGTGCATTGAAAATGTGAACGTTGCTCTTGCCTACACAGTACACTTATCCTATATCAAATACATTGATATATTATTCCATTGATTTTTTTTAAAGAGGAAATGACTGTCAAAACTACTGAAAGATACTGATGGCACAATACAGCCTACATTCAAGATTATTTTAAAATCTTTGTGTTTATGTTTTTCATCTGACTTTTTTAGTGTCAAAGTTTTGACAGTCTATTATATAGAAGTTACGTGTTATATAAAGATCCCTTTTGCTGTCTGCACTCAAGAATCCCACCGCTGTAAAATATTCCCGTGTCATTCACAAATCTGGCATTAAATCGAGTCCTTCATCAGCCTTTCTCCATAACTGTATTTTTCTGCTGTTCTTTGTGGATTATGGGACTAAATATTGGCTCATTTTTGGAATCCAGGCAATTCCAAACAGTAGATTCATTGTTTAGGTTTCTATACAGGGATGTGCTACTTACAGCCAAGGGGAGCCCATGTAGATCCACTGCTGTAAACTCTAAAGGAAAATTTAGTAGCCTAAGTGAGGAATTAATATCTGTTCTTTGTGACATATTTGAATGTTATCAATGGAATTTGCATTCCAGCATTGGCATCATGAGGAATGGGTTAGTGTATGTGTGTATCTAGAGGACAGCAACACAAGTCACATCAAAGCAAGCAGAGGTATGGATTTATAGCATCTTAGCTACTTCACAGGAATTATCCATATGCACACTTGTATACGTACAACAGCATCATGGTTTAACCCCAGTAGGCAGATGAGCACTACACAGCAGCTTGCTCACTCCCCCACTGAGTGAGATGGGGGAGAGAACTGGCAGGGTAAAAGTCCAAAAACTTGTGGGTTGAGACAAAGACACTGTAGTAATTATAACAAAAAAAAAGAAAGAAAAAAAAATAAAACAACAAAGAGAATGAAAAGACCAAAAACAAGAAAAAGAATTTATTAAAAAAATATTAAATTGCTCACAACTAACCGATAGTGACTGATGCACAGCCAGTCCCCTAGCAATAGCAGCCCTGGCCAACCTCCAACTCACCCAGTTTTATCGCTAAGCATGACACCATGTGGCCTGGGACATCCCTGTGGTCAGTTGGGGTCAGCTGTAATGGCTGTGTCCCCTCCCAGCCTCTTGCCCACCCCCAGCCTGCTCGCTCACGGGACAGGGTGAGGAGCAGAAAAGGGGTTTGTGCTGTTCAAGTACTGCTCAGCAATAGCTAAAACATCCCTGTGTTATCAACACTGTTTTCAACACAAACCCAAAACATAGCGCTATACAAGCTACTATGAAGAAATTTAACTCTATCTTTGTCAAAAGCAGTACAAACAGCAAAAGTTATGATTATGAAAATGAAAAAGAGAGGTCACTCAAACAACCACCTAGCTAATGCTGTGTAAATTCAGACACTGACCTATATTGTGGTAACTTATATGCATAGTTGTAGCCTCAAAATATCTCTCTGTCCACTGCATCCACCAGGTGGGCACCACCTGCACCAGGGCTGGATTGAAAGCCAGCGTTTGCTGCTCATGTCACATGAGTAGAAATATTGCGCTGCCTCATAGGGCCAAACCCTGTTGTCCATCACACTACAGCAAATCTGTCAAAACCGTGGCAGCTGAGATCTACTGCCGTCTGCCCCACACACAGTGAAATACAACAAAAAGGTCCTCTTGGCTCCTAGAATGGGACAGATCAAGCCTTTAGTAAAATTAACACATTTGCTCTAGAAATCATTGAAACCCAATAAACATTGAATCCAACAAAGACACTTTAATAGCAAGCTTTGGAGTGTGAGTGCACTTTATAGGCCTGTTTTATTTGATTACACACTTGCTTTTATGGTTCAGATCAAGCATATACAGCAGGTTTAATATTTGCCATGCAGTCTCTGGGGAGTTTATCACATATGCACATAACAAGAGTTTTTCAGTCTTCAGTAATTACCAACAGAACTGGCAATTGCTAGAGATGGTCCAAATATATCATTCAAAACTTGGGATTTTTTCAAAAAAGTAAATGATTTCTGAACATTTACTGCTTTTCAAGAGTAGTCAATGGAAATATGACAAAAACATGTATATGTATATACATATATACACACACACACATATGATCAGCTTATTTTTCTCTAAAACAATCCTTAATTCTCACGCCTTTAATTTTCCCCTTCTTCTGAGAGGTCAGCCCTGCCACAAGGTGGATCCTTGCATCTCACTTTTATTAAAAACGTTGTATTTTAAAAGCTCCCATTCAAAACATAAAGTTTAAAAAAATTACTTTCATTATTAAATGTAGCATGTTTGGAAAATGAAAAGTGGCACATCATTTCCCCCTGTGCTTGTCAGGGAATGACGAAGTTGAAGAGATACTAGCAGGAACCTAATGAAAGTTTAAATTAACACTAGCCTGCTGTTTTTACTAATATAATATGACTTCATGTACCAAAGGCTTTTATATATATACATAATATATAATAAGTATATACATATATTTCATATATATATTTACGAGATAGCCAAGGGCATTTAGATTCTGTGCTGAACTAGTTTGCCTCCACTGATATTACATATTGAATAAAAATAATAGGCTAGAAAGTCTTTGACAGAATTTTCTTCCAAAGTATCTAATTGGATTTCAGACATAGTAATCATAATTACGTACTTACATTAGGGAAAAAATGCATACACGATCCTTAACTGCCATACTTATTATTTTACTATATGCTTTGTGCATGTCCTTCACAAATACCCATTTCTTTCCGTTCTCACTTACTTTAATAGTTCATCTTATTATTTCTCTTTTAATTCTTTTGCATGTGTCAATTTCTGAGACCAGTCAAGAGTGCTGAGGGTATGTAAATCAGATCCAAGAGAATATAAGAAGAGATTTCTCATTTCTCTGTGAGATTTAAAAGAGATAAGGAGGAGAGTAAAAAGATCCTTCTGGGTATCTGCAATACTAAGATAACTTTTATTATGGTTAAAACAGATTAGCCTCTTAATTCGAGGTGTGTTTTATTGTTCACACAGCTGTTCCAACAGATTGTCTTCCTCAGCAAAACAGGAAAAAAGGTAAGATCTAGATATTTTAAGTGAAATTCCACTTTAATTATTTCTTAATTAAGAGAACATTGTTCAATTAAACAATATTACACTGTGAGAAAATGGGATCAACTGGCTAAAGAGATCAAAACACAGCACTGAAAGGGATTTTAGAAGGATATGCCAATAGATACAGCGCTTTGAAAGAGGTTTAAAGAGGACAAGACAGAAGACAAGTTATATCAGGTGGAAAAGTAGTCATTTTGGTTTACTGCTGTTCTGATATTAATTATAAATGGCAGGTCAGCTGTCAGCCAAGTAATGTACTTTCCCTGCGATTTGGAGCACACTACCCTTTAATCAGGGTATCTCTTTCATCAGAATTTTATTTTGGAAGATGACAACACACACACAAAAAAAGAATTAATAGAAGAGAAGATACATAAAACCTTCACCTATAGTTCCAGCTGAGCCAAATCAGTTTTTATGAAAATATAGGAAATTTATCTCCTTTTCAAGTTTTATTGTCTCCATAAAACTACATGCAAATTTATCAAAACAATAAAATACTTTGTTGTTGTTATTGCTTTTTGTTTAGTCAAGCCAGAAGTAGTTGAATTTTGCAAGGATTTTGGACTGATTTTCATACAGACAGAAATTACACTGAATTCATTAGAACTTTATAGCAGGAAGCAAACCTATTTAAAGTTTAAAATTCTTATTTGTCCTCTCAGAGATTAAAATTCTTGGTCAGTTTAGGAAACGCTGAAGTCATTTCACCCAGCATTTGGGGAAATGATCAAGTGCCACTGATTTCAATGAGACTCAGTATTGGCTCAGTCCATCTTACGCAGATCGATTGAGCGAAACAGTTGCTTCTGTGTCACTTGATATATGGATTATATCTGTTTAAAATTTTTTACCTCAGATTAGCTCTATTCTTGTCCGGTTGACTGAATGACTGTAAGAGGTCAGAGAGTATTACAATGTTTCTGTAGTACATCTTCCAGTTTATTTTCATGCAACAGTCCATCTGCTCTGTGACAGTAGCATGGGAAATGACTTTGAGAGATTCAGTGCTAAAGCATATTTCTGATCCGAACTAAAATGCCAGTGAAGACACATTCTGTGTATTCCTGTTGGTATTTAAGAAAGTATGTTAATAATGGCTGTTGATCCTACTCATAAAAAGTAACAACTTACATTCCAGGCTGGATATGTTAGCAAATATAGACAACAGATATTTGCCCAAATCAATGACAAATAAACCCCTAGAAGATTCAGGAAACAGTCAGCTAGTCCCAGAAGAGAATACACTCATACTACTGAGTCTGTTGAAGTAATCAAAGTTAAGTCATGGAGTTAAATAAGAGGCTTGAGCCTTTGAGGGGAGCAGGAGAGGTTAGGTGTTAATTGTGAAAAGGGAAAGCCATTTGGCAGTTGCCCTTGAAAATGTACTTCAGTATATTTTAATATACAGGGGCTGGTTCATTGCTAGTCACCCCCTGTGGACAGAACCGTGGGATTCAATTCATAAGACTTCTCACAAATACAGCCCCACAGTCTTCCTGCAGCTACAGTCACCATACTGTGAAATCCAATGTAAGGATTGCAACCATTTTGATAAAAAATGCAAAGAGACTGGTTCAGAAAGCTAATTATTTTGCCAGCTGTTTTTTTGCAACTAATTTACTCAGACATATTGTTTAACATGCCGTAAAGACTCAGAGAGGGAATTAGTGCACTATAGTGAATAAACAAAATAATTGTGAAAATATTTCTACAGCTCTACCAGCAAAGCTTCAATGGAAAAAATAGGCATGCAGAGCCCTTTGCATTACAAAGGAGTATTTTAAAACCTTACTCTAATTCTGTATTCTGTGTGGTATCCAGCACCATGATATTCTGCTCATGGTAGAAAACAAGAGACAAAACCTGGTTTTTGTGGCTTTAGTTCTTTCTCTCCCATCCTTTCCTTCGAAGTGTATTGTAAGCGTCAAGAAAACTTTGTAAAAATTATTTTCGACGAGGCTTTTCAAACCTGTCATACTTGGACAAAAAATTCAAACAACCTGTTTTCTCCAGTAGCTACAAGATCACCTCAAAGCAGTGAAGGGATCTAATGGGTAGATTTCAGCAGTGACCCATTGGCCCTTGAGAACACTCTGATGGGTGTACAAGTCTGCTTATCAAACCAGGCAAATATTAAAGAATGGAAAATAAAACACTCAAGGGGCCTGCAAATGCTGCTGGTGTTACCTTGACAACATAAGTTAAACACATTCCTCTGCCAGATACTCCAAGGGAAGATTTCTAGTTCTTTATCATGATGCTCAAACTTATACCTCTTAAACGTATATTTCTGTCTGACGTGTAGGAAAAATTTATTGTATATCCTGTCCTATATTCTCCCTTCTTTCTTCGTATTCAGTGGCAACAAAACAAAAAACAAATTCCGCACGTTTCAATTCTAATGCTCCACTGTACACGGGTTTTTAGATTGCTTATCCACGCTTACCATCCCTAAGTACAGGGGCTCAGGGGCTTAAAAGGGAAATGCTACATGTAAAAATTACACCTAAGAACACCTTTTCAAACTCTAAGAAAACCATTTCAAATTCTGACTATTATCCACTGCTGTTGTTTCACGTGAGCACCAGTAACACAGTCAGGAGCAGTCTGAGGAGTATCACAAAAGATTACAGAGCCCTGGGAGGGGCAGTCAGGGACTCTGGAGTGCAGGTAGTTTTTCTATCAATCCTCTTGGTCAAAAAGAAGAGACTGGAAAGGGCCAGTCAAATCTGGCAAATCAAAAAAATGGCAACACCACTGGTGCCACAGCCAGGGGTGTTTAGACCATGCTAAGTAGCTAGAGCCAGCTGCTTAGACCATGGGACTTGCTTTGAGAAACCAGATCTACTAGGGCCTGATAGGGTTCATCTGTCAGAAAAGGGGAAGGGCATCTTTGGTCAGAGGTTTGCCAAGCTCATGAAGAGAGCTTTAAACTAGAGTCTCCAGGGAAGGAGAACCTCAAGTGATCCCACTCCTATCAATTTGATGCCAGTGCCAGCAATAGATGCACAGAGCCTGGGGAAAGATGACAGGTCAACGGAAGAGTACTTGCAGTGCGTCACAAAGGAATTCCAGCCACTCCAGCCAGTAAGTCAGCTTCATCAGAGGCCCAACTTCAATGTCTCTATGCAAATGCCCATAGCATGGGCAATAAAGAAGAGGAGTTGAAGACGTGCACACGCCTGTAGGGCTATGATCTTATTGGCATCAAGAAGACATGATGAGATGGTTCCTATGACTGGAATGTTGGAATGGAAGGGTACAGGCTCTTCAGGAAGGACAGGCAAGAGAGACAAAGAGGGGGCATCACCCTCTATGTCAATGACCAGCTGGAGTACATGGAGCTCCACCTGCCAGTGGATGAGGAGACAACCAAGAGCTTATGGGTCAGGATTAAAGGGACAGTAGAAACAGGTGATATTACAGTGGGGGTCTGCTACAGGCCACCTGACCAGGAAGACTGAGTGGATAAGGCCCTCTATAGACAGTTAGGAGCAGCCTCATGTTCACAAGCCCTGATCCCCATGGAGGGCTTCAACATCCTGATATCTGTTGGAGGGACAATACAGCAGGGCATAAGCAATCTAGGAAGTTCCTGGAATGCACTGATGATAACTTCCTTCTCCAAGTGATAGAGGAGCCAATGAACACAGATGCCATAGTGGGCTGTTCTGATCAACAAGGAGGGGCTGGTGGGGAATGTAAAGCTCAAGGGCAGCCTTGGCTGCAGTGACCATGAGATGATGGAATTCAAGATCCTTAGGACTCTGAGGAGGGTGCACAGCAAGCTCACTTCCCTCGACTTCAGGAGAGCAGACTTTGGCTTCTTCAGGGATCTGTTTGGCAGAGTACTATGGGATAAAGCCCTGGAGGGAAGAGGGGCCCAAGAAAGCTGGTTAATATTCAAGGACGACCTCCTCCGAGTTCAGGAGCAATGCAAGCCAACAAAGAGGAAGTTGGGCAAAAACATCAGGAAGCCTGCATGGATGAACAAGGGGCTCCTGGACAATCTCAAACACAAAAAGGAAGCCTACAGAGGGTGGAAGCAAGGACAGGTAGCCTGAGAGGAATACAAAGATATTGCCAAGCAGCCAGGGATCAGGTTAGGAAAGCTAAAACCCTGATAGATTTAAATCTGGCCAGGGACATCAAAGGCAACAAGAAAAGGTTCTATAGGTATGTCATTGACAAAAGGAAGACTAAGGAAAATGTAGACCCTCTCCAGAAGGAAATGGGAGACATAGTCACACGGGATATAGATAAGGCTGAGGTACTCAATGACTTTTTTTGCCTTGGTCTTCACTGGCAAGTGCTCTAGACACACCACCTAAGTTGCTAAAGGTGAAGACACGGACTAGGAGTAAAGAATTGCCCACTGTAGGAGAAGATCAGGTTCGAGACCATCTAAGCAACGAGAAGGTGCCCAAGTCCATAGGACCTGATGAGAGATGCATCTGTGGGTCCTGAGGGAGCTGATGGATGAAGCTGCCAAGCCACTATCCATCATATTTGAGAGGCTATAGAAGGCCAGTGAAGTTCCCACCGACTGGAAAAGGGGAAACATAACCTCCATTTTTAAAAACGGAAAAAAGGAAGACCTGGGGAACTACAGGCCGCTCAGTCTCACCTCTGTGCTCAACAAGATCATGGAACAGATCCTCCTAGAAACTATGCTGAGGCACATGGAGAAATAAGGAGGTGACTGGTGACAGCCAATGTGGCTTTACCAAGGGCAAATTGAGCCTGACAAATTTGGTGGCCTTCTACGGCAGAGTTACAGCATTGGTGGATAAGGGAAGAGCAACTGACATCATATACCTGGACTGGTGCAAAGTGTTTGACACTGTCCCACACAACATCCTTGTCTCCAAATTGGAGATGTGGATTTGGTGGATGGACAGCTCTGTGGATAAGGAACTGGCTGGATGGCCACGTTTAAAGAGTTGCAGTCAATGGCTTAATGTCCAAGTGGAAACCTGTGATGAGTTGCATTCCTCAGGGGTCAGTATTAGGACTGGCGCTGTTTAATATCTTTGCCAGCCACATGGACAGTGGGATTGGGTGCACCCTCAGCAAGTTTGCCAATGACACCAAGCTGTGTGGCGTGGTTGACACGCTGGAGGGAAGGGATGCCATCCAGAGTGACCTGGACAGGCTTGAGAGGTGGGCCCATGCAAACCTCATGAGGTTCAACAAGACCAAGTGCAAGGTTCTGCACCTGGGTCAGGGCAATCCCAGGCACAAATACAGGCTGGGCAAATAATGGATTGAGAGCAGCCTTGAGGAGAAGGACTTGGGATGCTTGTTGACGAGAAGCTCAACATGAGCCACAAATGTGAGCTCGCAGTCCAGAAACCACATGCTGGGTTGCAATACCATGCTGGGTTGTATGTCCAGCAGGTCGAGGGAGGTGGTTCTGCCCCTCTACTCTGCCCTCATGAGACCCCACCTAGAGTACTGTGTCCAGTGTTGGGGTCCTCAGCACATGAAGGACATGGACCTGTTGGAACAAGTCCAGTGGAGGGCCATGAAGATGATCAGCTCCTGACTGTAGCTCCTGTCCTATGAAGACAGGCTGACAGAGTTGGGATTGTTCAGCCTGGAGAAGAGAAGGCTCTGGGGAGACCTTACAGCAGTCTTCCAGTACCTAAAGGGGGCCTACAGGTGAGATGGGGAGGGACTCCTTATCGGGGCTGTAGCAATAGGACGAAGCATAATGGTTTTAAACTGAAAGAGGGGAGATTTAGATTAGATAGTAGCATAAACAATAAAAGTCAAAATAATTTTAGTTCCATTTCTAACTTGTTATGTCATCCTCAGAAAGCAGGGGAATACAAATTTGATTTACCAGATATTTAGGTTGGAATTTACCAGTCCAGGTTTAAGATTGGCAGTCCAGACTAGTTTGGAGTATTGGTCACAAAACTATATATAGGACTATCCAAGGCATTGGTCTGGGTACTGAGCTAGGCTCTGATACCCTGAACAGATGCAGTGTGGGAGGAAGACCCTCATAAAAAAGTCCTTTCAATTAATCTTGCTAGAAATTACTTTGCAGAGAGATCATAAAGAAGACAGAAGTTCTCCCTTCCCCTTTTGTTAGGCTTATGATGTGCTTATTATCAAGTCAAAACAGTAACTAGGAAGGTCTGTTCTTTATGATGGGCAGCCATACTTCATCAGAGATAGAATAATCAAGAAACCATGTAAAAAATAAAGTTTCATGCATATGAACACATTGCAAACCAACAACAAGTAAAAAAATTATTTTCCTATTTTCCTTCCTTTTTCCTACAAAAGGCCTATTTTCCTAGGCCTTTTCCTACAGGCCAAAAGTTTCATTCAAAATCAGTGGTAAATAAGTGGCAAAACACAATATAGATTAAATTATATCACATTACCAATGTGTTATGGAGTCTAAAAATTCAAGTTAATTAATATGGCATTCAGAAAAAAAGCTTCATATTTTTATTTTCCCACTTTCCTTCTTCTTAAAAGATAATATTCACACATGAAAGATATACATTAACTTTAAATATAGTCAAACCATTTATGGCATGATAACAGCTTTAAAAAGCCAGTATGGACTAAATTGCTTTTCTGTGAGAGAATCTGTACAGTGAACTGGAAAATCCATGAGCTTTTAACACAAGTTTTTACCATTTGGCTTGAGAAACTTTTAACTATTTATGGCACCCTGGGACTCCACATAAGAAAGCAGAACACAACCACTTCAGCTTTTCCCACTACTGTTATCAAAGTACCTGTATGAGGAATTTTGACTTTTTATGTTTCCTCCAGTTAGAGTAAACAACATGCCTAAACAAAGTTTTCATTTTGTGAAGAATAAGACAAAATTGTTCACATGGATATATACTTTCAGAATCTGGTGAATAAGATAAGACCATAGAAATACCATTTCTCTGCTTTGTTTCTGTACCAGAAGCAGTGCTTCTTGATATGCCTGGGAATGTTTACAAAACCAGAGCATCATATTCTAAAGGTTTGTAATAAATCAATAGACTTTAATGGTTTACAACGTGAACATGTAATTATTTAGGCATAGGTGATTTATTCAGTAGATTTTAAAGGATGTTCTGATGGGTAGGGAACAGATTATGATTATGAGTGTGGGCAAATGATGGCAGTCTGTCATAAGCTCTTGTGTTACTGCAGAGAAGTAATTTAGGATTATATTCTCAAAAGTGTTTAGGCACCCAAAGATGCAGTTGAGCACTCAGGTGATTTGTCTACATTCATTGGAACAGTACCAGTGCAAGTCCCATGGACTTCAACTGATGATGCAGAAAATACTATTGACAACAATTTTTGTCAATAAAAGCTTAAATGTCTTTGACAATACAGCTTTTGAGCTATGAACACATAGAAATAATATTCATTATTGATTTTGCAGAAGAATCACATGACATCATGGTCAGTCAGTGTGTCAGAGCCCCATAATGTAAGGGAGATAAATTTTTGAGTAGTCCTACTCCTAAGTTAAAGGAAAAAAAAAAAAAAGCAAAACCTGTTTTCTCATTGAGCATTATTTTTTTAAAATACTAATGAATTATTAAGCTCACAAAAGACTCCACATTGCACAAACAATATAATAGTATAACCCAAAACCAATCTAGGAAAAAAGAAATAATCACGTATGGTAAAATAATACCTTCCAGCTCTTGTTTTATTTTGTAATTATATAAAGTTACAAGAGTCAGCTCTCCTGTGGGCCCACACATAGTGGGAGCAACTATTTCTACAGCTGATAGCTTGTCTGCATTCTCCTGAAAACAAGAATTAATTCAGAAAAGTGGAAAGAAAAAACAATTTTAGTTTGATTTTAGTAAATTCACACACTGTTAATAATCCTGGTTTGAGCCTTGCTGTCTAATTGAGCAAATGGAAACTGTTTGGGCCACCCCTTTCTTCCTTCCTTCACACATTTTTCACAGCAGACCCAGCATTTGACACAGGAGTCTGTTTTGATTTTCCTGTGGAGCGGAGCAGTCAAAAAAAGGGAGATGGGCACTGATTGTTCTGTAAAGTAAGCGTTCCACTGGGAAAGAGACTGAAATTTCAATAAATGGCATATTTCCCAAAGCCCATCCCCCAGTGTTCTGTGCAGCAGCTCAATGCTTTCTCTTTTCTCCTCCGGGTTTCCAGAAAAAGAAAGGGCAGCCTGCTGCTTCTCTCTTCACTCCCACATCTACAACAGTAGCTGCAGCCTTCTTTGGCAAATCCTATTGCCTTTGAGGGTGCTAAAAAATGATTCTTCTCCTTGAATTAAATAATTGCCTTGCTGCTTTCCTCACCACCAGTTAGGAGCTTCCCCTGGCCCTGCCACTGCCCGGTTCCACATAGGATAGAGCCATGAGAAGGGGCTGGTGCATAGTCAACATCTCTCTCTCTTCTGAAGCTTTCCTTACACTAGTGGAAATTTGGCTGCTTAATTAAGAAAACTTTGAGGTTTTCATTTTTTAAGAGGGACAAACTGAGGACTAGGATCTGATTACTGAACTGTAAATACTATTTTTGACTGACAGAGAAATAGCTAAATTATCATTTTAGGAGTTTATCTCTGCTGCAACATTATAAATTTGAAAATTTTATGGCTTTCCTTTTAGCCTAGTATGATAAAAATGTGAATCTCTTCATGTATTAAAAGCTGTCTTCTAGAGAGCATTATTGCTTAATATTTCCTCATACTTCATAAATTAAAGCAAAAAAGTTGAAGTTAACTTCTTTTTCTTGAAACAAAACTATCAGTGGGCTTGATTAATATACAGATGCTGTACATTGCTGGGATTACGCTTTCCTTTTAACAGAGTAATATGTTCTGCTTATGGTCTTGCAGCCACATAGATTTATACATTTTGCATTTTAAGATAATATATGGAACTTAATATTGTTATGCAAAATGTGTACTTAAAGAAAAGCATAGCACTTTTATTCCAGACTGTGAAAGTAAAATACTCTGAATTTGCATAACATTTAGCAAAGTTAAATTTAAGAGTAGCTCTGCATAGCATAGGTATATGTGGAAAAACCACATTCATCTCTAAGTCTCATTTTAAGTATAAGTAGGTCACAAACCAGGAGCTAAAATTCTCCAAGTTATTCTGTACAGGTCTATATGGTTGGCTGTGCCTGGTTATGCATGCTGCTGGAACAGAAATCTTAAAGTGATTTGGCAGAAAATGCATACAAAAATGTGTGCTTCCCAAAGAACATTAAAAAAAAAGTTAGTGTCTCACATGGCTACTGTTTTGCTTTACATGCCTGCAAACAGACACCGTATTTGCTGGGCTAACTACATAGCCCCCAGCACACTGTGGGCACTATATAAACAGACATTCATTATATAGTAGGTTTGCACTTAGACTTGCCAAGAGCTATGGAGAATGTACTCCAGAAAAAGTAAGGAGCAAGCACCAAAACATAGAGTGGATCTCTGTAAATTCATGATTAGCTGCTTCTTTTGTGCTCATCTTCACTTACCTGGCTTTGCATAATTCTGGGCCTCATTAAGTAGATGTGCTTCTCTTTCATACACTGCAAATTGCCTTGCTACTTTGCCAGCCGTGCCATCCAAGTTGATGCTTGTTCATCTGTTTCTACTATTTCTTTTCCATCACTTCTTTAATTATCACCCATGAAAGAACAGGCTAGATATAGATATCAGTGAGATTATCAGTAAGATTCTCGTGAATGCCTTTGCAAAAGGAGTGCAAAGAGAAAAGATTGATAGCTACTAACTGGTTTTTACCCTGAAGTTGCCCAAAATGTATCTTTAAATCTCTTTCCCTATGAAAAAAATGAAAATCATGTTAATCTTAATTTTTAGAAACCAGTGTCAAACAAAACTGACTACGTATATACATATAAATCCCTGATAATTACAGTAAGGAAAAAAAGTGACATTCAATAATTATTTCAAAAATGAAATTAGAATTATTGCTGGAGTGAAGACCATCAATAAAGTGAGGAAATATAGTGTTACAAAATCCACACTGAGATCCCATGAGACCTATGAGTTTTCCTCACAGTTAAAAACATGCAATAATTTTAGAAGCACATCTGAACAGGGACTGCTCAGCAGGAGGGCTGCATGAGCAGAGCATTTAACCTAGCAGAATATTAAAATGTGCTTGACGTCGTAATAGACCTGGTGAAACCCTGAAACAACACAGAGTCTTCTTGAGAAGATCATTCTTGGGCTTAAACAATCAGAAATGGATAATAAACAGCTTTTTGAGCCCTTGAATTCAGGCTACCTGATTCCTACAGGCTTATGTCTCCTAGCTGTTTGACTATTTACCTGAACTGTCATAAGGCTTTCTGTGACCTTTACATGCATATACTCTCCTCCCATGCAGCATTTTAGCAGCAATTTGCAGACCACCATGTTTGATTGAAAAAACCCCACCAACCTATGGAGTCAAAAGTGAATATTTAAAGCTCACTTTCTTCCCTAATTGCTAACTTATTTTTTATAAAGTGTGTGAAAACTGAATTATCCTGAAGACTTTTAATCTCTTGTCAAAACTCTTCAAGTTAGTCAATGACTTTGTAAATTAGTATAGTCAGTTAAACAGATTACACTGCTAAAACAAACTTGAGGTTATAAAGAAAACAGATGAAAATTGAGAAGAAGGAAGCACACTGGACAGAACTGAAATTTCTCTAAACTCAGCAAGAATTTCAAGATTTTTTGTTTGGTTTTGTTTGGGTTTGGGTTTTTTCAGGGGGCCGAGGGCATTGAGGGGGTGCAAGAAACAGTCAGAAAAGTGTGAAAGAAAAATAATGAGAACTTCCACAAGCTTGCATTCAGCACAGTCATTAACCTCTAAGCAACCTAACTTTCTCACTCACCAGGCTTTATCAAGCTTAAAACATGTGGATCCAATGCAGACACCACATGATAAGAGAACATATGGTTTATTTCACTGAAAAACAGGTTCCTTCCTTGTGGCTGGGACATGTATGTATTTATCCACCTATTCTGTCGTGAATTCTTTATGAAATCATATAATCAATCTGTTCCGGCAACAGGTTTTACAGTTTTCATATTCAGGGAGGAAGTCATATTCTGTCTGTATTAGTGGAATCCCATGGGACAAAGGGGGAGAGCCTATGATAGGTGCACCACTATGCCCAACTTATGGATGTTATCCATCATCATTTGTTTTCAGCTCACTTACAGCAGCAAAACTATCTAGTATACACTCTTATACATAAATATGTATGTTCTACAGTGCTGGTTTTTCAGACTGACTAGTCAGGCTTTGTCAGTATCCATCAGGACTGAAGAAAAGAGTGAGTTTAGCTTTCTGTATCACTATAACAAAGCCAGCATGTACACCCATATGTCAGAGTTCAAATGGACATTTATGTGCATCTACAAATTAAACTTTTACATTTTTTTATTATATACCATACAAATAGCTATCTTGCAATGAAAAACACAAAGGTAGGAGCAAAGAATTTAAGAAATTCTGATTCCCTGCTATTTCCTACACTTAGGGGTTAGGTTCTTGGTTTCTGGAATGATTAATAGAAAAGCATCAGTGCATTGTTAAGCAGAGTTTGAAAAATTTACTACAATATGTCCAGATAATGTTAGGAAACTGTGAGAACACATGCAAAGTTGCACATCAAAATAAATTAAAAAGTAATGGATAGACTACTTTGTCTGAATTTATAAATTCTTGTTCAGGTAATCAGACCTTTGAATTTGAGACAATACCTTAACTGCAGTCTTTGTTGGACCTGATCCTACTACCTCTTATCATTTTTCTTAGTCATTAACCATGGGTGAATCTAGACATAAGCCTTTCTTGGTATTCTCTGACACGGTGGGTCAAAAAAACCAGGCATTAACTACATTAATAATTTGTTTTTTTCAGAAATCACTTATAAGTGCTAAAAGCTTCTTTAAAAAAAATTAGATTTGCTACTAAGAAAGCTAAAACAAACCACAGTCACATCCTTGTACTGACAATTTTACATAGCTCAAGTTATCAGGTGCATATCATACTCCTATTTGATCCTTTGGTCTCTATTTTAGGATCACAGGTTTTTTGAATTACATAAATCAGCGTATTTTCACTGATGTGAATGATACTGGATTGTGTTATCTGAAATCATAGAAATGTTTTTCAGACCTGCTGAGAAGCTCAGCCACAACAAGTTTCTCAGTGTTACACTGAGTTCATAGAAACTTATTAAAAATTACTCTGTCTACACCTTGTCTCAGTAGGGAAAAAGTAATTTCAAGTAAACAAATACTTTTGAAGAAATACCAAAATCTAATGGAAATGGCTCTTCTTGGAAGACATAAATAAGCACTACACTCTTGGGCTTTCTGGACTTTTCCTATTTGTCAAAATTTCCTTTGAAGAAAAAAAGCACAAATAAAACTAGCTATCTTTTACCTCACCATTCACATTTCCATAGATGTGTTTTAATAAATAACTTTTGTGTTGACATAAGGCCTTCATAATTACTTGACCACTGTGAGATATTCTGATACTGATGGCTGGCTAAATCTACTGCCTCACCCTCACAGTAAGAATCAATGGCAACCATCATGTTGTACTTCTGTCACTTATACAGCTGCTTATTTCCAGCTGCAGCTGGCAAGATAAATTCCACTTGATCACAGGATAAATGTCCCTAAGAGAATTCATAGTATCATAGAATTGTCTAGGTTGGAAGGGACCTTTAAGATCATCTAGTCCAACCATCAACCTAACTCTGATAAAAAACCATCACTAAACCACGTCTCTAAGCACTATGTCTACCCATCTTTTAAATACCTCGAGGGATGGTGCCTCAACCACTTCCCTGGGCAGCCCATTCCAATGCTCCCTTTCAGTGTAAAAATTTTTCCTAATATCCAATCTGAACCTCCCCTGGCACAACTTGAGGCCATTTCCTCTTGTCCTATTGCCTGTGACTTGGGAGAAGAGACCAACCCCCACCTCCCTACAACCTCCTTTCAGTTAGTTGTAGAGAGCAGTAAGGTCTCCCCTCAGCCTCCTCTGCTCCAGGCTGAACAACCCCAGCTCCCTCAGACTCTCCTTATAAGACTTGTGCTCTAGACCCCCCGCCAGCTTCATTGCCCTTCTCTGGACCCGCTCCAGCACCTCAATGTCTTTTTTGTGGTAAGGGGCCCAAAACTGGACACAATACTTGAGGTGAGGCCTCATCAGTGCCGAGTACAGGGGGACAATCACCTCTTGGGTCCTACTCACCATGCTGTTCCTGATACAGGCCAGGGTGCTGTTGGTCTTCTTGGCCACCTGTGCACACTGCTGGCTCATGTTCAGCTGACAGTTGACCAACACCCCCGGGTCTTTTTCTGCCAGGCAGCTCTCTAGACACTCTTCCCCAAGCTTGTAACGCTGCATGGGGATGTTGCTACCCACACGCAGGACCTGGCTCTTGGCCTTATTGAACCTCATCCCATTGGCCTTGGCCCATCAATCCAGCCTGTCTAGATCCCTCTGCAAAGCCTTTCTACCTTCAAGCAGGTTGACACTCCCACCTAACTTTGTGTCATCTGCAAACTTACTGCGGGTGCACTCAATCCCCTTGTCCAGATCATTGATAAAGATATTAAAGAGAACCGGCCCCAGTACCGAGCCCTTGGGGGCACCACTCATGACCTGCCGCCAACTGGATTTAACTCCATTCACCACCACTCTCTGGGCCCAGCCCTCCAGCCAGTTTTTAACCCAGTGGAGACTACTCCTGTCCAAGCCATGGGCAGCCAGCTTCTCCAGGAGGATACTGTGGGAGACTGTATCAAAGGCCTTACTGAAGTCTAGGTAAAGAACATCCACAGCCTTTCCTTCATCCACCAGGGGAGTCAGTTTGTCATAGAAGGAGATCAGGTTTGTCAAGCAGGATCTGCCTTTCATGAACTCATGGTGGCTGGGCCTGATCACCTGGGCGTCCTTCATGTGCTGCGTAATGGCACTCAGGATGATCTGTTCCATGACCTTCCCAGGCACCGAGGTCAGACTGACAGGCCTGTAGTTCCGTGGATCATCCTTCTGGCCCTTCTTGTGGATGGGCATCACATTTCCTAGACGCCAGTCAGCTGGGACTTCCGCAGCTTGCCAGGACTGCTGGTAGACGATAGAAAGTGGCTCCACAAGCACTTCCGCCAGCTCCCTCAGTACCCTTGGGTGGATTCCATCTGGCCCCATAGACTTGTTTATATCCATGTGTTAGAGCAGGTCCCTCACCACCTCCCTTGGATTATGGGGGCTTCATTCTGCTCCCCGCCCCTATCTGCTAGCTCAGGGGTCTGGGTACTCAGTGAATAATCAATTCTACTAGTAAAGACTGAGGCAAAGAAGGCATTAAGTACCTCAGCCTTCTCCTCATCCTTTGTCACTATGGTACCTCTCATATCCAAGAAGGGATGGAGATTCTCCTGAGTCCTCCTCTTATTACTAATGTATTTATAGAAATTCTTTTTATTGTTCTTAACAACCAAGGCCAGGTTAAGTTCTAGTTGGGCTTTCTAATCTTTTCCCTACATAGCCTTACAGCACCTTTGTAATCTTCCTGAGTGGCCTGCCCCTTTTTCCAAAGGCCATAAACTCTCCTTTTTTCGCTGAGTTGTGACCATATCTCTTTGTTCAGCCAGGCCGGTCTTTTCCCCCGACGGCTCACTTTACAGCACACAGGGACGACCTGCTCCTGCACTTTTTAAGGCTTCCTCTTTGAAAAATGTCCAGCCTTCCTGGAGTCCTTTGCCCTTCAGGCCTGCCTCCCAAGGGACTCTGCCAAGCAGGCTCTTGAAAAGACTAAAGTTTGCTCTGTGGAAGTCCACGGTGGCAGTCCTGCTGGCTCCGCTCCTTGCTTCCCTGAGAATTGAGAACTCATGGTTACTGATAGAGCAGATGGGGAATTCCCATTTATACTGCTTTGGCCATCCTTTTCCTCTGCAGTTTAATTCCTAGTAGTAGCTAGAGTAGAATAAAAAGTCATATTTTATCTCCTTTGGGTTTATGCCTTTCCAGCAGAACCTTCAGCTCCTGGTTCATAATTCAGTGAATATCTCCACCAGTCCGTAGTACACTCACCAAGAACATAGGAGAGTTAAGCACCCTGCTCTGAGCTTTAGCTGCTGTTGTTTCTTCTGCTGACTGTCCCTTATAGTCTAGGCTTGCACAGGGGGAACAGAAAGATACCAAGGTGAAAGAGCTGAGGACAGAAAATTCAAAGTGTATATGGCATGGCAAACTTTGTTCATTCAAGTAGCCATCATGCCTTGGTTGAGGGAGCTGTAGGAATGTGTGTTTCTAAGTGTGTTGTGTGGAAACACTCCAGATACAATCTGTTAAGACTGTCTTGTCCTAAACAAGGCAATACCTCCAAGTACTTACAGCATGACTACTACAGTCATCTGACTTATAGGAGTTAGTAAGGAAAAGGTAAGATAATGTGTGATATGTTCGGAGTTACAAGTTTTAGAGAGGGTTCAGACAGCAGCTGCTCCAGTGGGCCAGGAGTGGGAGGAGATCCTGCTACCACAGAAAATATGGTTCAGGCTCACAGTCAGAGTGGGGAACAGCTGCCACTGCATCTCAGGAGCAGAAGGACACTCATCCCTGCTTCATCTGGAAAAAAAAAAAAAGAAACCCAAACACAAACAGTAAATTTAAGACCTTAAAAAGTTAATTTCAGAGAATGGTATAAAAAGCTTTAGACAGTTTTTCCTGAACTGTTTCACCTTATTCCAATGAAAATATGGAACATTACTGTGGGTTTAATTACAAGGAAAAGCTAAAAAATGAATTATTTCATTTTAGATACAGAATTCTTCACATCCAGCTACTATTTTTCAATAAAATACTCACAAGATCTCCTGTGTAGTTCATGATGCATATTCATGGTTGTAAAAATACTCAGAAATATATGAGCCCATAAGTACTCATTAGTGTTTATTAAGTCAAAGTCTGCTTTTGCAAAAGCCTAAAATATAAACTTACACTGCCTAACTTATTATTTTCAATTTACGGTGCCATTAGTTATGCAATTTGGCATGTCTTCATTTATTATTTGATGGTTTAGCACCTGCCTGTATTTGTTTTTTTCAAGCCAACATTAGCAAGTGACATAGAGTAAACTCCAAGGGAACGGTCATGGTCTACTAGCATGATGTAGAAGTAAAAACAAATAGGTTTTTCTCAGCAGAGTAAAATTTAGTTCATTAAGTACAAAACATCATTTTTTAAACATTTTTTTTTCTTTTAAAAAAAGCATTGCAAGCTTAGTTTTGTACTGGATTTTAGCCAAAGATTCTATTAGAGGGTAATACTTCTTCCCTCATACACAGGTGTATCTTCTGAATTGTGACTATACCTCTCTTCTTTGTGCATGGTTACCACTATGGAAAAGATTCTCAAGAGAATATAACACAAGTGCAGACTAGTGAGTTAGAGAAAAACAGTCTTATATTATCAAAAATTTCTAAAGAAAAAATCCTCACAAATGAGCAGATTGTTTACATAAGCACAGTCTGTATTATTAGCCTTGAAAGTACTTTAAAGCCTAGTTAATCTTAGCTAAAACCAAAAATTTCACAGTAGGTAAAATTACTAATGCAATGCATATCATAAAAGCATGAATGACAGACAGAGGATGGATTATTTTCACAGTTTTGCCCATTTTTATCTAAATGAGTGAAGAAAAAAAAAAAGGTGGCTCAAGTTAGGAACAAAAGATTTAAAAAAAGTTATATAATGATAAATAATTTTTTTTTAAATCTTGGCATACTACAAAGGACACCATATTTTTTTTCAGATAAACCTTCTATGTCTTTTTACTATTTACAGTGCATCATTTTTATGAAGACTTTTTCTTTGCCACACAGATACCCAGACAGAAAACCAAAACTGACTTTTCTCCCTCCCCTCTAATTTGATATTTAAAAAGAGCAGCACATACATAAAAGAATAACTTGAATTGGGCAGAATTAGATTCCTGGACACTTTACTGAAGCTTTGAACTCAATACAGGGGTATAATGTTAGTTCTGTTTTGATATGGTCTATTGGGGCAAGAGTCAAGCAGGAAATGCCATTGGAAACATTAAAAGTTTCAAATAGTAAGCTTTTTAAACATGCTGTTTCTACTGTTAATTTCATTAAATGTTACTGATTAGGGATTTTTGATCACATCCCATTTTAAAAATGATTAAAGATAAGTGCAGTCCCAACCATGGACCACAGCATCTCAAAGGTGACCTCCATTTGGCCTTAATGCAAGCCGTCTTTTGTGCTTCCTACGCCCAACATGCATTTGGTTTGAACTGCAATGTTATGGTACCATATGCTAATATGGTAACTTTGTGTTGAAAACAGCATAATGGAAAAATGAACTTGCTAAATTCATGCTTGATTACTGCACGGTTTAGACTGTGATTGGGAGGCATTGCAATTTTAATCCTACTACACTACAGATGAGCATTAATAATATACTTATGTAATTAGATGTGTTCCCTTAATCAGAGCTGGGAAAATGGATAGTTCAGTAAATCAGTTTTGGTTTTAGATCTTTTAGAATTGAACATTTCTACATATTATTACAGAACTATCCTGACTTAGAAGGTATTAAAATATAAAAGCAAATACCAACTACGTAAAATTTTCCTCACAAGGAAACGTATTCTGACACCTCAAATTCAGGTTTAGTAGACTTTGAACACTTAAATGTTATCCCATGAGTAAAACCATCAGAGTCAAAATAACCACTCTATCTATAATCTCCCTTGGTAAAGGCTAAGGCAGTCACCAAGTCAATTCCTGTATCACTGTTTTCATGGCTCCTGGAGCCACGGGCATTCTTGGACCAGGTACATGAATGGGAGCTCTTATAGGATGAAAAGTCCTGAGGTTACCCTAATTAGGCAATTTGCTTGGATGCTGGCAACGTGGATCAGAAAGAACTAACAGGGGAACAAAAGTACTTTTTTCCAGCATAGTTATCAAGTACAGTTGTCCAGGCATGACAGGACCCAGCATTTTTTTTTTTTGATGCAGTGAGAATTAAGCTCTATGAAGAAGTTTCATGTGTCTCACAGTAATGCTTGTTCTGTAACTTTTTTATACTGCTGAGTCCTTTTCTCAAATACAATAAAATTGGGCTGTATCAGGAAGCTCTCCCAGCTGCTTTTGTGGTCAGTAGCACTGTGTTTTCCTAGGACAACGCTGTATCTTTTTTTCTTTTTTTTTTTTTTAAACCAAGCATTTATCAAACAGGTAGTATCTCCTGGACTCTAGATAACTTAGGGAAACCTTAATATTTATTTCCAAGTATAGCTCTATATCAAATAGGGTCATTTTCAAAATGCATTTGAAATACAATTTTAATTTAAATGTTTGTGAAATTTCTCCTGTACGCCAGCTAGATTTCAACTGACCATTAAGAACATAATTATTGTGAATTACCCATAGCATACAAACGTGTAGTTTTAATAATTTTCATTCACATTTCATAATAAATATGCTTCAAAACCCTGATTTTTAAAGAGCATAGGGTAGCTCTCTATTTAGCCTGCATTTTAACATATTCTGTAATTAAATATGCAAAAGAGATATTTCTACTCCCCTTAAAGCTACAAATGAAATAATGGCAACATGCCAAAAATGTAAGTAATATAATGTTGCTTTTGTCCTTCACAATCCCTATCGTGCTTTTCAGTTACTTGATTTTGACACCCAGTGAAAATGTTATTGTGCACTGAAGCACTTTGCAGTGGCTACACTTAAAATACATTTTAAAGGTGAACATGCTTTATCTAGGACTAGACTACCTATTGATTCCCTCAGTGGCTTTCTAACCAAAGCTTGGAAATGAAGCAATTATCTGCCGTGTGTGGAAATGAACTGAAAAACACCATGGTTCACCAGCTACCTGAATTACTATAGCTCACTATGTCGCCAGCTACGGTACTTCCATCTAGCGCATTTTGTTTTATTTCAGTGTTCATTTTAACAAGATTAGGGTTGGTTACCATAACACCTATCTCAGGTGTTATTGATTGTGGATACTACTTTCCTCCTCTGGAACTGGGGATTATTGTAGACATTGCTGAGATTGAAAGTGGTGTTGCCTTACCCTGAACTGCAAGTATTCTTTGTGCCAACTGGTAGGAAATAAAGCAACCCATCTGCTTAGCAACAAAGGTGGCGGAGAACATGCTGTCCTTGTGCTTGATTCCCTGCAGGCACTACCCACTGACAGCAGAGTTCAAGTCATGGGCTCTGGATTTGTTACTACGAGCTCTAATGGGAGCCAAATGGGACTACTTTGCTAAAAGGTGGTATATGCACATATGCAGTGAGGCCACAGTTTTAAGGGAAAAGCTTTCAGACATTCATTGTGGACCAAACCTTCTTGATGGTTTTCTGTTCTTCCTCCAATTCCTTTCCCTGCCTGAGATCATAAGTGCAAAAAAAGAGCAGGCCAGTAAAACCATTAATATCTACTTTCTGTTGAACTTCTGCTCGGAGTTTTAAAAATGGTGATAATTAGCAGAAGTTGCATAATGAAGACCTGTCAAGTCTTCCACTGATCTATTAAACATATTGGGCTTCTCTTCTTCTCTTCTTTGAAATACCAGTTTTACAGACAGCTGATTTATCTATGTTCATTTGCACCTATGATTCTGTTTATTCCAATGGAAAAAAGCCAACAACTTACTATTTACACCAAAGTCAGAAAGGAATGAAGTCCAGTGGACATAGGGAATTAAAAGCTCTCTTTCCACACAATCTCTTCTTGATTAGCACTGAATGCAACCTGATTAGGAAGAATTTTTGCATTACTGCCCCATAATCTATTTGTAACAACTGCTTTTTGGAGGCACCTTTCTTCTTCTCTGGACTAAAGTACAAAATAATTAATTGAAACAAAACCCAACATAAAAAGCTGCTAGTTAGACTTTCTTATGGTTATAGCTATGAAATAATGAAAGTGTTACATAAGTTGAATTGTGTGGGTAAAACTAACATCATATACATATGTGATATAGAAAATCCCAGAAGTATTTTCTTTTCTGTGAGACATTTTAATGTTAAGAAAAAGTATGTTGTAGTGTTAAAATATTTATGGAAGAATACCATAGTCACTTGTCTTCTAAACATTCTTAAAATATTAAAGCTCTTGCTGTATTGGACTCCTAATAATGTTAAATGCCTGGAATTTCTTAATTATTAGCATAAATATATGTCTGGATTGGGATTTAGTCTTACTAAGTTACAGTGTTACCATACTTGAAATTTAAATATTTTAAGTTAAGGAAAGACAATCTCAGCTGCTTACATATGATTATGTGGTTTGCATAAGTAAAATGTGAAAATTAGATTTAATTAGAAAAAAATCTAGCAGCTTATTTCTCTGTTAAGTTAGGATCTAGAGCAAAGTCTAATTAACTTATAGACTGTCTAGGACTTTTTCATAGACAGTTTCTAAGAGGTTTGTTATAAGGCTGCTAGGAATCATATAATAAGACAAAATCTTATCCTGTTGATTTTAATTTTAACTGTCCTTGAAAATATGTTGAAATGGCCTTTTGGCCCAATGGGCCCCCTTTAGGGGGAGCATTTGTACCTTTTCATCTGAAATGTAGGGAACACCACTGAGTTGTGGGAGTCTCTTTTCCCACTGCTCTGTCTGCACATGGTGGGAGCAGAGATGTTGCCCCCTATATCCCCTACCAGTAAGACCACAGTGGCTCTAAGCCATGCGGGTGAGGGCCCAGGGTTACTCTGCTGTTGCCCCAGCCTTTGCAGGAGGGGTAGTCTGTTGTCTCTGTTTCAGAAGGGAGAAGCTTTTAGCTTTTTTCAGGTCAATTTTGTAGGGCTAGAAATACACTTGCCTAACCAACTAATAACAAACACAAAAATAGGAAAAAAAGGAAAAGGAGAAGGAGAAGGAAAAAATAGGTTTTAACTATTGTTTGTAGTTAATGCCATTGTAAAGAAAATATGAAGTTAACATAATGCGCATGTAAAGTTCAAACATAAACCATTTAAAAATTGTAGTGCTATTTCCTCTTATATGGCTAGTTGGGCAAGTCATCTTGCAAAAATCCTTTAAAATTTAATACCCTAAACAGGGAAAGCCCCCAGTTTGAAATCAGTGGATGTGCAAAGCAAGAAGGAAGACAGTTGTAAAGCATATCAGGTTCAAAAGGGTTTAGTAAAAAAAGCAACTTCACTTCACAAAAGCCAAACCGTGGAAATTACTTAAGGAAAATCCATTGGCACCAGTGTATTCCCAAACCAGCTCAAATAATAACTGCTTTTGTGCGATAAAGAGAGAGTACTAAAGAAGGAAACACAGACAAATCCCACTCTATGTCTCTGGGTAGTTCACAGTATTCCCTGAAGTTTCTGCTCCATGGATGTCCTGTGTAGTTGTAGCCCTGAGCCTTCACCTTTCTTCAGGAAAACCAATTCTTTACAGTTTAGTATTGCTCGGAGTTTTTTAACCATCTATTGAGTCCATTCCTGCTGTTCCAGCTATGCAAGAACAGATTGCCTTTAATCTGCAGTTTTCACAGGAGCTGACTGGCTATAACTGAATGGTTATGATGGCCCCTGATGTTTGTACAAAGCTTCCCTCTCACAACTCTTAAGAAAAGATGGACCACCAAAATATCTAGAGCTGGCAAATCAATAATTAAAAAATTGCATAAAGAATGTACTAGAAATTTGACAAGGAGTATCTTGAATAATTTATCTGACAAATATCATTTGACTATCCTCAGAGCTGCTCATGTAATGAAGAAAGCGATTTCAAACCTGTTACTGGAAATGTTTGCAGATGTTATTGGTATGTCTAAGACAACCTCCTGTAGACAGTTGCCCTTTCAAAGTTAGGTCAGACTTCTAAATATACAGTTAGGCTCTTAAACCCAAACAGCCTTATTTCCAGATATTCTTAGCATCTTTAGTGTCCACTGAACCTCCAAGTTGTGACTAAATTAGCAGTGTCTGTAAACTGAATGCAGCTTTCCTGTAGTTTTCATTTTGTCCTATTTAAATTAGAAGCTATATGAAAATGAAAAAGGAAATTATTTGTAGGACACATGAATTGGACTGTGTGGTTTGAGTTTCTATTTAGCTGTAACTTCTTAACTATCCTCCTTAAAAGCAATAAACTTCATAAGATTATCCTAAACTGCATTTTGAATCTACGTCCAAACTGCCTTGCTCATGCAGGCTGCTCAGACTGAGGCAAGACTCATTTTCTGGCTTCACCTGATCTTTCATGGATAGCAAGAAAGCAAGCTGGGTCAGTGCTTTCCCAAGCACGCCCTACCAGTTGTCATGTCCCACCTTACAGAGTGCATGGCCAGGTGTGTTGTCATGCCTCTCACTGCCACACAGCGATTTCACACTTCCCAGTGTTCAACAGAGACCTCAGCCCAGCATCCTTTCAAGACGTCTTAACATCACAAGCAGCAATGAACCTTCGGGAGAAGTGGCCACTGGTGTCTTAGAACTGGCAATGTGGACACCATGTGTAAATCATGTTTCAACTCACCTGTGGCTCAGGATCCAACAATATAGGCACAGCTAGATATATCAGACATAGCTCAATTCATGAGTGTAACTTGGTAAAATTACATGTCCACATATACAAACCCCCTGTAGTGATGTCTCCTTCTCCCCCTTCCCCCTTCCCCCCCCCCAGCAGCTCTTTCTTAGCCATCATAATCCAGCAGTGGAAGGAATAAAAGAGGAGGCAGCAGTAATGCATGTAACAGGGCCCACATCTGATACTTAAGACTGAAAGGCTCAGCTGAAGGAAAATGCCTTCAGCTTTCCCACAGCTCAGCCAGATGTGAGAGATCCCTCTGAAGTGCAGGAACGTGTGACGGGATTGCTGAAGTGTGAGAGTGACATGAGAAGTGTCATATTTGCCACCTGGAGACCCTAGCAGGCTCAGCAGTGTCTAATTAGCTCCCAGCTGGGAGCACCTTACCAAACACTTTTACTGCTGGCTGGGAATTAACCTCCTTCAGACTGGGCCATTTTCTGGTTCAACAGATCCTCCTGGGTTTATTGCTTGGGTTTGGCTGGCAAAGTTTCATATCTCCTGCAGATTGCAGTTTTATCTCTGTATATACATTTCTTACTCAGAAAACAGAAGTATCTCACAAGTATACTTACAACCCCTACAAAAGTGATTCTCCACACTTCTGCTACAGGGAAGTGGAAAAATCATTACACACTTAGATGCTGAGTAAGGAACAGAATTGCATGTTCTCAGTCTCAAACTTTGACTAGCTTTCATAAAATAAAAAAGGGAAACTAAATTCAAATTCTGTTTGAATCATATCACATTTTAGCCTGATATTAATTGAGAGCACAGTGAGAAGAGCAAGAAACCACTAACTTGGTTAGAATGTTAAAAGCTGGGCTAAAATATATATTTAGTGACCAAAGGTTAAAAATCATCTCACTTATTCACTAAATGGATGTGGCCGCACAGCTGGTTGAATAATGAAAATAAAATTATATAAACATTAATTCAATCCCCAGCAAATCTTGCAGCTTAGCTCATCTGTTCCTTACCACGTGTGATTCTGTTATGTGGTTAACACATGCAATATTGGGTACTGATAGCAGATGCTGCTAATGCCACTAGTTAGCTACTCTTGGCTAAGAATGGCACAAAAACTTGTGGAAATCAAGGATGCTGCCAGAATGACAGAATCTTGTAATGTGAATATCAAGCCATGAACAGATATTCTTACTTCAGTTACTATTATTACAATCATTTTTTTAACCTCAAATGCAATTGTATACTGCAATTTCACCACCTGGGTGTCTCAGCAACCCTCCACTACGACTACAAAGGAGGTAGGAGGCTGCAAAATCCTAATTCTTAGGCTCAAAGCACTGCCCTGGTGCTTGCAGGACTCTTGACCTGGAAACTGCAGCTTCTGCAGCTCTGCTTCCTCTCAAAGACAGTTCCAAAAGTGTTTAGTTTTCCCTGCCAAGAGAGAATCAAATGACCTTCAAAGGAGCCAAAACCTCTCCAGACTGGAATATCTATGCCCACCAACAGCAATGAGCAGCCCTACTTCATCATGAACTGAGTATCTTCCTTCAGTGCCTTGCAAAATATCTCCCATTCATACAGTTTTACTGAGTTCTGTAAGAAGATACCCAGGGAAAGAGTTGAAGTTTATATTCATATTCTATTTCATGCCTACTTTGACCTACCTCAAAACGTTTAGCATGCAGAGTGAATTACTCTGTAGTCCAAACCTTTATTTAAAGCTAGTATTTCATTAACTAAAGCTGACAACAATAAAGAACCTTATTTACACAGTAAAGGTAAATATTGTTGTTGAGTATACTTTTCTGGTGCATGTGGGACATGTAGCAAACATTCTCCCCAGAGCTACAGTGACATCATGAATGGAAATAAAAAAACCCAAGGCTTTTAAAATAAAATGGTTAGTTCTGTTAGAAATACAAGGTATCTGACTGCTTAATTGCAGGGAATGAGAGAACCCACTAGAAAGAACATAGACTGCTGGGAAAGGAAGTTTATTTCTCAAGCACCTATTGCAAATAATGGACATCAACACCACCTGTGCAGAATGCTCAGTGTCCCTTAGAGCCCTCAAGAACAAGAAGTTGCATAAGTAAAGCTCAGACCCAGCCTGGCAAATAAGGTTTAACTTACCTCGTTGCATGACATTTATTAATTGAATCTCATGCCACTGAAAAACATCTAAAATAGATGTGCTAAAGTGAAGAAAAAAGCCTACAGCTTTTATTGAAATTGCAATCTTCCTGCCTCTGTAAAAATTTGACTTTCAGTAAGGCATATAGGTAGGCAAGGCTTGGTACTAGCTGGGTATTCTTCCTGAATATCCTAAAGGACTTCTTCCCTCATCTCCCTAAAAACCAACATGTTTGCGGAAATGAAGGCCAAGTCTTTCCCCTTGCTCCAAGCAGGGAGAGACAAAAGCAACTTCACAGTATTTCTGTATTTTCCTGTAGGAACTCAGGCTCTAAAAAGTAGAATTAGCTGCATTCTCTAGACCAAACTCATTCCCTCCCTCCTGTTACCCACTCTCACTCTGATACATCCTTTACATCATGAGCTGGTTTAGAAGTCCTGAACAACACATTTTTTTCAGGCAGAACAGTCACACACTCTAAGGCTGTTTCTCTGGAAGAAGTTTGTGACCCCATTAATGCCTATTCATACAGACTGGTGTAAATGAGCATTAATGTATATCAGAATTTGCTTCCTCCCAGTTTTGTCTGTATGGTGACTACTTCATTTTTAAACGTTAACTAAATATACAAGGTAATTTCTCTTTGCAGCAAGTTTGAACAATTATAACTTTTTTTTTTTTTT
>KZ505708.1:466068-479901 GCA_002844005.1 Limosa lapponica baueri | reverse complement strand
ACTAAATATAATAAGAGTATCTGAAATTCTAGAAGTTTGTTCAGCAATAATACTCCTTAAGGACAGGATTCGTTATTACCGGTACCAGGTACTTGCTGAAGTTAGCTTTATAATGTTCAATGGGTCTACTTTTAAGCTGTCTTCAGATGTATATGCAATAGCTATTTACACTTGAGTTCTTTCAACTGATTTCCAGTAGCAATTCAGCCTTATTCTGGAATCTCTACAAAACTTCCAGGGAAGCCTTAGACTCTGCCACTCTTCATCTTCTAACCTACCCTCTTCTGAAGTGGGTTTATAACTATACTGGCCATGCTGTGGCTTTGCTAAAAATAATTCAGCCATCAATATCATGCAGAAATTCTTTCTTAGAAATACTGGTTTGGGATTTTCCTGACTTGAGACTGTATCTCATATTGGTGCCAACCATTCTTTGAAGCCCATTTTAGGAAAAGTGTCTTCACATCAGACAAAACTGACACCTAAAATATAAATGCTAGTATCTGATCAAATGGCAGGCAGAAGGAACAAGATGAACACCAACAAGCAAGTGTAGCTTTTAGGAGAGAGAAACACTTCCATGGAAAGGGTATAAAGTTGTCAGGAAAGGCTTGATGACCACAACATACCAGGAAACATCTAATAGATCTAATAGATGAGTATAGTTTACAGGCTACTTAATAAGTCTGTAGTTTCACTATGATAAGAGCTGGCTGTGGCTTTTACGTGGACCTATGTCTCTCTTCTTACAGGGAGATATTTAAAAAAGAAATAGAATGCCCCAGGATTTTTAGAATAGATATGACCACAATATCTTATTTTTCAATTTAGAAAACTCACACCAAGCAGGTTAAATGCACTAGAAATAAAAATTTTCCCTTACTGTACTGTACCCAGCTTGCTTGGACATCTCTCTGCTCCCCACTGCAGTCTCAAGATATCTCTAGGAGCTGCACCTGGCCACACTCTGCAGTCTCCCAAGCTTATAATCTCTGAGCAGGTACAGCAGATCCCTAAAGAAAGAAGCAATCTCCCTGTCGTTCTGGAGGCTTCACCTCACTCAGGCTTCTTAAAGGCACACAAAAGCAAGGGCAGGCAAAGCAGATGCCATCTGTCACAACTGATTTTGGCACATTGTGGTCTTATTTCTTTTCTTTAAAAGGGCACTTTTAATTAGCCGAGTTCAGTGATCCAGTTTCCTGCTCAGCCCACCACAGAACAGATTTTGTGTAGCCGAGGAGATAGGTGGGAGGAAAAATTGAACCATTAGGATAGAAAAAATGACCAGAGAAAGAACGTAGGAACTAATTATACTGGCTTTGTGGTTAAAGCCAGTGTCTCTGACTGCCTGGGAGAACATGTAACTCTCAGAACAATAAACCTACTTACTGGAGATCATTGGAGAAACTTCCTATGGCGCTTATTTGACCTTCTTCAGACTTACAACACCAAGTGACCTGAGAGACAACTTGCACTACCTCCAGTGTTTAATCATGGATGCGTAGTTTTTCACTGTTGTGAAATGTCCCAAATCCACTGCAAGCTGGCATGTATGTAGCAGTAATCCGAGGAAACATGAAAGTCCACAGTACCAAAAGAATCAATGCAATACCCTTTTGTGCTTTTCTGACGCTGCTATGTGGTACTCACCTAATAAATTCAGTAGGTCGCCAAAAAATAACCAACAGGAAAGTGTGAATGATAAATTCCAGTACTCTGTGCTTCAGGACACCAGAAAGTTTTAAATTTTAACTCAGATGTCACTTAGCACTTCTAGCAGCAGCAAATTTGTTACAGTTATCATAAACATAACGAGCACACACTCCGGAACGCCCCAGGCAAGCAGCCTCAGAAGCTAAGGGGCATATCATATTTACAGGATAATACATAAAACACTTTTTGGATGGACTTAAGAGGCAAAACTCAAAGGCATCTCAATTTCAAATTAGGGGCTTTACAGATACTGCTAGTTTTGACTTGTTAGGCTCATATCAAGGTAGGGGCTTTGGTAAAGTTACTGGTCTAGCTGGTCACTTTGTGGGGTCAATGTCAGGATTTGGTCTTTTCCAAGTTATTGGATCACTAACCTTAGCCGTCTCTCATCTGAGATCATACTCTATGAAGGCAGTAGATCAGAGCCTCTGGCTTACTAAGATAACAATCATTTATTGAAGCAGCAACTTTACAGAACTTATTTCAGATCAAAAAATCTGTCAGGCCTGTGTGAGCTATGCTGATAAAACAGTGCACTGTTCTGTAACTGCTCTATCTTTCTTGCCTGCTGCCACGTCAAAGCCCTCATGGCATCATTGACACAGCCCTTCTGTCACACTGAGCCACTGCGTTGTCACAGGCTTTAGAAGGTCCTGGCTCAACTTCTCTTGATCTCAAGGAGCTCAGAGTGACATTCTTACCATAAAGCATTAAGGAAAATGAAGTGTTAGTGGAATACCAAGCAAAGGGGACATCTCTACTTTGAAAAATGCCTTTCTGTTCAGAGGGATATAGATACAGTAAACAGCAGTCCACTAACATAGTAGGGGCAATGCTCTTTAAATACTGCATATGAGGAAAATAAAGCAAGACAGAGGAAGACTTTAGTGCTATGTCAGGCACTTGCAGCCCTACTAGCAATAAAAGTAAGCAACAGGTCTGCCTCATTTTCAGACATAGATTTTGAACATGGAGATTGATCATGTGGCTAATGACACTGGAACTGAACTAATAACAGCTGACATGTGAACCAAACAAAATTCAGCATTGTTTTTTCAGGCTAAGTCAGGCTACGTCAGAAGAGGAAAAGTTGATATTTTTGTCTGTCAACGTAAGAATTGATGATATTAGAAGAAAAATGTGTTTTACTTTTTCTTTAGAAGCAAATAACTTCCTGTCATGCAGCATTAAGAATCAGTAGTTAACGTGATTTTACTAAATGGGGAATGTGTCCCATTCACAGACAGTATAATGTGCATTGTTACGGCTTTTTCATTTCTCCTGCGTATCAGCAGGTAGCTATTGTTCTTCTCATTCCATAATATTCAGAGGTTTTCAAAATTTCCATTGCAGATAGTACTATCCAAAAGGGGATTGCATTATTATTGCCTTATCAGATATTATACCAGGTCTCTCTTTTTTTAGCCATGTTCTGAGGTTAAATAACTACCATCATATCTACTTGACTCTTGATACAGAGTTTTATTTTCAAAAGGTGTGAAGCTGTTCTTTTTTCCTTCTTTTGACTAGTTATTTCCCTCCTAGTTAATGGGGTGAAGACATGCCATTTTCACCTTATAAAAAACTTCAACAGTTTATGTAATTTTTCTGTGATTTTAGTTAAATATTACCATGCATTTTTTCGGCTCTGCATTTGCAGATCTGAAAAAAAGCCCCACAACTGTACCAGGAAACCAGAGAAACTGGAAGCCTCTACCTTGTCTTTGTTTGATAAGGCCCTTTACTATCTCGAAGGAGCAAGCATTAGTACTGCAGTTTTTCAGTCTTCATTCCTTTTTCAAGTTCCTTAAAGTTAGTAACAACAGAAGAGATTATGATATAAGGGGAGAAAACAGATTTGACAGCAGCCATCAGAATAAATAGCTGGATCTTTCTAATCTAAAAATCAAAATTTGGGGGTACATTTTCCAGTTTAAAATTCCCAAGGATGACTAACATCCCAGTCACGGCTAGGCTACACACAAAAATGCATACTGACATTTATCTATATTCTTTGCACAGGTGAGAGGAAATTTCTGTTTCAGTCACTAGAAAAAGAAAACAAAGCAGAAGGAAGAGCTTTGCACAGTGTTTCCTACACAGTGCAGAAGATTTGACCTGTTTTTTGTCCAGATACGTTCACCCCCCAAAAAGCCTTTAGAAATACCTATATAAGACATTTTTAAGTGTAAGTGAAAGAACAGCACAGAAAAAGCAGAGGTTTACCAAAACCTAGAATGAATTTGGATTCTATTAAATTATCATTCTCTTAGTCCTTCAACTTATCTCTAGATCACAAAAGGGAAAGCTTTGTTTGTTCTCTGCATGGCTAGGTCAGGCTTCCCATGGGTCTAACTGTAACTAGAAAAAAAAAAGAATCTAGAAGACAGATGATAAAAAGAAAGATGTCAAATTACAGCAGCATCAAAACCAAAGTCAAAACCTTGATAAGATCACTTGATCATCACTTCTAGCCAGTGCAGTTGATGTCAAACCTGAAGTGCTTAAATTTACTGACTTGGCACTCCTTGCTTATTAGACTGATTTTAAGTCAAAAACATTCGGAAGGACAAACTCATCTTTACTTTCCAGGGCCTATATCAATATAAATGCTTCAATGAGCTCAATGGATCGATATCTCCTATTTGCAGGACTGAAACTGTGAACAGGTTAGCACCCTCAGCCGAATAGGGTGATGTCAAAGAAAAAACCCTATATAAAATAATTTGGTCAGCAGTCAGCACATCAAGCTTGCTTGGATAATGCCAAAGCAACAGCTCTGTGACAAAACTACATACCTAAAGCACATCTAACTTGCTGAATTTATGCCAAGTATAGGCTTGCATAAGGTTATTAAATTAACATTTTTAGCTTTTTGAGTTGATGCCAACTCTCACTCACCTGAAGAAAAGTCTTAATTTGTGTTAATTTTCTTGCCCTGAGAAAGAAAGAAAAACTTGCTGAGCAGTAAGTAATTTCTTGTTTCCATAGTCTTAAAAATGCTGGATCCTTCTAGTCCAAGGTGAATGAGGTAGTACTTACACCCAAGTGGTTTAACAACACTTTAGTGAGTACAATAGGAGAAATTAAGGAAGACTGCAAGTGCTGTTAAAAAAAAATAAGAAAAAAAAATGAATTATTCAGAGAAAGAAGGATATTCACATAATTAGCTTTGTAATCTGAGTGGTTCACACTGCTTTGCAGACATAAATTGGGAAAGAACCCAGTGAAAGGTCCACCCAGCAGTCATGTCCTTACTGCAGACATAAATTGGGAAAGAACCCAGTGAAAGGTCCACCCAGCAGTCATGTCCTTACTGCAGACACCTATAAAATCTATGCACCCAGCCCCTTCTCCCAGCACGTGCTGGTGAGAAGAAACAGAGACGCAAGCATACCCCTTAGGAACTACGAGGGCTGCACATGTGAGAGAGACGAAGTAGAAAACAAACCAGAACAAAACCCATCAGTTAGTGTCATCCTTGGGAGTACTAACCATGATACCTAAACCTCTGACTCCAAGATCCTCAGATATTGACATAATGGAACACAATAGACACAGGCCAGATGTGTAGAAGTCCTTCATAAGGCATTCCAGTATATGCAGACGTCAGTGTCAATTGGGCAGTAAATTACATCCATCCTGGGTCCTCCCATTACAGAGTCCTGGGTCTCATCACATGGCCACATCCTGAGGTCTATAATATAATGTACTCCTACATTAAAGCCTGAGGCCTTTCCACCGTGCATTCAATAATCGTTTCTTGACTGTTCAGGTGTCCTTCACAGGAATCATTGTTGTCTCAGTTAGGCTTCTGTCAAATTCTGGTGTTTGTCCTAGGTATCTCCTGGGTTCCTCCACAACAGAGGATCCTGCACACCATTGTCTCTCTGTTCTGTTACAGAGATGAGTTTCCCTCTTGGGCAGCTACTGCTACCAGCCACTTCATGCTTCAGCAGTTGCTGTAAAACCAATATTTTCCCTACCAGCTGCCATCCCTGGCAGTGAGTCTAAGCCCAAGAGATCTTTCGCTACTAATGATAGAGAGGCAGATCCAGAAGCCAAAATTCTTGAATCACTTCCTTGCAGCTGTAATTCCAAACTTTTGTGCTGCTGACTTTAATTGATCAGTGCTACCAAGAGAGGTTGGAGATTAGTAGGAAATTGGTTTTATCTATATAGGAACATGCCTTCTTTTCCGACAACTATCTGACCTTGATTGTCTCCAGGCAACCTGCCTTACAATTTTGTAGCTAGGTAAACAAGAGAAAATTTTTGAATAATTTTTGAGTACTTTCATGAATAAAAGCAGCTATTTCAGTTACTATAATTCATAACTTTATCTTTTTCCTTAGTCCTTGAAAACATTCTATATATCTGAAAGCATCTGCAAAATCCTTCTTGGATTGCATATTCAGCAGAGAAGGTATTTGTTTGATAACTCACTGAAATCTCACTGTGGCCTTGCCAAAGGGGGCCTGTCTTATACTACCTGAACAAGAAGAGCAGAGCAAGTCCAGTGACAGCAACCAGGTTCAACAACCAAGAGTCCAGATTTCCTGGCATGTCCACAGTGACAAGGCAGATCAAACTGATTCCAGCACGCAGCTGCAGTTTAGCTGTGGCAGAGAACAGGGACCGGATCCTCAGCTTAAATGTATCTCCTGAGCGATGTGTTTGACCCCCTACCAAGGTGTCTCACAGCTGCTCTGGCAAAGCTGGCCCTGAGCAGAGGCAGCAAACCAGTGGGGAAGGGGGTGCACTCAGCCCTGTTGAGAGGAGAGAAGCTACTCACACCGGTTACTTACCTGTGCCTTAGTAGTTTTCTGCTGAGTGCGTTACCCAGGGCACGGTGCTGTCAGGAGGATATGGGGCAACAAAGCTGGTTAGAGCGTTCTGTGGGCAGCAGAAATTAGCAGGACTTAAATTGTTATTTTCTTCAGCTGTAGTACCAGTGCCCTCTGCATTTCTTCCTGGCCTCCATTGCTGGTATTTGGGATTGAGGAAGTGGATCGTTCTGTTCTTTCCAGACAACAAGAAATGTTTTTCTTTCTCTCACCAGAAAACTGATGGAAAGCTTTCAGATGTGCAGAAAGGTTCTGCTTCTGCACTGCATCCATCATGTTGCAAGAGATTTCTCATGTGTTGGTGGAGATGCATGGGAAAAAGAGCCCCACAAGAAGGAAGGGAGCCTGGCTGGAGCACAGGTTCCAGAGAGCAAGAGCACAATCACTGGCAGGCAGGATTTCTCATGGATACAACATCAGAAGACTGGCCTGCAAACAAAGTCATGAAGAATCGCAGTTGTAGGATGCCACTGAAGTCACTGTAAAATTATCCAGCCTCTGCAATTTAGTTCCTGGGAAATTAATGATGAAGTTTCAGCTTCTGTTTACAGTCTCTATTTGAGAAGGCTTTGCTGCATTTACAAAGGTGGTGGCCAGATGATGAAGTATAATAGCCTTTTTCCATCTCTGAGACTTCTTTGATCCTTAAGCACACACAAGATAGAAACTTGATTCAGATCCCCAAAGTATTCAGTGTCGCAATTCTTTTTCTTCCAAATGGACATAAGGGGTTGCTCAGAGAGCTATAAGGATTGAAATTGATTTTGTATTCTCCTCACCTCGGTCCCTTGGGGACACAATGGTAAACAAAGAAGAGGCATTGAATTCTGATGTTTGCAGTAGGGTAAATAATTAAAAAGTATTCAGTGTATACAGGGAGTTCTCAAGGTTGCAGCTGATATCAGTAGAAGCTTGTAATTAGTAGTTGTACTTTATTTTATGGCACAGCTGAATATGACTTGTGGCTTTTAAAACATTTAATATTCTTTCAGACATGTTAGAATGTTTCTGTTTTGGTTTTGTCTATGCTTTTTATATAGGAAGTTACAGAAGATACATGAAAGAGCTTTGGAAGAAAAAGTGTAGTGATTAAGGAGGAAGCATATGAAGAGCAAAACATAAATGTAGAAACTTCAGAAACTCACAATGGAGTAAGAGACAAGGGAAAAGAAAAGAATAAAATGAATGAATACTGAGATAAATAGACTATATCAAGGCTCTAGAAATCTATGGTGTAAAAATAAAAAGATCCCTATATGAAAGGGTAGCGAGGGCAAAAAGCTTTTTCTCTGTGTACTCTTGTTGCCTGGATTCCATTTCTATGTCATCGATGTTAGGGCGAGTAACCCTATTTTTTGTAGCAGTAGAAGTAACACATAGCATGCAAAAAAAAAAAAAAAAAGCTAGTAATGGCAACTAGTAAGAGTTACTTTACCCATGAAGGGTAAGTGAGCCAACTACTTCACCTGTGAAGGGACTGGAACTGTATGGCCAGGAAGTGTGATACAGATCCATAATCCAGCTAGTGATGTCTTACTGTGGGAAGCTGGTCTGTATGATACTTCAAAGCTCTTTGAAAAGGTTTCCTCTTCTATTTTGCAGGTAAACAGTGACAAGGTGCAGTCTACAATATGCGATCTTTTTGGCTTGGAAATTCCACTTGCATTCAGTGAGGCAAATAAACGATGGCATGAAACATAATTAAAAATTATGTCTGTTTGAGTTTCTCAGCTAAAATATTTGAAATTTAAAATTTTAAAAACTTCCTTTCTCTGGAAACCATAAACCGCAACTTTGCCAGAATTTCTTACATTTTGCATTTATATTCCAAATTAAAGTTTAGTGATTAAGAACCACAGTTTAATTCCCATAAAACTAGGTTCAAGACTCTAATAAAATTATAATTTTTTCCTCACCTTTTATGTTTGTTGTGGATTTCACTGGAAGTTTTTGAAGAGTCTGCATAAGTAGTAACATGCAACAATACAGATCTAACAAGTTGCAGTGAGTTGAAATAGGCTTTCTGCTTTAAGGGACTTTGAAGTGATTTCTGAGGTTACAGCAAATTTGTTTCATAGCATGTTAACACAGAGAAAGAGCATACTTGCATACAATACCTTACAAGGTCAAAGGAGCATATCTTCACCTCAGTCTTGGATGCCAGGTTCAAAGAGCTGACATCTACCTTTCCCAGTCTCTCTCATGGAGAGCAGTTGACCTGGAACACTATGGAAAAGTGTACTATTGCAAACGACATATCAGAAAAAAAAAACTAGTGGGAATGAACAGGGACTCCTAAGACACTGGAGTGTAAAAGCATCTTGACCATCCATCGGGGAGGAAGTTGTTCTCTGGTTGTGTTGCCACTGCCACCATTTTTTTTTTTCTTCATATTAATTCTGCTTCCATGTCTGAAATGTCACTCTGGGAAATGCTGCCAGATGTTGTTTGGATGGAGTTGACAGAAAGTGTTATAATACTAGATGAGTCTGGCATATGTGCATCACCTATAATAAAGTTCTACCTGCAAAAGCAATGATAATTTACACAAACTGATGAGCTTTTGCTGAAGAAGAGAAGCTATAGCCAGCACTAGTTAAGTAGCATGAAATTCTGTATCCCACTGAGAGTTCACTGTAAGCATGTCGCTAATAGCAAATTTATGAGTACTGGTATAAATTTATGCTAAAAATATTAAGTTTTAGCCTTAAGAAAATTTAATTTGGTGGTTTCAGTGCTCAGTCCTGAGCACAGAAAGTATTTGGTTGCTCTGATTGTAAAACAAAGATGACTGTGGATGCTTGTCCTAGTTTGAGATAGAACAAAACCAATTTTCTTTGCAGTAATTTTACTTTTTGGTTAAGTCTCTTCTAACTGACCGCACTCTCTGAAATTAATGGTATGTTTTATCAATTAACTCTGTTGAGGTTTACACTGGGCTGGCCGCTAAATGAACGACAATGCTTCATAGTCCTTTCCATAGCATACGTACTTCCAGGGAGAAGTATTTTATTTTGCCTGTTTTTTAGTTGGTGGTTTGGTTGGGTTTTTTTCCACAATTTATCATAACAATAATTTGTTTTTATTAATCTGCATTCCTCCTTTATTTTTTTTTCCTCTCTGCTTTTCGCTGTATTTTACTTTTATATTTTCCAGGGAACAGAAAATAATGTGTGGTCAGATGTTTCCAAAACAAAAAATATTTGCTTACAACGACTAAAGAAGAAAATCATTATGCCCCTTGGTTTCGCTATGATCTGTATACTACTATCTATCTAAAAATATGTCTGGAATGTATATATTGACACACAGACTCTTGCACACACACAGACCCATTCGTAGAGAGCTCACACAGCACATCATTATACACTATATCTGAGGTGTAGAGTCTCAGAAGGCATTTAAATTACAAATACTACTATTTTAAGTCCCCAGAGTAATTTCACTTTAAGTGAGATTAAGATCCAGTATAAGTATTATGAATGGGACTATTATTCAAATTAGATGACAGTTCCCATTATAAAGCCCTGATTTTGGTGGCTTATAATTTTGCTGAACTTTAATCTTTCAAGCTGACATATTCCTCATTGGCAGGAGGGGGCTGGAGGCTATACGGTACAGAAGGATGGTCCAACTGTCAGAAATATAGCCTGTCTCCTAAAGTGAAACTTCATTTTATCTCTTCCAAGCATATTCTTGCTCCCTACCACTAATTTCTACAGATACAGTGGCCCTGGTCTCAGTCTCTCCTTGCTGCCTGCCGACAGCAAGATGAGGGTCTGGGCAGGACGTGAAAGAGCAAGAGTGGTGAGGAGACTGGAGGGAAGGTAGCCCCTACTCCTGCTGTGAACTCTATGGTCAGCTTCTCCTTTTGCTCTCACTTCTCATTGTACATTTGAATGCTACATTTCCAATTTCAATGGGATGCCAAAGGAGGAACAATCCTGAACTTCTTTGCCGTCCCTCAGTTAAAGAGAAAACATGCATATATCTATTTCAGCCAATAAAGAGAGGGTTACAATTGACAAATGTGATGCAACACAACTAACTTACACTAAACCAATTTGTATTTCTCATTTTGTGGGACCTGAGTATCTAATTTGCAAAACTGCTGAGTATTTGCAGTGTCAGCTGCTATTAAGAGAGTCTGTACAGTTAACTGCAATACTAACTAACCTAAAAAAAGCCTGAAAAGACAAATTAGTTGTCTCAGTGGGAAAGCAAAACTGAGAAATACTTTTGACCACCACAGCGTTATGAAACTAAATGCAACAGTCTTTGCAAGGCTTCCAGATCCTACCATATTGAAGAACATGGCAAAATTAATGAAATTGTTGGTAACCTTGGCTGCAATTTACAGTAAGTATACATGACTACATACAGAAGAAAAAAAAAATTGATTAATTGGTTAATAAAAGTGAAATCCTTTCTGTATACTGAATGGGGCAGAGATTTGCTAGACAAAACCACCGTGGGATCATAAAGAGATTTCTGACTAACAAATACGTATGGGCAACTTGAGTATTGTCTTCCTGAACTTCTCTATGGCTGACTTCATAGCCTTGGGATAATACAAATAACTTGCGTATCTGTGTACTTTTTGCTGTGAAAAATCAAGCGATGGAACCAATGCAGACCAAAACAGCAATAATTCTGCATTGTACACTCAGGCAGACAAGAGCAAGATATTCCTATCTGTGCTTGAGTTAATAAGAAATTCTGGTTCTGTCTTTTTCTGCATTGAACAAGAAATGTTTGGGGTTGTTGCTTTTTTTTTCCCCAGAGATCCCTAAATCAGCATTAAATGTACCTTTTCAAATTTTGCTGCTTGAAGTTAAATATATTCATCCACATGGAACACAAAAAGTAATTAAGAACAGCAGATCATCAGTTCCTGTATATCTGTACTAATGTCATAGTACTTTGGGACATGTAAAAGGTATTGTAGGCTAAAAGAACAGGTGTCAGTTGTCTGTGGGAACTCTGCTGGCAGCATGTATTCATGCGAGATTACTTGAGAAAGTTTACTCTTCAATTAAATAGAGAGGAAGCTATTTCATATAAGAGAAAAGAACATACATCTGCTTACTCAGCACAGAGCAGAAGACATGCTGTAACTTGTTCAATTACAAAACCTCATAATATCTGCAGACTGAGCTCACCCTGTTACACTACTGATCTGAACACAGATACATACATTTCAGAAACTCAGGCTGGCAGGAAATAAAATCCACAAAATCAAGCAATGACAAAATGAATTAGAATATCCTGCAATTTTGAGTAATACACGTATTACTATTTCTTTTTGCCCACTACAAATAGCTATCAAATAAAAAACAATCTGAATGTATGAAAATGTGATATTACTCACTCCTCCGTAGTCATACAGAACTATTTCAGTGTTGTGCTTCTCTGCTTGTTCCTTCTCTGCTTGCTTTTCTGACACTTTTCTGTGCACAAGTTTGTTTCCTAGTTTATCCCATAATCTGTTTTCCCATTAATTCTTTGAAAATACCTGGGGAAGCAAGCAGTGATGTTAGCTCATCTTCATTTTATATTACACATATTTTCCATAAATTCAACAAAGCAAAAAATAGTATATTAAGCTCAAAAATAAGTGACATGGGTAAGCTACTAGCTGGACTAGGGCAGGAGTGTCTAAATAAGATTTTGCACAATTGCTACCCTTGATGCTGTAGAAGCTTCCAACTCTGCCAAGATTGCTTACTCAGTGCTGTGACCACCAGTCCATGCCATCCTCCACACTCCTGCTCTACAGAACAGGATCATAAGCATCTACATAAGTCAGCTCCTTTTCCCTCCCTCCCTTGTACCACAGTTCTTCAGAAATTTAAGGACAGGCATCCCTACCAGTGTCTCCATGACACACACACAACTTCTCAAACCAAGATCCTTTTGCTTTGCTTAACCTGAACGCAGCCCAACACCCCAAAAGTTGCTGTGCACCTCCTGTGCTCTGGCAGGTAGAGGCAACTCCCAAAATCTGCCTGCAAGCTGGGTCTTAAAGAGAATTGGGAACTTACCAGCAGCAAATTAGCAGTGATGATTGGAAAGTTTTAGCTCTGAGGCACCTCTAACAAGTGCAGGTCAGTTGTCTGGGCATGGAAGTCTAGTATCATTTTAGATAACCCATTTTATCCCAAACAGGTGTCTGTGGGCTTTGCATACAGAAGACCGGAGAAACTCATCCTTCTGAAACGGAAGGCAGGAGGGCATCTAAAATGTTAACATATGTCTATGTTTAGCTGATTAAATGGTGTGGTCTTACCCAATAGTTTTCAGAATGGACTAGAGATTTCTCTGTTCGCTAATATTTGGATCTCCCGTTTTGAGATATAATTAAATCATGGCTATCAGAGGAAAAATTGCCTTAAGAGCTCAGTGCTCTCCAAATTAAATAACTGATGCTAAAATATTTACATAGAAGACAGTGAATTTTTTCATTTACCTGGCTACTCTCAGGCCACCTTAAGTATCATTAAAAGCTAATGGTATAGTTCACATGATCAGTTTTGAATAAAGAGTCACCTACATGTTATCTAGACTATGTTCAAAGGCATACCTACACACAAACACATGCATATATATTTACATATATATACATATATGTATAAATGCATACAAGTGTATATATACACACAAGAGATATAAAAAGCAAAAAAAAAAAATAATCACAAACCCCTCAAAAATAAACTAAAATTAAAAAAAAAAACATATAAAATCAGCCATAAAGAAGAGCTGCAGCAATTCAGAGAAAAGGGTGAGCTTCTCAGCTATTTCAGGCTAACTAAGAAGTGAAACAGATAAATGTGTTAACTACTTTCCTAAGTAGAGTCTTGGGGGATGTGGAGAGGAAACATATGCCAATAATTGTAAAGGGGTACTGCTGCTCACTTTTAATTGCAAAACTTATCAGTATGTTTGGGTTTTTTTAAGTACCATTTAGACTAATACTTTAAAAATAAGAATATAAAATACAAATGCACTGCAACAACTACAATTATTGTAAATATGAAAAGACTGTATCTTTGAGTTCTGTTATGATATTTACCTCAGAAACTAGAGTTTGGATACCTGCATCATTATTTCACCATTCATCAGCAACTTAGTAGTTACATGTCAGTTTAAGAGTTAATTGACTACCGATCCTCTTATTTCCTCTGCCTCCGCGCTTAATATTTTCTATCTTTAATTTCCTAGTCAAAGAGTAAAATATATAAGCATAATTTTTTTTCCTATGATGATTTGTAAG